>JAZKJV010009657.1:0-445669 GCA_037367405.1 Ottelia alismoides | reverse complement strand
TGCCTTGGCTGAGAGGCTCGCGGCGGAGCTGTCACCTCCGGCAAGGCTTGGAGCGCAAGAGAGGCGGAGAGGGGTGGACCAAGGGGACTCAAGATCGATTTGAAAATGGGGGGTTGGTTTTATTGGGTTTGACCCGAGGTGACGAGGGTGGAAAGAACGAGGTGGCTGGCCCGATTCAGAAGCTCTCAGCCCAAGATGGTCCTTGTGCGAGCAAGAGGGATGGTAGGTGAAGATTTTTGCAGAAGGAATCGAGCTCAAAGGGTGCAAGTTCATGCCTCGAAAAAAATGGAGAAGATGGGTCAAACGCCGGTTCTGACAGAGGCTACAGGGGGGTAGGGTACCTAGTTGACCGAGGTCAACTAGGGTTTGCACCTGGTTGGTCCACGTGGACCAACCAGGAAAAACCCTGGAAAAATCATTTATTAATTCAATTAAAAATAGTAAATGGCCGAATTAAATAAAAGTTATAAAATAAAAAATGTTCAAAATTTTATGTAGTATTTTATTCTGATTTTTGTTTATTTTTATGACATATATTTTTACAAGTTGCCTTTTTAACCCTATATAGGTATAATACCTATGTATTTTGATATTTTATTTTATTTTATGTATTTTTAATCTTATTATTTTTATTTATAATTTTGTAAAATTATAACATACTTTTATATACATAATTGTATTTTTATTTTATTTTTCTGATATGTTTTGTATATTTAATAAAATATAATTGTATCCTATACAGGTATAAGTGTATATAGCATACCTATGTAGTCTTTGTATAAGTATTTTTATTTCTATTTTCTTTGCATTTTATTTCAATTTTAATGCACATATATATTATAAGTAATGTTTACAAAAGTATAAAAATATAAAAATGAGTAAATAATGAATAAAGAATAAATTGAATATTTTATTCAGTACACGTATACAATGAGGGTCCAAAACTCAACTTTCAGACCGTAGCTCCGCCAAATGCGAAACCACCGCCATTGGATAGATTATTTTATTCTATATACAATTAAAGGTGAGTACACTGCATTTGGAGTTGTCGTTTGTGAGATACGGGTCTGGGAAGTTGGGATTTTGGATTCTTATTCAGACCATATCTTTTTGTCTGTACATTCTTTTTCTGTGAAATCAATTTTGTCTTTTTCTTTATTAATTTATCTACAACTTTCATGTACAAAGTTTCCTTATTTGATGTACACAAAGTGGAACCAAAAATAGGTCCCAAAAATGAATAAATAATGAATAACAAATATAGGTATTTTATCTGTGTTTCTGACCTTATCTCCCCCTACTTTATTCCTTGTCGACCTATTCATCAAGATGCCTAGGTCTCGGGGGTTTTAGGTCATAAAATATTTACAATATTTTATTCTTTTTCTTTTCTTTTCTTTATTCTATAATTTTGGCCTTAATTACAGTGATTTATACACAATCTGAATGCACATGCATGGATGCTAAGATGATGGTTTTAATGCTATTTACAGGCATTTGCTAGGTTTTTGGTGCCAAAATGATAGAATAAAGATGATGAAATGTGGATTCATCAAAGGGCAAACAATTTTAGCATCATAAACGCTTGATATGCTAGATAGAATATATCCAAGATGCTCCAATAATGTGACAATCACAATTCTCTCTCTTATCTTTGCTTCTGAACAACTTCAGAACTAAGATCTAAGAGGTATCCTTGAGATAATATCTCAAGGTACGAAATAGCCAGATCATAAAACCTTATTATCATCCTTATATCATTCTAAATGATTAGGATATTATCTACATTTAGCACAATGAACACATTGGTACTCCCACTAAGCTTCACAAGTTCATCAAGATTCTATTTTAAATTATAACATTTATAATTTCATCAAATCTTATGTTCCAACTATAAGAAGCTTATTTGAGTCCATAGATGGAGTTATTCAACTTGCACACCTTGCTTTCCTCAACCATGAAGACCTGGGGCTACTACTTATGAATATCCTCAGAGAGGTATTCACAGAGAATGCAATCTTCACTTCCATATCGAAGATGTCAAAGTCTAGTTGTGGAGCTTAGTTAGCAATATTTTGATGGGTTTAAGCATGGTCACTGAAGGAGAAGTCTCATCGCAAGCGATGTCTTTTCTTCGTGTGTATCTTGTGGATACGAGTCGTGCTTTTAATGTATTTTCCTTCTCATCAGGTTCCACCTTTCCCTTGAAGATCCATTTACACCTTAACGGGTCTTACCCTTATAGGTGGATCCTCGAGGATTCATATACAACACTTGTATATGAAGTCTACGTTTAGACTTTACTGCTAACATCCATCTCTCCATGCCATGATCTTCAGAAGCTTCATCGCATGAAGTCAGATCATTGTCATACTTATCTGGCACATAGAATTCATCTTCAAACTCATTTGAAGAGGTATTAGTGTGTCATCTTTAGTTGTCCTTTTAGTTTCCGACTTAAGGAGCCTCATTATCTTCTCAAGATTTAATGAATTTCTTTTCTTCATTTTCATCTTGATTCTCAAAGAAGTCATCATCTTAGAATCATATTCTTAGAGATGAAATTCTTTAAGAATCTCAAGGTCATAAAGTAGGCATACAATACCATTCTTTTTCCTAATGAAGTAGCACTCTCTGGTGCTAGAGTCCAGCTTACTTGCATGGAACCTTATTAAGGATATATATTGTAGTCTCTACTACATATATACCTTGGAAACTAAGAGATAACTATGCTAAGATTAATCACATGATCTAATTGTATCTTCCTACAACTCCATTGAGTTTAGGTGTATTAGGAGAAGTGAGATAGGAATGATATTCCTATCTTCATAAGGTATTCCTTGAATTCATCTAATAGGTACTTGCTACCTATGTTAGATCAAATTCATTTCATCTTCCTTCAAACTTTGGTTCTAAACTAAAATTGTGAAATCTTTGAACATTTCAAAGGTTTCTAAGATGAAAGGAAGGAACCTCATATCACAAATAATCATTGAATGATATCACATATCATTAATGTTTATTATGATACAGATGATCCACATACATCAATATGTATAAGATATTGAATACCTTGGCATCTTACACAATTCTCAAAGAAGAGTGTATTGGACATATTTGCTTTGAATAAAATATTCACAAGTATTTAAGATTTGAACCTTTAGACAATCTAAAGTTCAATATCTCTCTAGTTTATCGATCATATCAATAGACATAAGTCCAAGACTCGACGGTAGATCAATGTCAAATGATCTTTATCCTCCTATTGATCTATTAAGATTTAATTTTCAATATTAGAAATGTTAATGAAACCTTTTATTAATATTCTAATTTAGTTGAGTCCACTATCATAACTCTTTATGATAGGTCTATTCCAGAATACATGTTCATCTCCAACAATGAATGTATTCTAATATCTAGGTCATAGAGACATTATCTAAGACCAAGGGCTCTCCCACTAAAAATATGAAGTCTATCAATCCTATGGAGATTGTTGCAAAAATTGTATCAATTCCCATATAGATGATTGTTAAACCTTAAGATCAAATTTATTAATCATCTATAATATATGCAACAATTGCAAGTGTCATTAGAAGAATGAGATTCAATTTTAGACTTTGATCTTATCTTATAAGAAAGTCAATTTCGATGATTAAATGCAGATGTAGATTATTCTGATGTATTATCTGAGTCTGTCTCTAAGGATTCTAGATAGACTTGATAGTCATACTATCAACACATCATCTTATTGCAGTATGGGCATTTATCCAACTATCTGGATGCCATATGGAAGTCACGGAAGTATGTCAACTCTATGACTTTCCTTCTTACTTGGGTCCGACCCATGCTTCCACTGCGCTCCCTTCATCTATAAACAACCATTGCTTAAGATAAAGGATCTCTTATGTTGAATTCAAAAGAATTTCAAAATGAGATATTTAAACATTTATATATGCTTCATTTAATTAATACAATTATGATGATTATGAAGCTTCATGAATGACTTGAGTATAGGCAGTAGAATGATGACACTCATCATTTCTGCATCCATCTTACTCAAAAACTTTGGTTCAGGCAGGTATTCAATCATCATCGACATGTCACTTCCAAAGTACATTCGATGAGAGATCAAGACTATAGTGACATACAAACCCTAGGATTGCAGTCCTATTGTCATTCCTCATTCTTATGAGGAAGCTTATACATTGCAACCACATACATTATGTGTCCAACTGCAAGTACAATATCTTGATCATCGAATCAATCCATGATATTATACTGGTTATGATTCAGTATAATATTAAGTGGGTTTAATGAAGGATTATCTGAAATAAGAAATTTGCATAAGTGTATATATTTATATATATACACATATTTTCCTTTGATTTAGGAGTTTTTATAACAAAGTTGCCTTACCTTGTCAACACTGAAAGTTCATTCCCTTAATCACTTTCAATGTAAGAGATATACTTACCATTATATCTCAAGTAAGATCTGGGATCTCCTTCCTTATCTTTATTGCATCCCAATAATATGAAAAACTACAGCTCAGATAAAAAGAAGCGGAAACTCATTCGCCTTGCAAGTCCAACTTGTATTTCCCAATTCGGTCTTTAATACCCGGGCCCACCACTCCTAAGGTGATGTTGACCCGTTGTTAATTGAACCAACCGTCAATAGGCTTAATACTCGCTATGCACAATCCAATATCGCCCCAATAATATGAGGAACCAATACTAGGGGTCACTACGCATACGGTCTTACTCTTTCGAGAAGCAAAAAAGGCCCGATTCAAGTGAACTTATATGAGGAGTTGTCACTTCGGAGAGGGCGTCTCCTATATACAACCCCTGACGAATAAACCCTTCACTTGACGGGAGACCATGGATGTCACTTATATGATCCTACACTTCATGTTCAAATTTTAATTAATTACCATGAATCACATTCATATAATTAATTCTTCCAAGGGAAATATAACTCTGTTCATAATAGAGTATTTTAATTGGATATAATTAATTTAATAATATTAAATTAGTTATCAATCCAATTCAATCAACAAACTTGATTATTACTTAAAATATATGGTATTATCTCAAAGTACATATTATTCGAAATTTAATAATTAGAAAATACATCATGATCTCTCAAGCGTCATTCGTTCCCTACCCGTTGTCATGGCCAAGACCGACGGGAGTGGGACAAACCACACACGGTGCAACATGCTATCCCAACGCTCCCCGACTAGGCACCATATCCACCAAGGGAAAAAAGAATGTGAGTCAATCACTTTGTACTTGAGATGTTCATCGGTTTTTCAACCGAAGTTATAATATAATATTCATCAAAACCATTTTTGATAATATTATAAGGAGATTTGCTAAACAAATCTCCAATCATATTCAAGCAACAAGATTTGCATGTAAAGTTCTCCTACAATTATTGTAGGATAAACTAGAGTTTTCGTGAAAACAATATTTGTTGGTGATTTCATATTAACCAATTGTGATCAAGATCAACTATCTTATAATTTTGGTTAGTGCAATGTCATTCAAGGAAATAATTATCATCTTTAAATATTTCACAAAAATTTATGATACTTTTGTTTGATCAACTAGGATTCCAATCGACATCTAGAAAAATATCCAAAAATAGTAGTAGAGCCTTAAACATACGAATAATATATTTTTCTCTTATTTCCTCCTATTTTTAAATTCTAATCTTCCATGTCTCTTATATATACCTTATTTACATATGTTCATTTTATTTTGATTGTACTTAAATTGAATAAAATTAACATTGTGAACTTAAAATGAAATCCAAAATAAAAAACAATTAAGAAAAATTGAAAACTCACAAACCAACAAACACATAAGCATTCATACGCATACGAGTGACATTCAAACTTAATAGACAAATTCACAACCAAACGAATGAGATGCCTCCTTATGTTCGACTAATGTGCACTTTCTTAGTAAAACTAAGTGTTCATTGATACTTTCGTTTGATCAACTAGGATTCGAAGGTACTTCAACTTTACCTATTTAAAGAACAAATGATAATCACATGTGATCAGCACATAAAAAATGTGAAATGCACCAAAAAGACTCAAAATTTGAGAAAAAAACGAAGAAAACCAAAGGAAAATGGAACTCAAAACAAAAATCTAAAATAAAATTGAAAAGCTGAAAAAGTGAATAAACGTGAAAAACCAACTCAAAACCAATTAGAAAAGCTACGCCTCCTCAAAAATGATGCCATTTTGAAAATCATAAATCATGATCGTGTAAAAAATTAAAAAGTTTTCGATGCGTGACTCATGTAGGAAATGCGAAATTTCAGATAATATTTTGAATATTTATATTCCTAAAATTGTGTAAACAGGGAAGTGGAGGAATACCGAACTCATGGATGTGTGAAGCTAAGTGATGTGAATCTGAGGGGATTTTCTTCAAGTAATTGTATGTTAGGTGCTTATGCTTTTGGTGTTTTTGAAAATTTCTATATTTATGTAATTTTGTGTGTTGTGATATTTAGGTGATTTAGGTTTCAATATTTTTATGTATTTTTTCAAGTTTGAAAAAGAAGGTGAATTATTATATAGTGTGATATCGCAACGATAAGAATATGATACTATATACTATATTCAAGTATATGTGAATGTAATTGAAAGTGAGTGAGTGAAACAAAGTGAGAAATAAAATGTGTAAGTGAATGATGTGAAAGTGTACGAGGCAAGTGTGAAACATGTGATTTGTGTATGTGCTAATGAAGTGAAGTACAAAGCGCACCAAAATGTAATGAGAAAAAGATGTTTATCGAAAGGTGAAGTAAAAGAATGAAAGAAAAAATAGGTAAAAATGGAAAATCACAAAAACTACTCAAACTTTGTTCATCTTTGAAATTAGATATAAAATCTAAACCAAGTCCAAATGCAAATAAACTAGTACCCAAAATCGAGCTCAGAAAGCCACTGAAATCATATTACATATGCGGGGCTATAATTGCAAATAAAAGTCTTAGTCCTCTGTGTCTATCAAGTCCCTGTAAGGGATGAATTAGCATTGAACGATATGAATGTGACAAAATAGCATATTGTCTCGGAGATAGTGCAAAGGCCAGCAGATCTTTGCCTCCATGGATGCTTAAGGTTGATCTCTCTAAAAGTTATTCTCCATCAATACTATGCAAATCCTTCTTCCCGACTATTACCCGAAAAACACGAACTCTAATTCAAGTTTGAGTGGACTCATGATAACAACATAGCAACCTAGAAAATGGACCCTTGGAAGAGGTTTTATAGCCTCAGATGGAAGGATCGAGATATCCAAAAGATGCTCAAAAATTGAGGAAGGATATGTTGACCAATGATAACCTAGGAATTTCCAACGGTCTTGTATTCCACACAAGGCGGGAACACAGAGGTCGCGGCGGTGACTACTAAAAATCCCTAATTAATCAACAATTAACCAAACCAATAGATATCAAGATATGACAGGCAATGTGAAGTTAAAATTTATTTTTTAACTCTGAACAAAAGATGTATAGAAGCAAGTATGCAGAGAGTTCGAACACAGGGAGCAAGGCAGGATAGATCAACAAGTGTGTGTGTGTGTGTGTATGAATGTGATGAGATTGTCTACACTATACAAAGCAAATGTTTTTGTTAGTTTTTAATTTTTTAATTTTTTTATATTTTTTTATTTTAAATTTTGTATTTTGTATTTTGATTTTCCTTTTACTGATTTTGTATTTTCTTTTTTTATTTTATAATTTTGTATTTTCTTTTTCAATAATAAGCTATATATATACAATATAAGGAAAGAGAGAATAATGTATTAATAAAAATAGGTAAAAATAGGCAAAAAATCAGGGAATAAAATGTTTTTGGTCTTTTTATATTTTTCTACTGTTTTTGTGATTTTTTTGGGGTTTTTCAAAATATTTTTGGTATTTTGTAAATATCAAAATAAGGGAAAACAGTGGACTAGGTTGCTGACCGAAATCAAAATGAGGATGAAAAATAATAAACAGTACCCAAAATTCCTCAAATTAATTTTAAAATATAGACAATAAAAAAAGGAAGACACAGCAACTGAGTTTATATTTTTGTGATTTGTCAATGATTTTCTATATTTTTTTGAAGTTTTTAAGTGTTTTCTAATTTTTAAGGTTTTTACTTTGAAATTTTTAGTGGTTTTTGGATTGACACAATAGATGATAAAACAAACAAAATATATTTTTTTTGGAATTTTTCAAAACGTTTTTATAATTTTTATGGATTTTCTAAGATAGACAGTAGCAAAAATGCATGTTTTGATTTTTAATAAATATAAAAATGCAACAAAAATGCAATGCAAAATTATGGCGTGAACAAGCAAGCTAACAGGAGCCTATATGAATTTTTGTTGAATTTTTGGGCTTAAAATGCGGCTCCAAATAAATAAGTCAAGCACACAAAAATGAAAGGCCTGGCAGGGGCATATATGCAAATATTAAAACATCCAGGGGCTTTCAGGAAATTTTCCCAAAAATTTTTCTATTGAGTAAAATATTTTTTGGACCAAAAACCAATAGCCAAAGCTGCAAGGGCTTCCCCGCAAAATCTCCCAGACACGCGTGCGTTACACGCGCGCCTGGCAGGGATTCGGATGCAATATCACAAAAGCTCGGGGGCGTAGATGAAAAATGACCAGAAAGGTATAACTGCAATGGAAAGTTTTGGCATTAAAACTAAATGCACACAAAAGCCAGGGCCCCTTGCAAAATCATCAAGCAACACGTGCGTAGACACGTGCCTGGCGAGGGTCAACCTGTAATATTACAAAGACCCGAGGGGTATAATGCAAATGCCCCAAAAATATATAGCACAACTGAATGTTTAACAAGTTCTTAATTAAATACGAAAAAGGTCGGGTAAAGGTTTGCAAAATACCCAGGTTTCGGCGGCAATGAACGGTGGGATTAACCCCACTTAACCACGTGTCAAGCTCTGGCGCGCCGATACCCTTTCGTGGATGCTCGGCCCAGATTAGAGATTGACGACGATTGAACGACTCTGGGCCCGCGCGATCCAACGATCGATAGGAGGACTGGAAGAACAGGCAAAATCCGACGGCTCGAAGATGCGTAGCAAGAACACGCAAAGAACTTGCGCCCAACGACTTTGGATCGCTGCGCACGCCATCCTCCGTCTCCTTCCTTCGCTGCGAGGAGGTCCAGGAGCACGCCGGCGGTCTCCTCTATCGGCGGGAGGTCTCGAAAAGGCCGGAAGGCTTCTAGCGCTCACCCGCGAGGTCGGAGGAGCCATAACTCCCCAGGCATCGCCGACGAATGCTTCAAAGTCTCCCAGATCAGTTGTACTCTGCAAGACCTGCACAAAAAGAAGCTCCGGGCTGAGGGTAAACTGCCTCAGCCCGGTTAGTGGGGTGGCTAGGTGCGTGGAGATAGAGGTGAGGTTCGTCGGAGCTGGTTCCGGCACGGAGGCGGTTCGGGTGATAGAAGGGATCAAATGCTGACTGAAAGGAGGGGATTGAATCTACGGCTACAAGCAAGTAAAACACAACAAGAAAATGAAGAAGAAATGGACAGAAGACAGACCTCAAGCCCAGGAAGGCGAGGTAAAAACCTTACGACGGCGCAGCCACCGGAGATGAAGGAACACGGCTTTAGGTGCTTTACCGCACCTCGCCTGAGATGGGGGAGGACTCCCCTGTCACGAGAGCATACCCTCGACCCTCACCTGGAAGCTCTTGGCGCCCAAAACCGATTCAAGATCTGAATGAAAGTCAAGGGGGGGGGGGTTGAAGGATGGTGGACAGGGCTCGAAGATCAAGGGACAACGGACGATGCAGCGCTCCAATCCCCGAAGCAAGCATTGGGCGTGTATGCCCAATGTTCGAGGACAAAAAGTCATCAAGGAATCGTTATCAAATAGTGAAAGACGAGGCTTGGAAAAAACCAAGAATATGGGACAAAACCCATATCTGACACAACCAGAGGTGAAGGTCAGACTGTTGACGTTGGTCAACAGTCCAAACCACCTAGTTGGTCCACGTGGACCAACCAGGAAAAACCTCTAAAAAATATTTTGTAAAATCATTTAAAAATCGAAAATGATTTATTTAATTTTAGGTTAATTAATAAAAATTATTTATTATTTTATAAAGTATTTTATTCTGATTTTTAATTATTTTTATGAAGTATAAAAATACAAGATTCCTTTTATATCCTTTATAGGTATAATATCTACATATTTCACTATTTTATTTTTATTTTGTGTTTTTAATTTCTTTATTTTTGTTTATTATTTTATAAAATTATAAAATACTTTTATACACTTAATTATATTTTTATTTTATTTTTCTAAATTGTTTTGTATATTTAATAAAATAAAAGTATGTGTTATACAAGTACAAGAATAGGTATTGTACCTATGTACTATGTATACAAGTATATTTTTTAGTTTTATTTAGGTTTTTATTCTGATTTTAATGTACAAATATAATATAAGAAATATTTACGAAATTATAAAAATATAAAATTACAAAAATAATGAATAAATATAAATTGAATATTTTAATCTGTACAAGTATACTACAAGGGTCCAAAACTCAACTTTCAAACCGTAACTCCGAAAAATACGAAACCACCTTTATTAAATAGATTATTTTATGCTATATACAATTAAAGGTGAGTTTGGTACCTTTCGAGTTTTTTTTGCAAGATACGGGTCTGGGAAGTTGGAGTTTTGGAATCTTATTCAGACCATAACTTTTTATCTGTGCGTTATTTTTCAGTGAAATCAATTTTGTATGTTTATTTATTTAATTAACTAAAAAAATCATGTTCAACATTTGTTTATTTGACGTATAAAAAGTGGAACCGAAAATAGGTCCCAAAATGAAGGAAGAATAAATGGAATAGTATAGGTATCTGACCCTTATCTCCCCATACTTTATTCCTTGTCGACCTATTCATCAAGATGCCTAGGTCTCGGGGTTGGGGTCTAAAAATATTTACAATATTTTATTCTTTTTCTTTTCTTTTATTTATTCTATAATTTTATCTTTAATTACAGTATTTTATACACTATTTGGATGCACATACATGAATGCTAAGATGATGGATTTAATGATATTTACACGCATTTGCTGGGGTTTTTGATGCCAAAATGATAGAATGAAAATGATGAAATGTGGCTTCATAATCCCCCTATACTTTACATTTGCTAGTCCCTAGCAAACACTTGTGCAATAAGTGCAGAAAGAAAAAGAAAGAAAAGAAAAAGAAGAAATGTGGATTGAATTTATTAATCAAACTTGCCTTCACAAAATCAAAGTTTGGAGCTTAAGTCGGACCTTTAGAATTTTAGTGCGGGCGGAACCTTAATGAGAACCAGCTTTGCAATCCAACAGCCTCTGAGTATCCCAAAACTCTGCTCAAGTCTCCTCAATATCCAGGTCAGAGATACTACAACTCATACGCAAACCCTTACGACTATGAATCTGACTCGTACAGTGTAAGTGATGGTGGCTCTCCCCAACTGAAATGACAAAGAGACTGACTTCTCCAATATGACAACCCAATGATTCCCCAATCCAACAACTCATCCCTCAAGGAGCAGGGTATTCCCTTCTATGTTCAAGTGGCAACCAGCCCAAGAGGAGGGGGTAAAGAGAAGGGACGGTAGCCATTGTAGCTACCTATCCTAGGATGCAAGACCAGTGTAGTCAAGTCATCCAGCTGCAGGCTCACATGATTTGACTTTGAAGCTCTAGCTTGCTTATTTGACAATACAATATATGTACACTCCGGCAGGCATTTTTATTTTTGTACAGGCCTGTCCATTTTTTTTGGAGTTTTTGCTTTTGCAAGTTTTTTTGAATACTATACACAGCAACATTTACATAGGGAATTTTTCCTCTTGAGACAGTAGACTATCCCTCTTTTGAAGCTTTATTGCAATCCAAGATCTCCTATCCTCGAAACTCGTCATTACTGGACGGGTTGGGGCGCACTTCCCTCCCTAGAGGAGGACAAATGTTTCCACATGTGTGCGTCTCATACCGGCAAATCCAACCTCCTCACCACTCCAACTGAGTTGAGCCATGTGAAAGGTGTAAGTGTCCAAGTTAGGTCATTATCAACAAGAGTCGTGCGTGTGCTCCGAAATACTCTACTTTGGCAGTCAAGAATCCATTGAACCAAGTCCCGTGATCCTCAAAGAATTAAGTCAACTAGATCTGAAGTACCTCAATCCCAGTTCCTATAAGGTTCCTGTTAATTAGGTAGATTTTAGGTCCAACCAAGCCCAATCTTCTGATTTTACTTACTCGTTCAACTATCAAACTCAATCCGAAAAATGTGAATGCCATGCAAATGCTATGCAGAAAATATTTTTGTGATGCAATTTTCAAATATTTTGAACTTTTTATGGATTTTTGAAAAGATGATGCATGCATTTTTTGTATTTTTCAAAAGATTTTTCAACTATTTTTTGGATTTCAATTTTGCAAATGTTTTTGGGATTTTTGAAAACAAAAGGTTTTGGCAGAAAACTAGGTACAAATATTTACACGGGAGTGCTTCTTATATATACAAGAAGTGGATTTTAAGAAGTTACAAGGGTAAGTGGTCAATTTTATACATATATACATATAATGAATTTTAGTGTGATGTAAGTATTACTCAAACTTATTTGACACAGGTTTTTCAAACAATTTTGAAAACTATAGTTAAAATAGTTTTTGCAAACAGTTTTACAAACATGTACACACATTTGAAAATCATTTTGCAAAGGTTTTCCAAACAGTATATATAGATTTTTCAATTATTTGTGCAACCATTTTTCAAACCATTTGCAAATCATTTTTCAAACAATTTATTTCACACAAAGAAAATAAATTTTACAAACAAAATATTTTACAGAGGTTGAAAACATGTAACAAAACGTTTTCAAAATAGTTTTCAAAAGATTTTTCATAAAGATTTTCAAACTATTTTTCAAACATTTTGCAAAAAAAAACATTTTCACCTGATTTATTAATCAGTAAATACAAAAAGAATTTGAGGAATAATCACATCTTTTTATTAAGGTTTTTAATGAATTTAATAAGTAGAATTAGCCATATTTATTAAAAAATACGAAAGTACGAGTTATGGCTAAAGTATATACACGGTATATACGACCCCCCTATACTTAGCTTGAGCTATGTCCTCATAGATCGGAGAGAAAAGAGAAGACATAACTCGTACTAAGTATAGGCAAGTCTAAGGAATAAATAAATAAGAGATGAATGAATCAAAGGAATGAGAAGTCGACCGTCCCCCCTATACTTAGGATTAAATAATCCTAAGTATAGCAGACTGTACACAAAGCATGGAGGGTCAAGGGTGGGAATGAACAGATCGTACTCAGATTGTCTCCCCCTATACTTAGGGTAAGATATCCCTAAGTATAGACAAGAAGAGGAGACAATGGAGAGGATCGAAAAGAATAGAATCACTCGGGGTGCACACCCCCCTATACTTAGGACAAAGTACATCCTAAGTATAGAAAACTGTCTCCAAGGGGAGACACCTTTCTGATAGATACAGAGGGTAGAGTAGGAAAAGAAGAAAAGATATCAACATATAGAAGAAGAGAAGAATGTACACACCACTCCCCCTATACTTAGGGTAAAAGAAGCCCTAAGTATAGGCAACAACAGGAGTGATGACACGGAACGATGAACACTCGGCTCGTCCACCCCCCCTATACTTAGGACAAAGTACGTCCTAAGCAAGGCAAACACGAGAATGGGTGGACGAGCAATATGGAAGATAGACAGAGAGTCACAAGAGAGAATCTACAACATAAATGGATGATCATAAGAAGGTGGAAAGCAAACCTTCTTGCGGGACCGCTGAGGGATAGATCTGGTGTGGTGTATGTCGACATCAGGGTCCACAGTGGACGGAAGCCGATCAGGGTCGACACAGTATATGCCCTCAGTGGAATCAAAACGGAAAGGGACGAACTGATCAATGGAAGCAGTATGGCTAGGTTCTCCCTTGGTGGTCCTATGGTGTGAAGGAGCAGACGTGTGAGTGGAAGAAGTGTGGTCAGGTATGGCCTTGGAAGTCTCACCGATATCAAAGTGAAATGGGACGAACTCATCATCCTCGGAAGAAGTGTAATCGGAGTCGTCTTGCGAGTTCTCGTCCAGGTCAAAATCAGAAGGAACGAAATCATTAATACGAACTCTGTTCGTCCTCAAGAGTCTCACCTGGGTCATTTGTTTCCTTATGAGGTCTCTCAAAATAATGGGGAACATCATAACCGACCTCAATCATCTTTACTTGTAAGTGACCAGGAACGGACTTATCAGTGGAAGTAGTCAAACCATGCCCGTCCTGTCTAGTATTGGTATCTGCCCTTTGCTCAAAAGTTTCAATCACATAAATACTTAGGATTTCATCAACACATCACCACACACCAAGAGGAGGAAACTCAAGGTCCATGCTTTCCGATTTCCTCCCCTTTCGGGGGATTCGTCGGGTCTCATCAGCGGTCGCTAAGCAAGCATCTCTAATATCCTCAGATTGGTCACAGGCCTCAGAGTCAGCTATAATCGGTGAAGGTGCATCAGATGCAGGTCTCTAGTCAACTGTGGGTGTGGTGATCAACACTTCGCTCTCGTCAACAGGACGGAAGCGAATCTCTCCTGATCCATAGTCAATAACGACCCTCGCAGAGGCAAGAAATGGTCGTCCCAGGATGATTGGAGATGGCTCCCCTGTGGAGGTCTCCATGGGCAACATGACAAAGTCAACATGATGGCTCGTGCCCTGAATAGAAATGACGGCGTTTTCAAGGATACCCTTCGGCCTCTTTATTGATCCATCAGCAAACTGAACGATCATCCTAGTTTTCTTGACAGGCCCTAGGTGAAGAGACTGTACCAACGAGAAGGGTAGTATGCTAATAGACGCACCGCCGTCTAGGAGAGTGTGATCACATGTATGGTCAGAGATGGTGCAAGTGATGAAAGGAGTAGTTGTTTTCTTCCTTCTAGGGATGGGACGGTGTGTGATGGCGTGGGCAGTGGCCATGGTCAGAATGTGACGCTCAGATCTGCTCCTCCGCTTTCTCTTCTTGGGAAGAGGAGCAGATAAATGGGTCATGGCCTGCTGAAGTGGGGCACGGATAATCTCATGAATAGTAGCCACCACTTCGGGTTCAGGTAGCATTTTTTTGAATTTTTGGACTTCCTCCATACAAGGGAGGAAATCGGAATCAGCATGTACATGAGGAGTGCTCAGAGCAGTCTGTACATAGGCACCCTCGGGGTTGGAGATGGGACAAGAAGTGAGTAGATGTGTGGTCAAATGATTGGGCAATTGGACCCTCTCCTCACAACGTGGCTCGATCGTGTGAATCCCAAAATATTTTTGTGTTTTTATGTTTTTCTCATTTTTTTGTATTTTTGGCGATTGCAAGCTCCCATGATCACCCACAAGGAATTCCGTATCCACGACAAATGGAGCGTCAATCTGTCTTCTCCTCAAGATAACCATATCATCATTCATCAAATCAAGGCGCTCTATCATTCGGTTCAATATATCACTCATAGAGATCAAGGGAGGTGACTCCAACAGGTCACACTCGGGTGGATGTGAAAGTGGAGGTAGATAATATACAGGTGGAGGTGGAGGTGGGTAGAAGTCCGAGGTCTGATACTGTGGCTGAGGCGGGTATGTACAAAAATCAGAAAAAAATAGGAGGAGGATCCTCCTGATAAAAGGGAGGTGGACCGGCTGGAGGGTACGAGGAATCCGCAAAATCCGGATAAAAATTGCTCCAGGGATCCATCTCGAAACAAGAGAAAATGATCGGGAGAACACAAAGGTCAAGTCAAGAGAAGTGAGAAGAAAGGAGCAAATGCGCAGAGAAGATCTAGAATGCACACAAACAACCACAAGCAAACTCACACAATACAAACCCTCAATTCACCTACTCAACTCGGTGAAGACCACAAATGCGGTCTTTTTATCTTGTCTGTTTTAGAGTTAGGTGAAAAAGTCAAGAAGTTACACAAACACTTAGGGGCTCAATGGTATTTGGGCACTAATCCTTAGCGTGTGCGCGAGCAAATAAAAGCGAAGACAATGAGGGGATTACTCGCCCCAAGACAAGATTTTTCCTTTTGATCGATTTTTAGGGTCAAGTAATGTTAGCAGTCCCAATTTTATTGGTTATCACTTTTTTTGGATTTTTAGTAAAAAATGCACGATCCTAACGGGGATTCAATTCCTTTAAGCTCCTAGGTTGGCAAAATCAGAGGGAGACTCGGAAAAGCAATGCAAGCGGCAAACAATGATGAATGCTAAAGCGTAAATGCTCACCTTGCCTCCAACACTCTACATGCAAGGATGCTCAACAGAATTGAAACCTATCTATATGCAAATGCAAGCCGATGAAATCGCCCTAAGTTTCAGAAATTGCTATTATCGTGAAGAACCACAAGTCGATCACCAATCCTCAATCCAAGAAGTCCGGTCTAGACTCACCCCTCGAGTTCAGGAGTAGCGCTTGATGGGGTGGGCTCGCGGTGCGGAGGTTTGAAGATGATGAAACGACTGTTTAAAATTTTGACTAAGTCCAAACGCGACTATAGATACATGCAAGATATTAAGTGTTTGGCCTTAATCTATCGCAAGCAATCCTAAACTAGGGGCTCAATCACACAAAGTAAAGAAAACAAAATCGGAAAACAAAGTAAGAAAAGGCGATGAAAACCGATCAAAAACTGCGGTGAGCCCCCAAGTGAACAAACACTTGGAAATTGGGCCCGAAAGTCCAAAGTCCTATGTACCTGTATTATTATAAATTGATAATCACTCTCTCACAAAATAAAATGCAAACAAAGCTAATCACTCTCTCAATCCTCCTGCTCTCTCCTGTCGGCTGGGCTTAAGAAAAGCCGGCTCTGCTTCACGTGGTTGCTCCGGATCCCCTAGGCGATCCGCCTTGCTCCGCGGTCCCTCGCAAGAAGACCAAAAGAGATGGTCAGAAAAGCTCAACAATATCTATCAAAAATGCAAGAGAGATAAAATGAAGCAATGGTAGACAAACAAACACATCAAGCAAAAATGATGATCTACTCGTTGTTGCTCCCCGGCAACGGCGCCATTTGATAACCTAGGAATTTCCAACGGTCTTGTATTCCACACAAGGCGAGAACACAGAGGTCGTTGTCGTGACCGCTAAAAATCCCTAATTAATCAACAATTAACCCACACAATAGATATCAAGACATGACAGGCAATGTGAAGTTAAAATTTATTTTTAACTCTGCACAAAAGATGTATAGAAGCAAGTATGCAGAGAGTTCGAACACAGGGAGAAAAGCAGGATAGATCAACAAGTATGTGTGTGTGTGTGTGAATGTGATGAGATTGTCTACACTATGCAAAGCAAATGTTTTTGTGGGTTTTTAATTTTTTGATATTTTTTTATTTTTTATTTAAAATTTTTAATTTTGTATTTTGATTTTACTTTTACTGATTTTGTATTTTCTTTTTATATTTTGTATTTTCTTTTTCAATAATAGGCTATATATATATATACAATATAAGGAAAGAGAGAATAATGTATTAATAAAAATAGGTAAAAATAGGCAAAAAATCAGGGAATAGAATGTTTTTGGTCTTTTTATATTTTTCTACTGTTTTTGTGATTTTTTGAGGGTTTTTTCAAAATGTTTTTGGTATTTTGTGAATATCAAAATAAGGGAAAACAGTGGACTAGGTTGCTGGCCGAAATCAAAATGAGGATGAAAAATACTAAACAGTACCCAAAATTCCTTAAATTAATTTTAAAATATAGACAATAAAATAAGGAAGACATAGCAACTGAGTTTATATTTTTGTGATTTTTCTATGATTTTCTATATTTTTTTGAAGTTTTTAAGTGTTTTCTAATTTTTAAGGTTTTTACTTTGAATTTTTTAGTGGTTTTTGGATTAACTTTAATAGATGATAAAACAAACAAAATATAATTTTTTTTGGAATTTTCAAAACGTTTTTATAATTTTTATGGATTTTCTGAGATGGGCAATAGCTAAAATGCATGTTTTTAATTTTTAATAAATATAAAAATGCAAAAAAAATGCAATGCAAAATTATGGCGTGAACAAGCAAGCTAACAGGAGCCTATATGAATTTTTGTTGAATTTTTGGGCTTAAAATGCGGCTCCAAATAAATAAGTCAAGCACACAAAAATGATAGGCCTGGCAGAGGCATATATGTAAATATTAAAACATCCAAGGGCTTTCAGGCAATTTTCCCAAAAAGTTTTCTACTGAGTAAAAATTTTTCTGGACCAAAAACCAATAGCTAAAGCTGTAAGGGCTTCCCCGTAAAATCTCCCAGACGCACGTGCGTTACACGCGCGCCTGGCAGGGATTCGGATGCAATATCACAAAAGCTCGGGGGCGTAGATGCAAAATGACCAGAAAATTATAACTGTAATGGAAAGTTTTGGCATTAAAACTAAATGCACACAAAAGCCAGGGCCCCCTTGCAAAATCATCAAGCAACACGTGCGTAGACACATGCCTGGCGAGGGTCAACCTGTAATATTACAAAAACCCGAGGGGTATAATGCAAATGCCCCAAAAATATATAACACAAATGGATGTTTAACAAGTTCTTAATTAAATACAAAAAAGGCAGGGTAAAGGTTTGCAAAATACCCAGACTTCGGCGGCAATGAACGGTGGGATTAACCCCTCTTAACCACGTGTCAAGCTCTGGCGCGCCGATACCCTTTCGTGGATGCTCGGCCCAGATTAGAGATTGACAAAGATCGAACGGCTCGGGCTCGCGCGATCTAACGATCGATAGGAGGACTGGAAGAATGGGCAAAATCCGACGGCTCGAAGATGCGTAGCAAGAACACGCGAAGAACTTGCGCCCAGCGACTTTGGATCGTCGCGCGCACCTTCCTCCGTCTCCTTCCTTCGCTGCGAGGAGGTCCAGGAGCACGCCGGTGGTCTCTTCTATCGGCGGGAGGTCTCGAAAAGGCCGGAAGGCTTCTGGCGCTCACCCGCGAGGTCGGAGGAGCCGTAACTCCCCAGGCATCGCCGGCGAATGCTTCAAAGTCTCCCAGATCAGTTGTACTCCGCAAGACCTGCACAAAAAGAAGCTCCGAGCTGAGGGTAAACTGCCTCAGCCCGGTTTGCGGGGTGGCGAGGTGCGTGGAGATGGAGGTGAGGTTAGCCGGAGCTGGCTCCGGCACGGAGGCGGTTCGGGTGATTGAAGGGATCAAATGCTGACTGAAAGGAGGGGATTGAATCTACGGCTACACGCAAGTAAAACACAGCAAGAAAATGAAGAAGAAATGGATAGAAGACAGACCTCAAGCCCGGGAAGGCGAGGTAAAAACCTCATGGCGGGCAGCCGCCGGAGATGAAGGAACACGGCTTTAGGTGCTTCACTGCACCTCGCCTGAGATGGGGGAGGACTCCCCTGTCACGAGAGCATACCCTCGACCCTCATCTGGAAGCTCTTGGCGCCCAAAACCGGTTCAAGATCTGAATGAAAGTCAAGGGGCGTTTTGAAGGATGGTGGACAGGTTTCGAAGATCAAGGGACAACGGGCGATGCAGCGCTCCAATCCCCGAAGCAAGCATTGGGCGTGTATGCCCAACGTTCGAGGACAAAAAGTCGTCAAGGAATCGTTATCAAATGGTGAAAGACGAGGCTTGGAAAAAACCAAGAAGATGGGACAAAACCCATCTCTGACACAGCCAGAGGTGAAGATCAGACTGTTGACCTTGGTCAACAGTCTAGACCACCTGGTTGGTCCACGTCGACCAACCTGGAAAAACCTCTGAAAAAATATTTTGTAAATCATTTAAAAATAGAAAATGATTTATTTAATTTTAGGTTAATTAATATAAATTGTTTATTATTTTATAAAGTATTTTATTCTGATTTTTAATTACTTTATGAAGTATAAAAATACAAGATTCCTTTTATACCCTTTATAGGTATAATAACTACATATTTCACTATTTTATTTTTTTTATGTTTTTAATTTCTTTATTTTTTTTATTATTTTATAAAATTATAAAATACTTTTATACACTTAATTATATTTTTATTTTATTTTTCTAAATTGCTTTGTATATTTAATAAAATAAAAGTATGTATTATACAAGTATAAGAATAGGTATTGTACCTATGTACTATGTATAGAAGTATCTTTATTTTGAGTTTTATTTAGGTTTTTATTCTGATTTTAATGTACAAATATAATATAAGTAATATTTACGAAATTATAAAAATATAAAATTACAAAAATAATGAATAAATAATAAATTGAATATTTTAATATGTACAAGTATACTACAAGGGTCCAAAACTCAACTTTCAAACCATAACTCCGAAAAATATGAAACCACCTCCATTAAATAGATTATTTTATGCTATATACAATTAAAGGTGAGTTTGGTACAATTTCGAGTTTTTATTTGCAAGATACGGGTCTGGGAAGTTGGAGTTTTGGAATCTTATTCAGACCATAACTTTTTATCTGTGCGTTATTTTTCAGTGAAATCAATTTTGTATGTTTATTTATTTAATTAACTACAACTTTCATGTTCAACATTTCTTTATTTGAGGTATAAAAAGTGGAACCAAAAATAGGTCCCAAAATGAATGAAGAATAAATGGAATAGTATATGTATCTGACCCTTATCTCCCCCAACTTTATTCCTTGTCGACCTATTCATCAAGATGCCTAGGTCTTGGGATTTGGGTCATAAAATATTTACAATATTTTATTCTTTTTCTTTTCTTTTATTTATTCTATAATTTTGGCTTTAATTACAGTATTTTATACACTATTTGGATGCACATACATGAATGCTAAGATGATGGATTTAATGCTATTTACACGCATTTGCTAGGGTTTTTGATGCCAAAATGATAGAATGAAGATGATGAAATTTGGCTTCATCAACCAACGGTCAACACTCTTGAAGAAATCAAACCAGTGGTCCTTGAGTACATAGTTGAGGTGGTAGTTAACATAGTACTTGACTAGGACTCTTGACTTCAAAACATAAAATGCCATTAGATACTATAAATTTAATAATAGATAATAAATTTAGTTTAATTGGAATACAAAAAATATAAAAATCAGGTGATTTAATTATGTACAAGTTAATATATAAAAAATATAAAAATATATTAATTAATAAAGAAAGCAAATAATAACACGAGAATATATTAATACTATACCTATAATATGAATTCTAATTTATAGTTTCTTATTTTTACCCATAAGAAGATCGATTTCATTTTATTTATTTAAAGTAAAATTTAAGGTATGTAAATATACTTTCGTTGACTTTTAATTTCCTTAGACATTTAGGATTTTTTTTGGTATAAATTAATACAAGAGTATACAAGTTAGGTATGTTTCACATATGTTTTATTATATTCATTTTATTTCAATTAATTTAGATGATTATATGTTTGTGTTTAATTTAATGTAAAAAATATGTACAATAAAGAGAAAATACAAAATAACAGAAAAATAATAATAAATACAGATAAATAGGTAAACATACACAATTACCATATAAGCCCAAAAAACTAATGTTTTGCACATTAACTTCTTTTCATTAAAGCACCTTCATTATATAGAAAATTTTTAACTTGAACTTTAAAGATGAGTTTTCTCAAGTTCAAGTTCATACAATGTGGAAAAATAGTTGGAAAGTTCATCTTTACTATTTTTCGATTTGAGATCTACACACTTATTCATGGTGAATTTTATTATATATTTTTTCTTTTTTATTTTATTTAAAGTTACAGCAAGAATTATGTTTCAAGGAATTAATATACATTTTACAAAATAATGGAACTTTTATTATATATGTACAATTAGTCTACAGTGCCAAAAAGCCTAAACTCATACCTCTAACACCGAAATTTCTACGATATTTTAATAAGTAATATTAAGTACAACATGAAGTTCAAAATGTTTAGTTAGCTTAGGGATGTCAATTCGAGTATACCCATTAGATACTCTATCTGAAGATGCCCTATTTAAGGACTCAAAACCACCCCATCTACTTTTGGATGGGTATGGATTTTGAACTTACTACCCATGCAGTATGGATATGGGTTTGGGATTGTCTTGTGTGTACCCGAATCAAAACCTGCCACAAACTTGAATAAAGTATAAATATAAATATAAATATTTGTATTGTATTTTAGTAAAACTCATCATATCCACTTCATATCTAATACATATCCATCTACATATATAAAAATCCAACTCATTTTTCTTCTCCATCCATTTATTCGAATTAGATTACCTTTTTTATTCAATAAATAAAAATTATCAATCTGAAAGTACATTCGATGAGAGATCAAGACTATAGTGACATACAAATCCTAGGGTTGCAGTCCTATTGTCATTCCTCATTCTTATGAGGAAGCTTGTACATTGCAACCACATACATTATGTGTCCAACTGCAACTACAATATCTTGATCATCGATTCAATCCATAATATTATACTGGTTTTGATTCAGTATAATATTGAGTGGATTTAATGAAGGATTATCTGAAATAAGAAATTTGCATAAATGTATATATTTATATATATGCATATTTTCCTTTGATTTAGGAGTTTTTATATCAAAGTTGTCTTGCCTTGTCAACACTGAAAGTTCATTCCCTTAATCACTTTCAATGTAAGAGATATACTTACCATTATATCTCAAGTAAGATATGGGATCTCCTTCCTTATCTTTGTTGCATCCCAATAATATAAGAAACTACAACTCAGATAAAAAGAAGCGGAAACTCATTCTGCCTTGTAAGTCCAACTTCTATTTCTCAATTCGGTCTTTAACACCAGGGACCATCACTCCTAAGGTGATGTTGACCCGTTGTTAATTGAACCAACCATCAGCAGGCTTAATACTTGCTATAGGCAATCCAGTATCATCCCAATAATATGAGGAACCAATACTGGAGTCACTATGCATACGGTCTTACTCTTTCAAGAAGCAAAAAAGGTCTGATTCAAGTGAACTTGTATGAGGAGTTGTCACTTTGGACAGGCATCTCTTATATACAACCCCTGACGACGGAACCCTTCGCCTTGACGGGAGACCATGGATGTCACTTATATGATCCTCCACTTCATATTCAAATTTTAATTAATTACCATGAATCACATTCACATAATTAATTCTTCCAAGGGAAATATAACTTTGTTCATAATAGAGTATTTTAATTGGATATAACTAATTTAATAATATTAAATCAATTTTCAATCCAATTCAATCAACGAACTTGATTATTACTTAAAATATATGGTATTATCTCAAAGTACATATTATTTAAATTTTAATATTTAGAAAATACATCATGATCTCTCAAGCGTCATTCGTTCCCTACCCGTTATCATGGCCAATACTGATGGGAGTGGGACAAAGCACACACGGTGCAACCTGCTATCCCAACGCTCCCCGACTAGGCACCATATCCACCTCGGGAAAAAAGAATGCTGAGTCAATCACTTTGTACTTGAGATGTTCATCGGTTTTTCAACCGAAGTTATACCGTATAATATTCATCAAAACTATTTTGATAATATTATAAGGAGATTTGCTAAACAAATCCCCAATCCTTTTCAAGCAACAAGATTTGCATGTAAAGTTGTCCTACAACTATTGTAGGATAAACTAGAGTTTTTCATGAAAACAATGTTTGTTGGTGATTTCATATTAACCAATTGTGATCAAGATCAACTATCTTATAATTTTGGTTAGGGCAATGTCATTCAAGGAAATAATTATCAGCTTTAAATATTTTACAAAAATTTATCAATAATTACTTCTGGAAATTAACAATTAATTTCCATTAATTTATTTGAATGACAAACAGAAGGTTCATGATCAAGTTTGTTAATTTCCAACAGTGACCCCTACTAACTAAAATTAACATAACTCGATCAATTTAAATCCAATTAATACAAAATAAATTTATTTGGTTCAATAATTTGATTTAAATAGAATCTAAGTGATAATTACGTATTTCTAGATATTTAGAACCCGTAATTAACTCTTTAATCACGTCACTAATAGCCATCCCCGAAGCAGTGGATATATGGTTATTAAAAAGATCATATCTTGAGTTATCAGATTCCAAATCACGCAAACTCAAATTCCACGATTTCCTTATTTAATGGAGAACATTATCCAAATGATATTCTCGTGTTAAATATTTTAATCAGAGCTGAAAACTTATCACAAAACAGGGCTGCAAAAATTGAAATGCTAAAATCTTCACGAACTCTAACGAACCCAAATCTTCTTCGATTTATGGATCCAATCCAAAACCTTCGATAACATGGCTCTGATACCACTTGAAGGATATAGGAAGAATCCTCAAGCATATCACGGTAGCGTGATGATCACATCGAATGCGATCGGGAGAGACTAGTTGATCTATGCAACGGAATTTAAAATTTTTAAACACGATGAAACCACATGATCCAAGAACACTTCTTGGACCGTTTCATCTAAACCACAATTAGGTACTAGGGTTACCTCTTGAATCTTAGTTGCGATCGAGTCTCTAAACCAAGAGACCCCCTGTCTCAAGTCCGATCCAACAGAGGAGACGCTTGCGAGCACGTTGATGAGACGCATAATCCTTGTAATCCATGTTGATGATCTAAGCAGCAGGTCTCCTGGTCTCGTCACATGAGATTCATCATCTTCTTCACGAGCGAGATGCACCGGAGTAGATGGAGATCTACGAGTAGATGAATAGGCAGCATAACGACGATGCTGCGACGATGACGTCTCTCACAATGGCTCCATGGTGGACGAACCCTAACGAGCCCAAATCTTCTTCGATTTATGGATCCAATCCAAAACCTTCGATAACCTGGCTCTGATACCACTTGAAGGATATGGGAAGAATCCTCAAGCATATCACGGAAGCATGATGATAACATCGGATGCGATCGGGAGCGACTAGTCGTACTAGTTGATCGATGCAACGGAATTTAAAATTTCTAAACACGATGAAACCACACGATCCAAGAACACTTCCTAGATCGTTTCATCTAAACCACAATTAGGTACTAGGGTTACCTCTTGAAGGGTAGTTGCGATCGAGTCTCTAAACCAAGAGACCTCCTGTCTCAAGTCCGGTCCAACGGAGGAGATGCTTGCGAGCACGTTGATGAGACACGTACTCCTTGCAATCCATGTTGATGATCTAAGCAGCAGGTCTCCTGGTCTCATCACACGAGATCCGTCATCTTCTTCATGAGCGAGACGCACCGGAGTAGATGGAGATCCACGAGTAGATGATGCGGCGATGACGTCTCTCACAATGGCTCCATGGTGGACGTCCACTATGAGAGAGAGAGAGGCTTGGTACGTGGAGAGATAGAGAGAGAGAAAGCATTCATAATTTTATATATCAAAGACCAAGGGGCGCCTCTTCTTATATAAGGTTTTGGGAGTCCATGGATCCCAATCCATGGACAACACACAATCAATAGTTGAGATTGATTTGCGTTTCGTTCAGTGGCTATGATCTTGTTGTAAAAACACAACAACAATTAATTTAATTTAATATATATCGATAAATCAATATATGTAAATCCAAATCAAATCAAATCTATTAATTATCCTTGGAGATAATGAGGAAATAAGCCATATCCCCTAAAAGGGGGGCAGCTACCAACATCTTATGAGATCTCATTATCTCATGAGATTTCATTATCTCATGAGATACCATTATCTCATGATATCTCCAGGATTTACAACAACAATTGTTGTAAATTATTTCACAAAAATAATTCGTAATTATCTTGTGAAATATTGCAATCATGTCATTGGAAAAATGTGAAGAAAATTCACATCCCAAAATAAAATGTAAATTAAATTTTGAAATCATCCAATATTAATCCAATTCACATCAATAATTAATTAACAAATATAAATCACAATATGCTCTCTGTAATATATTATAATCACATTTATAATATATATGATTAATATGGATAGTGTTATCCACATTATTCATACCCATTATAATTAAATCGTGTTTAATCATCTTGGATCTCTATTCTCATGTGCCAAAATAATATGAATCACATTCACATTATCCATATCTTTGATAATTAATGAATCAAATTCATATTATTCATGATAATTAAATCACATATAATTATCAATTTTCTCAATGCTCGGATACATATATCAACAATAAAATTATCCATGAACTCTTTCAAGGAAAATACGCTTTCTCCGCGAATACTTGGAGATAAGGACAGGGCAATTGTATTGTTCCACGTATAGTGATTTGGATATTGAGATCAAATCTCAAATCTAGATCTTGCAGACCTCCTATAGATGCTTGATTAAATCAAGGGCGTAGAATTCTCATTGTATATGAATCACATTCAGATCAATGTCCAACATTTGGACTAAGATCAGATCACTTCTCTATGAGAGGAGTCACTAAAATCCAGACCCGTTTCATCACTCCCTAGGAATGGAAGCATCATGCTTATACAATCGTTTACGATCACATCATCCTCAGGTATTCCCAATACATGTACATCCTGCATACTGGAAGACCTAGTTAAACTCGATGTTTTAGATCTCTTTTAGACCGTCTCCTTCTGGGTTTTATCATTAAATTTTCCCATTCGGCCATTGGGAGTTGGTATTGATCATATACTTTCCAAAAGCATATATCATACCCATGTGTTGATTATATACTTTCTAAAAGTATATATCAAACCTACAAATTCAGTCAAGCTTCCAAAAGCAAGACTGCCGTGCACAGAATTTGATTCTTCCCAATATCTCATGAGTGAGCTCATGTCTTCCGATTCAGTAAATGAACATGTATGATAACTTTGAGAGATCATATTACTCATATGCCCTTATATGTACACCAGCTCGTCGATGTATAGACCTTGATTAGGTCATCAAGCTATTGGTCTGCCAAATGTACATACTCAGACATATAGTAACACATCCGTCTCCGGTCAAAGGATGCATGCATGTATCGTGATAGTATACAACATAGAACTTTGGTTATGTCGATCGTGCTAAGTCAACTCTTTGACATAACTAATCTGACACCTCTGAATCTCTATTCCTTTGCAGAGGACCTGCATCAAGAGGTCGGTCAGATATCAGCCTATGTGAGAAAGGATTGTCATCTCCTACTCAGGCTGGAGATCATCTCTTAACAATCATTTGACGGTGCTTGATGAGTCCTCAATCTAACTCTTTAGATATCCATCTAAGCACCAGCCTCTATGATTCAATAATTGAATCAATGGCTGTGTGATCATTAAGATGGCCATGGTACATAACCCTAATTATACTAAGGGACCTATTATGCAAATTAGTTATTCTTCATTTCAGATTAAGGAGTGAATTGCAATAACATTTATTGCACAATGGCTCGTCGTGGGCTCGCATGTCCAGCACATGCTTCATTTACGTGAATTAGACGAATGTGCTCAATTTGCTTGAGGTGCTACTGCTTTAGCACACATGTACTCTGAGCAGAACATGGGTGCAAAGATAGGCACATCCAGAATTTATGGTTTTTTCATAGTTCTACATGTATGTATGGTTTTACACATCTCATTATCTTGATTTATTTTGATTAACATTGATAACATGCAGGTTTGGACATGGGAGCATGTGCACATAGAAAGGACATTAGTGAGAGATCATGCGATGATCCAAGGAGGATCATTGGACCTAAGTGGATTGGAGTGCAAAGTTTTAAGGAAAATGTACAGATTGCGATGCTAATATTTTATTGTAATGAGTTGGAGATACATAGAAGGCTCATCAGGTATAAATAAATTATACATTAATTATAACAAACCAGTTAATGATTGTGTGACTTTCTTCTTTACTGAATATGGATAAATTTGACATCCTACGTCGATGAAGAAATCACACAATTGTATGAGCTTTGTCGAAGTGGGCAGCCTGTTTGGATGGCTAAAGTAAAATTGATATGTTATGATTTTGTAGCTATGCATTTGCGGTCCATGTTATGCATCAATTTGGAATGTGAAAACACATCCCAACCTCCATTGAGAGGATACACGTTGTCTCTCGGTGCAATAAAACATGAATCACTAACATCCTAGATTGGTTTATTATATATCGACAACATGTGGACTGATGGGAGGATAGAGAAGAATCAATAGTCCTTGAGCAGACAGATGCAAACAATGATGTGTACATGCAATGGTATTGGAGTATAACAAGAAGGTAGATCTAGACACAGATTCCACGTCTTACACAATAGTTTACCAGCCTTATGGGCCAACAAAAAGATGCATGCTATGTTACATGTAATTATCTTTAATTTTACTATATTTTATATTAATTCATTGAATCATAAATTAAATAGGTGGATATGATTATGCAAGGAAGGAATGATCTGGATGAAATTAGACGATCAACTATGAATGCAAAAGTTGAAGATACATGTGCGTATTTAATGACAAAATCAACATGTTCTATTTGATGTATCCATTCCATCACTATAACCAACCATACATACCACGACAAGAGCCGCATACCTTAAGAGTATCGGGTTCCGTTAATTCTTTAAATTTAGTTAGTTCTCTTTTGGTCAACTCATTTTTATAATTATATGATGCAAATCCCTTTAGTTATGAGATGTGCGGGATATAGCGGGGAGCGGTCTCAACAATAATAACCGACGCCTGAGACTTCAGGTTGTAATAATTTTTTTATATTATTATCTCAATAATTGAATTTAACTTTTATTTTTTTGGGTATTGAATATAATCCAAATCTTATAGGTATGCATTATACGAGATTCAATGGACAAGGATTTGAACAACAACAACCAACATTTGAGACTTCAGGTTGTAATAATGTATTTGTTTGATTATCACAGTAATTCAATTCAGTTTTTACTTTTTTATTTATTCAATATAATCTAAATATTTTAGTATACATTATACGGGATTCACCAGACAAGGATCTTAACAACAACAAACAATGTTTGAGAATTTAGTTTGCAATGATTTCTTTGTCTGATTATCACAATAATTCAATTTAATTTTTACTTTTCTATGGTATTAATATAATCCAAATCTTTTAGGTATATATTATGAGGGATTTAGCGAACAAATGTTTTCACAAAAACAACCAGCTTTTAGGACTTTAGGTTGCAATATTTTCTATAATAATTGTCTCAATAATTTAATTTAATGTATAGTTTTTAAAATATGTTATTAATATAACGAAATTATTTCATTTTTATAGAGTATATTGAAGCTTCAAGTAAATCACAGTTTGCAGGATCATTATATGTTTGTCCTTCAAGTTAATTTAACTCTGGGTCCTCCCAGTTCACATTACCAACTCAATACAATTTAGAAGATCTTCAACCAAAGATATTTGTCATGTTTAGTCAAACTAAGACAATCGAGTTTGAGAGACAATTCTTTATTATTCCCATGATAACATTGTAGCAACATCTAGAGCTGCCTCGCAGACCATCGGTAGGAGTAAGGATCGATGCATCTACACATTCAGATCCTCTACGACAGTCAACAAGTGCGAGAAGAACAAGAGATCAAGTTACTCAACCAGCTAAACCTCCAAGGAAGTCCTCAGCTAAGTCGCATCCTCCTGGGCATGTACCAACGTATTGAGAATGGAATATCAAGAAGAAGGCAAAAAGAACAACATGTGAAGATAGTCATAAGATGATAGGAGACAATGGAAAAGGAAACGATAGAGGAGGTGAAGGAGGAGGAAGAGGCTTAAGAAGAATTTTCAGGAAATGGTTATCATATAATATTGTAAACTATTTTATATTATTTCTTTAAAATTTATAATACCTCTATGATTTTAATTGAATATATTCTTTTCTTTTAAATGGATAAATTATAATATGTAATGTTGAGCTTATGATTATGGAGTGATCAATGCTTGATTTTTTCTTGATTATTACATTATAAATTGCTGAGAGCTTTATGAGATGTCGTACAAAGTTTTAGTACTCATTTTGAAAAACGATACACTTATATCCGCATGAATTAGATAATATTATTCTATTTCCACATGAATTCCCATCACTCTGAGAATTGGTAAGAATTTATAAAAAATACAATTTAATCCTTAGGTGTAGCATCTTTTGGAATATGCATAACATTCATTCTTAACTAGGGGTGTAAGAGTAGTGTCTGAATTAGGACTATTGCTCTTTGGGTTGCCATGGTCCAATCTATAGATTAGTGTTCTTTCAACCCAAATGAAGGTCACATGCGAGGCTAGAGAATATTACGATGGATAAGCTCTTGTTCGAACCTAAGAAAACATACTTAAATGAGTTGAGAGTGGTTCAACACGATGATTTCGCATCCAAAGAACATTTATACCCCTAACTTTTCAAATACGCATGTCCATATATTTTTCGAAGACTCGCATATTGCTCTTTTATTGGTTTAATACAAAAGCACAAGTAAAAGATCACTATCATGACTTCACTATATGTATAAGGGCACATATGTAACTTTTAAAAAAGTTATAGATACGATGTTATTGGAAAAACTTGAAAGGATAGTAAGTGTGAAAATTCTCAAAATAGAAATGCAAAATAGTTGAATGGGTTAAGGCCAAATCGCCAACTAAGGTGCCGATTTAGGCATGGCACCTCAAATTGGCACCTCAGGTGATGATATATAGCTATTTTTTTAAATTTCTCAAACATGCTATTATTTAATTAAATTTGAATATTTAATATTTATTTAAAAAAATCTAACGTGCATCTCATCCCCTTGCCATACCATGCCACTCTAACCAGTGCCATGCTTTGTTTTTTTTGTATGTAAATTTTCTTTCTCTATAAATATAAATATGTAATTTACAAAATGAGTCATTCCTAAGGTAATCAAAATTTGTTTACAAAATGGGTCATTCCAACCCTAGGGGCCTGTTTGGTTGCTGGGTTGGACTGGGTTGGGTTGGGCTGGGTTGGGATGGGTGAATAGTAATCTGTGAGGAGGAAGTACCCTTGTGAATAGTAATCAGGGTTGGGCCAACCCTGCCCAACCCTGCAACCAAACAGGCCCTAGGGATTGATGCTTCAGTAGCACATTACTGTCAATAAAAAATAAATTTAAGGAGACTAAGAAATGAAACTTGGGAAGGAAAATCTAGATCCAACCTTAATTCACTAGAACACGAACGTCAGCCACAACGGAAGATGCCACCTTCTCAACGAAGGAGGAGGATCCTTCAGTCCACCTTCAGTTCTTTTCTCTCCAAATCGCCCAGATCATAACAGCAATAGCAACACATGAGCAATGGTGGGATTCACCCACATCCGCATGCAGAATCCACTCCAAAATATTCGGCATTGACAGTAGAGGTGGTTGGGCAGCGTCAGGGAACTGAACATAGACAGTAGGACCCCATACGAGAAGGTGCGATTAAAAAAGACATGATCACAACATTCCAAAGAGCCTGAGCAATGGTAGCAGGGGGTTGGCGCATATATCCTACGCTTTGCGAGACGATTAGTGGTAGGCAGCCTATTCAGCATCGCACAGTAAAGTACACAAGAGTGCTTTGGGGTTGTCTCTGTTTGCACCAAACCTCAGCAGCCCACGAAATCTCGACACCATTGGGTTGGATGAGGTTGCAAGCTTCCCTAAAAGAAAATCCCTGGGTGGAATGGGTTCACGCCAAGCAAGATGGGGAGCCGAAGATCACGCCCCGTGGGGTGTCACGACTAGCCAGCATACGCTTCCAAATCGAGTCAGAATTAGTCCGAGACACCTCCCAGAAGGAGAGGCCCTTCAAGTATTTCTCATGCAGGTAGAGGTCCTAGTTAGAAGAGTCCGAGGTGAGGAGTCGTCATACCAAGCCACAATCATTGCACCATGTACGCTATCTAATGACCGTAATCCAAGTCCACCGTCCACGGGAGATAGATCATAAACCAAGTAAAATCATGATGACCGTAATCCCACAAGAAGTCAGTGTAAAGCATGCCTATCTACAGAAGCATGATGAATCGAGGTACCGACTGTCCAGGAAAGAAGCATGCCAAGTTGGCAATGCCAGATTTAAGCATCAGCAGTGGAGTTGGCATGACAGAGAAAGAGGGGGTGAGATTTTTAGAGAGAGAGAGAGAGAGAGAGAGAGAGAGAGATCACACGACAACGACTTCCTCTCCATTGACAGCTGCCACTGACATATCATCAAACTTACTTTAGCGTTTATAAGAAGTAGCTGGAGGGCACCTGGTTGCTATCAGCAGAGAGCCCTCTCTTCCCTTGGAAGGCAAAGAACACGAGCAGGAAGAAAGACCCGAAATTGAAGAGAAGGAGCCTTCCCATTTGTTTCCCATTGCTTCCAAGGCAATTCCCCGTTTTTGGGTACTCCAAATTCCCCGCTCTCATCATTAATCAAGCGTTCCCTTCGATGTGTTTTCACATGCTCTGTTTTTCCCGACCTCCAAAGGTCGATGTCTCAACTCCGAGTTTTAACCACGCGGCGATTTGTTTGACGTCTGCTGAGAACTCCTGAAGGAATCGGTGTTATTTTAATGGTCATCAGTGGCTGTTGCTTGCAGCTGACGATTGCCCATTTTTTTATTTAAATCTGCGAGCTTCATTTTCAAAGGTCTTTTCTTTTGCCTCTTTCTTTAGTGCAGTCAGAAGCGTGTCTTTGTTCTTCGCCTCAAAAGAGAAGGATTGGGATTGAAGCAAAGGCTTGAGAGAAGTGACGATGAGCACCAGAGCTCGCATGGCTAAGCCCGCCAAGAGGGCACCTTCGAAGAGCGGCCGTGACCGGGTAAGGGGGTTGCTGTTGTGATAATTCTACGATATGAATTGGTTTTTGATTCTTTCTTATGCCAATCTGGACGGGGTACGTTATCGAACTACGAAGCCGGTATACTCTTTTAGTTGCGATCCCACATTTGCCAGTCTCGTATGTTACAGTAGTTTGCTTCATTGGAGTTCCCAAGATCTACTCTTGATCCTGTCATTAAACTCCATTGGCACTTTTGGGCTGTACCATTCATTTCACTGCACGTGATCGAGGACGAATTATTAGCATTAACAGAAACTTTACTATTTAATTACTCTTTGTTTATGACGAAAATATAAAAGGAATGGTAACGTTTGTGAGATTTGGAACAATAACTTTTTTTATGAACAGAAGTTAAATGGGACGAGGGAGATTGAAGCCAAGATGGATATGTTGTCCCCGGGTGGTAGACTGATGAAATTGCAGAATGCGGCAGAATCGCAAAGGAACAGAAGAGACCGAAAAAATGCATTGAAGCAAGACGTGAGTACATGCCATAGTTAAGGCATTTGTTGCATTCTACACAGTTTGATTCCTAGGACTCAACCGTGTTATCTCTTCGATTTTGTTCGGTTAAGCAGGTTGATAAGCTGAAGCAGAAACTGCGGCATGAGGAGAGCATTCACCGGGCACTAGAGAGGGCCTTCAGTAGGCCTTTGGGTGCTCTTCCGCGCCTTCCGCCTTATCTTCCTTCTCAAGTAAATCTTTCTTTCACTGCCATCTGATATTTTGTATCCGTTTGTTGGAATATACATTCTCAAGAAGATGCTGGTTATTACTTAGACGATAGAGCTTCTGGCTGAAGTAGCTGTCTTGGAAGAAGAAGTAATTTGTCTTGAAGAACAAGTTGTCAACTTTCGACAGGAGCTCTATCAAGAAGCAATTTATTTGTCTTCCTCAAAGAGGGCGATTGAGATTGGAAAAGATATTATCAACGAAGTCCACAACTCAGAGCAAAACAAATCTTTTTCCCAAAGTGGGAGCTCTGAGACTTCTGAATCGTCTTGTAATGACCAATATATTCCATTGCTATCATCTTCATGTCTAGATCACAATGGTATTTCTTGCAGTCCTCCTCCCATCATGAAAAGGCTACCGAGGAAGTCCAATTTATCGTACGATGATCTCTGCAGGAAAGAAACCCTACTAATGAATAATTTGATAAAAGGCACTTCACAATCTCCACAGAAGATGGCATCAAAGATCAGCAAACACTTTGATGCTAAGGTGAGTCATCACAAAGGTACGCTTGGTGTGTAGCCCTGTCGAGGCTTTGAGCATATGATGATGCCTTCAATCATATGTGGTACAGATTAATTGCAAGCCAACGCACCTTCAGAAAGATGAGGATGTTGGAAGCAGTCCGAATAAGATTTCTGAGGATCTGTTGAAATGTCTTTCGAATATATTCTCAAAACAGAGCATCAATGAAGATGATGTGGTCGAGATAGTTCCTTCCATTTCAGGCTTCCATGAAAATGTAGAAAATTTACAATGTCATGATCCTTATGGTACATTTTCTTTCTTTGGGAGAAGGGATATTGGACCGTACAAAAAGCTTCGCTCAATTTATCATGGCACAATCAACCAGAACCTCATTGTTGATTCCTCAACACCATTATTCAAGCTAAGGTTAGCATCGTCATAATGAATTGAATGTAACTTATATAGTTATATGGGGTTGTAACATAAGATCCACATTAATTTGTTGCATTTGTGATTTTAGTAGAATTCTCCTCAGCAAACTTGAATCTGTGGATTTGCAAGGGCTCGACCATCAAGAGAAACTTGCTTTTTGGATTAACATCTATAATTCATGCTTACTGAATGTATGACTCTACCTTGTTCTATATAATTTATGCATTTACGGATTTATTGAATTTATAGGATTTCAACATCTGAATAATATTTGGGATTGTGTTTGACGATGCTTTTTTAGAAGTTGTGAAATTAAGCATGTTTTTTTTTTCTTCAGACATTTTTGGAGCATGGTATTCCTGATACTCCTCAGCTGGTAGTCTCATTTATGCAGAAGGTACAGCCGTCTTTGATGGACTGAAATTCGTGGTTGTATAGATATCAAGTCTTATATCTTACTTAGTTTAATACAAAAATTAATGATGTTAGTTAATATTTAATCGTATGGCGAGTTTAGAAAAAGTTTGATTCTATGCATCAGGCTACGATTAATGTCGGGGGTCACTTACTAAGCGCGATGACAATAGAGCACTTCATACTGAGGCTTCCTTTTAACTCAAAAGATGTAAGTGGTGAGTGTTATTCATAAATAAATTCCTAATACTGCTTACAGTTAACTCTGTAATAATTGTCACAGGCATTCTTGAAGGGGTCTAAGAATGATGAGATGATAATAAGGAGTAATTTCGGGTTGGATTGGCCCGAACCTTTGGTGACCTTTGCACTTTCGTGTGGGAGTTGGTCATCCCCAGCAGTAAGTACTTCTGATAATAGTTGGTCATCAGTATGACATATTGTTTTATGCTAGTATTGCAGGCCTAACACTCTTTTTCAAATCTTTAATGGAATTCTTACATAGCTGACAAATTAATAAATATTTTTGAATCATAGGTGAGGGTGTACACTGCATCTCAAGTTGAGAGTGAGTTGGAATTAGCGAAACGAGATTACTTACAGGCATCAGTTGGCATCTCCCCAAAGAACAAGTTGGTGATTCCGAAGTTGTTGGACTGGTATCTACTTGATTTTGCGAAGGACATGGAATCCCTACTGGACTGGATTTGCCTTCAACTGCCCAGTGAACTAAGGAGCGATGTAGTGAAGTGCATCGAGCGAGGGAGACGAGAGGCTTTTCCATCGCATAATGTACAATTATTGCCTTACGAATTCAGTTTCAGGTATCTGCTGGATACATAAGAGGGTAAAAAGAGAAAACCCAAGTTCTCAAGTGTTTGTGGAAAGGTGTCCTCACACATCACAACAAACCTACACGAATAAGTCACATGTTTCTATTTTATGGTGATGTTTTATATGGTATAGACACTATTGTTAGCAGTGTTTCTTGCCATTCTCTTTTTGGGAAAAGCAAATTGTATTTATTGTGAGATTAAATGAGCATCCGTTCAAAAGCTTCAGAATGGAGAATGTATGAAGATGTTGTGCATAGTGGAAATAAACTTAGATCAAACAAACAACAAGCACGAAATAATTATAATACATGATATACCACACTTAACTAGCATGCTCCTCTACGGTAGTGTGGGGAATAGATTCTCAATATAAATCGATTTTTGAAAATAAACATAAAGTTGATATAATGATCGTAGAAGATATGTTGAATCTAAGACAGCTACAACCACAATAAAGTCTAATAACAAAAAAATAGCCAAATGTATATACAGAATTTTCAAGTAGAAAATCTCCAATGTAAGCGTAAAAAACTATGAGGTGTAAGTATTCTAAAATTAATACTATAATCAAATCATTCTCTCATGAAAGACTTGCACAAAGTAGACTTTCTATACAATAATATAAATGACAAAAAATGGATTAAAGTAGAGAGAAATATCTCAAGCCAATAAATTTACTTTTAAACCGTAGGAAGAAATTTAGAGAGTAATAACCTAAAGGAAAAAATGGGGATGCCCCCGCCCCATTTTTCCGTAAATTTTTTTCTTAAAAAAAATATCAGTGTATATTCATTTATATATCCATCAAATATGCTATTTGAATTTCGTCGAAAACATAGACTCATATGCCCTCTATTTAGAACACGTAAGTTTAACGGTCTAAAGATTATTGTAATCGATATGTTCTAGATGGAGGACATAGGGGTCCATGTTTCTGACAAAATTCGAATGATATCTATTAGATATAGACAAATATACATGATGATATTTTTGAAAAAATTTAAAAACCACCGAAAATGAGGTGGGGGCGGCCCCATTGAACCCTAACCTAAAAGACTGATCCCTCCATAATTATTGCAGTATTCACAAACTTTGTTTATTTTCTCCCGTTTCTTCACTGATTTGTTTATTGTCTTATAACTACTTTTGACATGTATTTCAACCTCCCTATTTATGGTTTCTGGAGAGCGCTTGTGTATCCATAAAATTGTAATTAAGAAAATCTCATTAATCAAGGAAGTGAAAATCAAAGAATCATGGTACTCTTTGATCAATCTCATATTTTCTGACTACATATCAAATATTTAGATGTCAATCAAATTTTCGTAAAGGATAGTGAAAAGTCTAAATTGGGTTAAGTTCAATATGGGAGGTTCAGATTGTGATGGAGAAATATCTCTCAATCATTCCATATCATCTTAATTTGCACATTAACATTGTTTCTTATTATGGATCTTATCATGTGGGAGCTGCATTAATTCTGAAACATGTAATCTCCTATGACACCCTTAACAACAATATGTTTTGAACTTGCATGAAAGGTGTGGATCCTACAAATGTGCATCATAGTTTGACTATAACAATAAAGAATAAGCATGTATTGAATATAATTAAAAACCGCATGAACCCCCTCTTACAAAAGAGGTACATACTTGCTTCTGTCGAAGCGATATATTTTGTCTATATAATAGATAACATAATGTCTTGGGTTTTAGCTCAAGATAATATGGAGGTTATCTGGCCTTCACAATTTGTTGGGCTTGTACTCAACTAGGACAATTGATAGCCATTCATAATGCTTAAATTCAAGTTATTTAGTAGCAGCCTTCACAATGTATAACACATTCTTAAACTTTGTGATTACTAGATGTGAAACTATGTTTGTGGTGTAATAATCTCTCCCTAATTCTATATGCAACATCCTCATTTCAATATGGACCATTATTTATTCCAAGTAAACGATGGTGGTTGAATTCTCTTGGGTAGCAGTTTCCTCTTATTTCTCTGGTAGGGGGTGACTCCACCTTTTAGGTTGCCTTTTCCACTATAAGTGGGAGCCTACTCTGGTACCATTTGTAACATAACCGACCTCAGGCCGAGTCCTTATGGAGGATAACTGGTCTTCATATCTTGTTGGTCTTGGACCCAACTAGGTTCATTAACTATTGTCCAAAATGTTTAAGTTCAACTTGTTAGATAGTAGTCCCCACTAATTATAACCTGCTCTCGAACTTTGTGAGTTTTAGATATAGGACTATGTTTGAAATGTTATAAATAATCTTAAACACTTTTACAATCTTTATTTCAATGAAATAACACCACTTGTGTTTTATTAATTGTATATATATTATCTACCTTCAGTAATATATGTCGTACCAGAGTCCGTAAAGCACAAAAGAAATACCCTTTCTTCGAAACCAAGACGTGTGTTGCTAGTGCCACAGAGATATCTCAAGATATCCATTTAACTAAAGCCAGTTGTTTTTTTCTTGGATTTATGATACACTTCTTGAGAATTCCTAATCAAATGATAAATATTAGGTTTGTTACATACTCTATTATATATCAAATTGCTTGTGGTATTCATATCTTCTTTCTCGAACTATACTTGGTATTTAACTTGAAATACGCTTAAAGAGGTGTACACCAGTGTTTCAGATTTTACGAAATTTCGGTGAAATTTCACCGAAATTTCTTTTTCGACCTCCATCGAAATTGAAATCAAAATCTCGACATGGGCCCTTCCTTCACAAATCTAGGCTGATTTTTCTTGAAATTGGCGAAATTTTGAAATTGTTTCATTTTTTTGCTTCCTCGAAATGAAATCGAAATCGAGATTTAAAATCTTGGTGTACATGACATAGTTTGAAGCAAAGTTTAACCTTGCACATCATAAAAAATGCATGATAAACAGATCAAATTTGAAAACATCCCATCATATAGTCTCTATAGCAAACCCAAATTGTTATGCCACATGGCCATAGGAAATTTTTCTGTACATTTTCCCATGAATTACCACAATAGAAAGAGAATTATACATTCTTCGTACATATAGCTTTTAAGTTGTGAGGTCTCATGTATTAAATCCCGTTGAGGAATTTTCCACTAACATGTGATGAATATGTGATTCATTTGCATTGTAGTCAAAGTTCGGCTTAAATTCCTTAGCAAATACACACATAAATTGCATTATATAATAAGACTATTTAAAATTCTTCAAGTAAAAATATACTATTTATACTACATTAGCATATAAATAAGGCCAATAAAAAATAGCATAAACTAGAATAAAATGAGCATCAATTGTAGGTGCGTATTAAACAATACAAACGCATAATATGTAAAATATGTTTATGATTTCTACGTTGCTTCTAATAACTCCAATTTAATTGATCACAATTCAATTAGTTCAATAAAAATATGAATTAAAGTGCAAAAATATTATATAAAAAATAAAATAAAAACAAAAATGGCAAAAAAGGCATTGTATACTTATATTTTGCTCCCAGGTATTCAATCCCCTTATAGAAGTCGAACCAAGTCTTGATGCCAACGTTAAAATTTTAGAAATTAAATTTTCTATAACTTTATCTCCTTCCATAATTTTTTAAATTTTCATGTGGGATTTATGTTGTGTTGTCATGTAAATTAGCACCACGACTCATCTTCTTACCCGGTAACTGGTGTCCACGATCTCCATACCCTTCAATCAACCTTTGTTAAATTACCATGATCACAATGCTTGACAAATGCCAAGGCAACTGAATAGCTCAAACACATATTTGTCCCTTATCCATCACCATCATCTTTACATGCACGCTCTCATCCATCACCCCCGAATTTAGGATTGTCAAAACATCTACAACATAAATGTTAGACATGTGAGCCCATGGCGAGCCATTATGTAAAAATATTACCGAGTTATATCATCCCATTATATATGGAATAAGACATGATAAAGTTTTGCATTAATAAGGTCACTTTGTACAAATTTGAGTTATGTACCATGGCCATTTTGATATCACAACTATTGTTCTAAAGAGCTAGATCATAGAAGCTGGTGTAGGGTTGTATGTCTAAAGAGTTAGATCAATGACACGATCGATATCGTCAAGTGATATTCCAAAAGGATATCTAGTTTGAGAAGGGAGGGGAATCTTTATAAAAGATTGATATCCAACTGACACTCTTGATGCAGGTCCTCTACATGAGAATAGAGATTTTGAGGCATCAAATGAGTAAAGCTAAAAAGTTAACTTCATGAGATATAGTAAAGACTTGTATCTTATAATGTCACTAACAAGTACACACCCTTTGACTATACATAGATATACATTTATATATCTGAGTATTAGACATTTGGCAGATCATTAGATTGATCAAACCCCTAATTTTAGGATTGTAAAAACATCTACAACCTAAATGTTGGACATGTGAATCCATCGCGAGTCATTATGCAATAAATGTTACTGTGAGTTATATCATTCCATTATATGCAGAATAAGACGTGATTAAGTTTTGCATTAATAAGGTCACTTTGTACAAAATTGAGTTATGTACTATGGCTATTTTATTATCATACAACTATTACTCTAAAGAGTTGTATCATATAAGCTAATGTATGGTTGTATATCTAAAGAGTTAGATCAATGACACGATTGATATCGTCAAGTGATATTCCAAAAGGATCTTTATTTTGAGAAGAGAGGGCAATCTTTGCTAAAAGACTGATATCCAACTGACACTCTTGATGCAGGTCGTTTTCATAGGAATAGAGATTCGGAAGCTTTGAATGAGTCAAGTTAAAAATTTAACTTGATGATATATAGTAAAAACTTGTATCTTATATTTTCATTACCAAGTACACATACTTTGACTAGACAAAGATATACATTTATATATCTGAGTATTATACAATTGGCAGACTATTAGATTAATGACCTGAGGAGGTCTATATACCAGTGAGATGGTTAGAATATAAGAAAATTAGATATGTATCAAGCTGAGTCAATTGGAGAAATGGTTCAAAAAAAGTATCTGATTGGAATTGTCAAAAGTGATTTAAATCTTGATATTGGATGTAAATCTAATTATCAAATCATTGTACATGGTCCACATAGTCTCCCTGATATTCTTTGAGTATATGCAAATGTCGCTCATGAATCCTAAATGAATTAGGAATTGTACATTGAGATATTAAATATCAAGATATTAATTGTTATTATTATTGATAAATTAATGCGGGAATATGCGAATATGATCTATAGATTATTGCCAATTAATATGTATACATATCCATAATAATTAAACATCGTACATTACTATTAGTATGAATATGATTCTTATTTATTTACTACATATGAGGATGTGGTTCACATACTGAAATAAATTTAAATTGGATTTACATCTTATTATGGTCAAATAAGTTAGATTCATAATGGTTGAATCTTAATGGTTGAATCTTTTTATACTTATCTCATAATTATTTAATAGTAATTACATAGAGAAATAAATCCAAAATTATTTAAGATCAAAGTCCAAATTAAATTTAAATATTAAATGACGTGTATGGAGATGAAATTTTGATTTTTTTCCATGGTGCGTGTACATGTATGTGCATGGATTGGAGAGAGAGAAACAATTTTTCTTTCTTCATCCCATCCTTTTAATTAAAATTTAAAACGTGGAGAGAGTTTGGTTTCAAATTGAATTAAAAATTCAAATTTAGTGGAGGGATAGAGTTTCCTTGTGTGTTAGGTAGATTGAGGAGGATTGTGCCTTAGGTAGCTGACAACCAACAAAGGAGAGATAAATTATTAAATAGTATTCTTTTATGAATACTATTTAGGAATTTATCTCAAAACCTTTCAGATAAATTCCTAAATAGTGTCCTTTTAAGACCACTATTTAGGAATTTATCCCAAACCTGTTCGGATCTTTTAAACATGGATTTAAGCAAACATCTAGATTTCATTGGGGCGTTCCCTACTTGCGTTGTGTTGCATCACCAGAATGCAATGAGAAGTTGGCAAGGGCCACTACATCACTGCATGAATGTAGTTCAAATTTTACAAGGGTTATAGCATGAGGAACACATGCAAGTAACTAAGCTAGTTTCGATGCATCGCCTCCCGGATGCAATCCAAAATTTGCAAAGGTTCTCGCATGATGGATGTATGCGGGTAAAGAAGTTAGTCCAAAAGAGGTTGCAAAGGAAGTTGTGGATAGGTAGTTGGAATATTGGTACCTTGACTGGTAAATCGATGGAGATGGTTGATATGATGGAAAGAAGGAAAATTCGATATTGCGTCTACAACAGACAAAATGGGTTGGAGAGAAATCAAGGGAGATCAAGAAGACTGGCGTTAAACTTTGGTATTAATGTAAAGATAAGGGCACAAATAGTGTTGGAGTGGTTGTTCATAAATTACTAAAAAATACAAAATAAAAAACCTAAAAAACACAAAACCCTAAAACTCTTATAAATTTTAGCAAAAATTCTATAAAAATCTAAAACTATATCTTTCTATTTATGATTTTTTATTATATAATATTATATATATTGAAATAGTTTTGATTAATTTTGAATTGTTATATATTTATTAGACCCTCAACTAGCTCGGATATTTATTATATTCATTGTTTTGTATATTTACAACTTAAAAAATCCATAAAAATAAAAAATATTATAAAAATTACTAAAAATAGAGAAAAATAGAAAAGCACAAAACATTTTATTTTCTTCATTTTGACTTTATTTGGCATATTTAAAATTGAAAACTATTATATATTTTATATATATTATCTATATATTATGTATGTTTATATTATTAATTATTTTACTTCGAAAATCAATAAGAAATTAGACACTTAAAAAATTAAAAATAAAATATAAAACACTTAAAAATCATAAAAAATAGTTATAATTAAAAACCCACATAAAATAAGAAAAACAAGAAAAGGCTAAAAAAATTAATTATTATTATTAATTAGCAATAATTAATGATAATTACTACCCTCTATTCGCTCCTAGTGCTCGACACTCTACTTGTTTACACCTATACACATCATGTAAAGTTATAATAAATTTTGACTTGCGCATTTTTTATTGCTTAATATAATTGTGGGTTGATTATTGTTTGATTGAGTGCTTGGTCGTCACAACGATTACCTATCTAGCTTGTTATAAATAGACCATGTGCTTGTAGATAGTATCTATAGGTAAGAATTTTAGATCACTATCTACAAAGTCTTATGTTATCAAACACGAGACTTTGAGATCACTATCTTTAAAGTCTTGTGTATTTGAAGATGTTATTATTGCTGCAATTAGGTGTTTTATCTCCATAGTACGATTGGTAAAAGTTTACCACTCCCACTACATGGCAGACATCTTGCTTTTGTACGCATTTGGTATACACCATGCTTCATATAATGATCCAAAAGGGCATCTAGTTATAGCATTCACATCCTCAATACTTTGAGGTGGTATCTCTTTAGATAGGTCATAACCACGTCTCAAGGGAATGAAGCCTTCCTTGAAATTTTTTAAGTAGCATCTGTCCAAGACGTAGACCTAATATGACGTTCCAATACCCTCGTCTCTTTGCTTTCGAACAGCTTCAGAACTAAGATCTAAGAGGTATCCTTGAGCTCTTTAATCTTAAAGATATTGGACAACCATATTATCAAAAACTTATTATCATCCTTATACCATTTCAAATGATTATGATTTTATCTACATTTAGCATGATGAACACATTGATAATCCCACTGAGTTTCACATGGTTCATCAAGATTCTGTATGTAATCATAACATTTATAATTTCATCAAATATGGAGTTCAAACTATAACAAGCTTATTTGAGCCCATAGATGAAGTTCCTTAGCTTGCACATCTTTCCTTCCTCAATTACGATGCCCTGGGGCTATTTCATATTAATATCCTTGTTGAGGTATTCATATAGGATTGCAATCTTGACTTCCATTCTATAGATGTCATAGTCAAGTTGTGTAGTTATAGTAGCAATATTCTGATGGGTATAAGCATGATTACTGAAGAGGATATCTCATCACAAGCGATGTATTCTCTCTTTGTGGCCATTGGCTACCAGCTATGCTTTGAAGGTCTCAACCTTCCCATCAGGCTTCCTCTTCATCTTGAAAACACATTTACACCCAATCAGTCTGAACCCTATAGGTTGATCCATGAGGGACTATACACAACACTTGTGCATGAAGTCTACATTAGACTTTATTGATAACATCTATCTCTCCATGTCATGATCCTCGGAATCTTCATTATATGAAGTTTGATCATTGACAGACTACTCTGGCACACGGAATCTAAACCTTCCATGTGGTCTTATGTGACGTATCGTCCCCCCGGCTATCGAAACCGATGGGACGAGAGCGCCGGACCTACGCTCCAAATATGCCCATGATCTATGATACTCAGAAAACCATCTTATGCACAGTAGATAAACATTTGAAATATAAATAACAACAGATAAAATAATATAAAATGGAAGGAAATGCAACATCCATTCTCATCGATAATAAATATCAAGTCTATGTCCATAGAATAAGATACATCATATAATTATAAATTTTGTAGGAGAAGCTCTCCAAATAGCTCGCTACAATGTCTCTCAAATAGAACATAAAATATTACTGTAATAAATAAGTTACTCTAAGTAGAGCGCGCCCTGTTTTGGTGGAAGTACGATGTAGAAGTCCAATCTCCTCAAAAGTTGTTAATGCTGCGACTGCTGCTCAACTACACATGTTGGGTTCACACGAGGGTAACGTTATGAGCAATTGTCCAGTAACGAGACAAATACACTAATAATAAATTTTGTGTAAGTAGACATATGTACTCAACTCTGATTAGTGACATCTACATATTTTGTAGAAAGAAAATACCAATTCATTCAAATTTACAATTTATCACGTGATAACTACTTTTATTTATTAGTTCAATAATCAATTGAGTTACTACCATAGTGATCTTTATATTTTTGCCCATTGACTAGAGTTCACAATGGTATATAATTAAAAAAACTACTGATATCCAATGATGAATCATTTCTTGTGTTATTCTAGCACATGCAAGTACGTGACTCACAGACATCCACTACGCGGGAACTTGTTTGTCATCTTGAGTAATTATTCAAGGACCATTATTCAACTATAATAGGAAAAAGATCATAATCTCACTTCTCCAACTTCAAACCACATCCAAGAACATCTCTCATAATAATATTACTTGAATTAAAATTTGATGTGACCACACCCAATTCCATTCCAAGTCCTAATGTCGTGTATAAGTCTGAAACAATGAGTGTCAACCGCGCCACCTGCCTACTCCGTAGAGCGACTTCGAATGCTACAGGACTGTCAGGTGCAACGCATCATCCAACTCGCCAGTTGAGGTCGCGACCTTCATGGCATCTACCCGGAGCCCAAGGGTGCATGACAAATCACATGAGGCACCTACTCCAACTACCCCATCATTGTGGGTTCTCATCCATGTAACATTACACATCACAAGATAATATAATATAAGCTACTTAATGGGGTGCTTGAGATGATGATTGTCGTGAGTGTGTATGTGTACACACACCACACCGAAATATAAAAATCAACGATGTTTTGTTGGGAATTGAATACTTTGGCTTAGGGTTGTTTATAAATTGTGGTCCAATCGTAAGTTATAAAATCATAACAACTGTACTTGATTACTTTAACTAATTTCATGATTCATCTAATTCAACTCCTGATCTTGAATTTATTTTCTTTATATCAATTCTTTTGACGAATATGGTAGAAAACTAATGACGTTGCTTGACTTAGGAAGTTATCAACATATAAAACTTTACTTGGATGCCTTGGATAAATAATATAGCTAATTCTTTCATTTTATAACAAGCAACCACATTTCTTTTACTAAATAATATTAGTACAAGATGAACGAACTACTAGCATACTTGCCATTGTACTGTGATAAATAACTTAACTAAGACAATGAAGGAAATGCTTAATACTTTTAGTTGAGCAAAAATAATTAACAAAAATGAAGTTGATGGTGTTGTGACAAAACGATGATAGAATATAAATGTTGATCATAATTTCTTTCACAAGTTAATGTGTGACTCCAACGTATGATATTATTCAATTATTAATTCTCACCAATTAATACAGCTTTGAATGTACTTAAAGTCGAGCAGTTATCTGATGTAGGTCAATTTTCCATTTAGGCAAAAACACCCATTAAGAGTAACAAAGATATAATATATATATATATGGCATATTTACGCGTCATTGAAATTCTCCGAGTCTATTCATGTCATGGACGAGGTTGCCTTCATTTTATACATTATTGAATTTAACATGCAAGAGTACACAACTTGTTCTTAAAATACAAGCAGGGGTCCCTCCCAGACCTACAATAAAATATAGTGCATCTTCCCTAAACAAAAATATAAGAACCAATGTCTCACCTATTACTTATTTATATCTATGACAAAATTATATCGTAGATGAGATAATCGTTGTTGTTGAACCTCCGCGATATGTTTTTCAGTAATTGATCTCAATCAAAGAACAACCTCTCTCATTAACACACCAAGGACAATATACAAGAATACTATTTCTCTTAATGGACAACATTAGGGGTGCACATGGATCGGATTGGATCGGATTTTGGCTTAATCCATGTCCAATCCACATTTAACGGATTTTTATTTTTCCAATCCAATCCAATCCAATCCATTAAACATGAAAATCCAATCCGATCCGATCCATCGGATTTTGGATTGGATCGAATTGGTTCGGATTTTTAATACTCGTCTAATTTATGATTAAGTTTGTAACACACTAAACCTCAACATTCAAATCATGGTTCTAAAATTGAGATTGTAGATAAATATAAAGAAAATGATAGATAATTTTTGGAAGGCAAATGCATATATGCTTGTTATGAATTTAGTTTAAATAATCATTGTATAACTAAATATAAATACCATGTATGTAATCCGGAGATTCCATAGAAACAACTTGAGTTTGAATAAATTTCAAGTTTGTATATATCAAATATGAAGTAAAACTAACATGCTTAGTGACGTGGTGCGAGAGGGAGGACTGTGCATGAAGGAGGTTTGGGACAAGAACCATGCACAATTGCGTAATGCGGGAGGGAGATATTCGAGGTTCATGGATGTGTGTGTGTGTGTGTGTGCGAAGGAGGTCTGTGAGAGCTGAAGATGAAGTATGTCTACATTGGTACGAGGGAGGTCTAGCTAAACGTGCACATGACTAGGGACAACGAGGACGTTGTTGATGACGAGACGGTAGCTGTTTGAGGAGATCTGGATACATGTGCGTGAGGGAGGTCTAGGGTAGCCGAGGAACATGTATGGTTGTAGATGTGCGAGGGAGATATGGTTGTGCATGCGCACAACTGGGGACGAAGACGTCATCCTGTGGAGATGTGTGCGTCGGAGGTGCAACGTGGGTGGTTGTTTTGTTTGGAATGGTACCAAGGGGGGTTTAGGCTTTGGTATTTTTTTAAGAAGGATGTTTCATTTATAAATTTGGAAGGGCTTGAAGGACGTTGTGGGTAGGTATTGCTTTTTTTAACCAACAAATGAGATGGGATAAGGGGGTTTACAATAAGTGTTGTGGGGTATAGCTTGAGTTGGAATGGGTTTAAACTCTAAAAAGAGTACCTTGGATATTTACACACAGCTTTCGAGTAAAATTAAATATATAATATGCTTTAACAATAAGAAATAAATTTATATATTATTTTTTATCAACGGATTATCGGATTGGATTGGATCGGATTTTGACGATAATCCAATCCAATCCATAAATGAACGGATTTGTAAACTCTCAATCCAATCTGATCCATTAGACTTATAAATCCAAACCGATCCAATCCAATGACAACGGATTGGATCGGATTGCGGATTTTATCCGATCCATGTGCACCCCTAGGCAACATAATCGTAAACCGGATTTTATTTTCTACTCGTGATTATGAGATGAATCAAGATTAACAACTCAAAGGAATATCCGATATCTACAAAAGGGTTAAGTTGGAATAACCATTAAAATCATATGAAACCAACAATAAGGAGGGCATAACTTCGTTACTAATATAAGAAATTCATCATAAGAATAACCAAAGCTTTAAGCATGTTCAAGCATGTGGGGACAAAAGTACGTGGAAACCAATAGCATCAAAAGGAGGTATTCATCCTTACCTCCAAGGATGTTCCCTCGGGGTCTCCTCTCACACGAAATGATATTTTTGTTGCTTGATCATAGCGTGAATGCGTGTACGAAGGTGACCTGGAGCTTTCCTACATGATGGTGGTCGTGGATCTTTGATCGTGGCTTCTTCTCCAACGTTGACGACGACCCTCCGATAGTTGATCCGACCAAGGTGATGGTGCTCCAAAGAGGGAGAAGGATTGTGGTGGCTACGGTTTTGAGAGAGTAGCCTACCATCTCTTATTTATAAAAGAAGAGGTGGATTTAGATCCAAATTCAGATCCGGTTCGGATCCATATATGGATCTTGATCATCAAACTTAAAACATCGATATCTTGATTTAGGAATGTCAGAATTAGATGTTCTTGGGTTCGTTGGAAAGATCTCGACGAGATCTACAAAATAGTGTGATTATTCGAATTTTTTTGATCCAGATTTTAGGACATCAAAGTACTCCAAATTTTAGGATAAAAATTTTGGAATTTCACATCATAAAAATCTTAAAGGAAGTCCCATCCTCAAGATGTAGGATTTATTGTTTATATTTTGAATGTGACATAGATTCAGGTATAAAAATCTTAAAGAGAATGAAACCTATAAAAATCTTAAAGAGAATTGAAATAGGGTTTCGTGATTATACCTTCAAAACGTATATCTGCCTCAGGCTCCCATGTGGCCTCCTCAACATTCTGACTTTGTCACAATACCTTGATCAAAGGGATGTCTTTCCGTCGCAACTTCTTGACTGTCCGATCTAAAATCTGTATAGGTGCCTCATGGAAAGATAAATTCGGTTCAATCGCAAGGTCCTCATAGATAATCACATGCTGAGGGTCTCGAACATACTTCCGGAGGTTTGACACATGGAATACATCATGCATGCTATCCACATGAGGGGGAAGTGCTACTCGGTATGCTACCTTCCCAATATGGGCTAAAATCTCGAAAGGGCCAACAAACCATGGTGCTAGCTTGCCCTTGACACCAAATACGTGAATACCCCTTATTGGAGATACTTTCAAGAATACAAAGCCTCCGATCTCAAATTCAAGATCACGACATCTCTAATTAGTGTAGCTCTTGTGGCAGCTTTGAACAGTCAATAATTTCTTTCTAGCCATTTCTACCACTCTTGTTGTATCCTCAATTATCTGAGTGGAATAAATGTCTTTATCACCCACTTCCTGTCAACACAAGGGAGTAGTACATCTTCGCCCATATAATGTTTCAAAGGATGCCATGTCAATACTAGCATGATAGTTGTTATTATAAGTGAACTCCACCAAGGGAAGATGATCCTTCCAAGAACCTTGCCACTCAATGGCACATACTCGAATTAGGTCCTCAATAGTCTAAATTGTCTTCTTTGAATATCCATCCGTCTGCGGATGATATGTTAAACTAAGATACAGTTCAGCTTTTAGGGCCTTCGTAAATTCTCCCCAATAATGTGACGTGAAACAAGAGTCTCTATCTAATACGACCTCCGTGGGAATCCCATGCAAGCGAATAACATGCTGAATATATAATTTGGCCAGATCTACCAGAGTGCAAGTCATGTTCACTGAAATGAAATGTGTGGACTTGGTCAGTTGATCTACAATAACCCAAATAGCATCATATCTACCTACTGTACGAGGTAAGGATATCAAGAAATCCATAGAGATACTCTCCCATTTCCACAACAGGATAGGAAGTGACTGTAACAAGCCAGGAGGATGCTTGTGCTCTGCCTTCACCAATTGACAAGTAAGGCAATGGATAACATGTTCTGCAACATCTCTCTTCTCCCCTTCCACTACAAGTGTTGATGGAGGTCTCTATACATCTTGGTGCTTCCTGGGTGGATATATAATCTAGAACAGTGAGCCTCTTCTAGGATGTCTCTCCTCAACTCATCATCATTAGGAGCACAAACACAGTCTCCCTTCCATAAGATGGACTCACAAACTCTGAATCCATCAAACTCTTCCTTCAGACATCGATGGAATAAGTCTTGTAATTTCCAATCTATCTGCTGACCATGCACAATCCTGTCCCATAATCCACTGTACTTAGCAGGTACAGTTATGGAATCTGTAGTACTATCAAACGGGTGCCACCCACTGAGTGTTGTGAGCATATCCCAAGTCTGTAGCCATGTTGTGGTGCCCTCGGTATATGCTCTCCTACTCAAAGTATCTGCTACTACATTTCCCTTACTCGGATGATAAGAGATCATGCAATCATAATCTTTCAACAGTTCCATCCATTGTCTTTGCCTCATATTCAACTCTCGTTGGTCAAATATGTACTTGAGACTCTTGTGATCTGTAAAAATCTCAAACATAACCCCATATAAATAGTGACGCCGTATCTTCAATGCGAAGACTATCGCTGTCAACTCCAAGTCATGAGTAGGGTAGTTCCGTTCATGGTTCTTTAGTTGTCGTGATGTATATGCCACAACATGACCATGTTGCATCAACATTGCTCCCAAACCCTCCTTCGATGTATCAGTATACACTGTTAAATCTAAGGTGCCTGAAGGAATGGTGAGAATTGAAGCGCTAATCAGTCTCTCCTTCAATGTGCAAAAGCTCAGCTCGCACTTGTGATGAATCTCCATTTCATCACCTTTATTCTATCATTTTGGCCTTAAAAACCCTAGCCAATGCATATAAATAGCTTTAATATGTACAAAAAAAATTCATCATTTATTGCATTTACTGTGTAAATAATATGGTTTTTAATGCCAAATTATAGAATAAAGAGAAGAAAAGAAAAAGAATAAAAAAATTTATGACCCTAACCCCTAGACCAAGTCAAGAATTGAGTTGGTCAACAAGGAATAAAGTAAGGGGAGATAAGGGCCAAAAATCCAATAAAAATCCAGTTATTTTATTTCTCAATAAAGCATTGTGACATCTATTTTATTCTTCATTGTTTATACATCAAATAAAGAAACCTTGAATATACAAGTTGTAAATAATAATGTAAATAAAAATACAATATTGAGCTTGTACGAAATAATACACAGTGCATATTTTATACACAAAATAAAAATAAAAAATCCCAACTTCACATATCCATATCTTTCAAATAAAAACTCAAAATATATCAAAATCACTCTAATTGTATATAACTTTTAATAAGCTATTTAATGAAGGTGGTTTCATATTTTTTGGAGTTAAGATGTGAAAGTTAGGTTTTGGATCCTCATTGTACCTTATACCCAAATAAAATATTCAATTTATTCATAATTTTTTATTTATACAATTTTATAATTGTAAATATAATTTATAATATATGTACATATTAAAACTAAAATAAAACAAAAAAGAAAATACAAAATAAAATAAGTCTATATCAATATATAGACAAAATACATATGCCATTACTTGTACATAAATAAAAGAGATATTATTTTATATTTATTCTTTTACGTTTTTTATAATCTTGTAAATATTTTTTATACTCGATTAAAAATATAAAGCTAAAATAAAATCGAATAAAATACCTTAAAGTAAAATAATGTGTATAAAACATAGATAAAATACATATAAGTATACCTATATAATTTACATACCTATTTATTTAAGCATACAAATAATATCATAAAAATAAAATAAAAATATATTTGTGTACATAAAAATAAGTTATCAATATATAAAATAAGAGAATAAAATAATAAAATAAAATATATAAAATTAAAATAAAATAGCTAGAATATAGATGAATATACTTATAAATATACACTTAAAAATTAACTACTAATAAATAATACCAAAAATAAATAAAAATCATAATAAAATACTACATTAAATAACAAACATTTTTTAATTTATAATTGAAAATTAATAAAATCATTTACTAATTTCAATTAATTAATTTATAATAAGCATGTTATTTTGTCTTTTAGCGGCATTAGTTGGACCAATCACAGGCCGTCAAGAGTTGACCGCCTGGTCAACTCCCTCTCCTGCCGACTGATTTGGCGTGCCCATCATTTCTCGTGTTTTCTCCCCTTTTCCCCGGTTGATCTATCAATCAATCAACCTTGCTTCCTTCATATGAAATGATGATTGATCAGCCATGATCCATGCCTAGCTCTTAGATCCCCTCTACATAACTCATTCTTCCTTCAATCAGTTGGTCAATAAGGGTGATGTATCTTGTCTATAAATAACCCATCTCCTCCTCCTTCCAAGTTTGGTCATCCCCTGAGTCCTAATACCCCCGCCTCCAGCCCAGCATGACCCTTGTAACAGGAGGGAACTCCTGGAGGGTCTGAGCAGGTAGATGGAGGAAAGAGGTGCACCCAGGCCACCATCGCTGGTGACCTCTTCTCCCTGGCGTTAAATTTAGGTAACAGCTGTACTTTTTCATTCCTTTAGCTTAGGATTAGTTGTAGGATCATCTTTATACTTTTAATTTCATGCTTTAGTCAGTTAATTAGGTAGACTATATTAAGTTAGTTCACTAGAGCTCTAAAGCTCCGGTCGTTATTCCACCATCCAAACCACCGTATCTGACCACACCAAATGCCTCCCTGTTTTTCCCTTTCGTTTCCCGACAACCCAGGCACCTTCATACCCCAAGATCTATCGTGGATCTAGAGATTGGGTCTCCACCTCCATCACCCTCGTCGGAGACCTCCACCACCCTTCACCCTTCGTCCAGTCCACCGGATAACTCCCTATCCCCCTTGTATTTCATTGCTGGATCTCATTTACAGGTGTTGGTGGCCAAAGGATCCATTGTGCGTCGAATCTGACTAGACCGAAGATACCTGGAGCCCCTTATTTTCTCGAGCTCACTAGCCGTCACCGGGGCTTTGGCATACCTCCTAAAGCCATCATTAGATGGAGAGGAGCTTGGTTGTTGTTTTGCGCCACCTGCATGCAACCCCGGTGGACAACGATGGAAGTTACACCAGATCGAAGCTCATGAGGCATGGGGTTCTTCCATGTTCTTTCGAGAATCTTCAGAGCCGTCGGATTGGGCCACTCCTCCAGATCTTCCAGCAGCCATTGGATGAGTTGCATCATAGCCGCTAGATCATCTCGCACGATCTAATCTCAACCATCCAAGGCTGAAGCATATTCGCGCGACATGGAGAGGCCACGTGTCAAGTGAAAGCATCACCGCTAATATATTCCTAAAAATTCACAGAAATAGGATTAGATGCTTCATGCTCTGAACTTCCACGTGACACATTTAGTTCACATTTTTAAGCATTTTAATCATTTATTAAAAATCAGAAGGAGCTTATTTTTGTATTGTTTAACTTAGAAAATACCCAAAAAATATAAAAACATATATAAAAATTCCAAATATATATATAATATATTTTATCATTTTATTATAGACTAAAAATCACTAAAAATGGAAAAAACTTAAAAATTGAAAGCCCAAAATCTTTCATAAAAATCTAAAAAGCATTAAAAAATCCATAAATATGTTTTTCTGTTTTATAAATTTATTTTTATACATCTTTAGATATTAAATTTTGATTTGAGTAATTTTGTACCTTATTTACTATTTTTAATATTCAAATCAATTTCAGGTAATTATTTAAATCTCTTATTTAGGGCATTTTTTACTTTAAAAATACATAAAAATTAGCAAAAATTTCCAAAAAAAAATTACAAAAATATTAGAAAATTTTAAAAAAACCTAAAAACAATTTTAATTATGTATTTTTTCTATATTTATTAGTATTTATAAATATATTACTCTATATTGTATATATAAAGCCTTATACATGCTATATTATATATTTAAAAGAAAAAGGAAGTATAAAAATATAAAAATATAAAAAGAAAATGAGGAAATAGAAAATAAAAAATCAAATACAAAAATATAAAACAAAAATAAATTAAAAATATAAAATTAAAAACCAACTAAAACAATTAAAATGGAGAAGAGAGAAAAGAACAATTTTTTGTGCGCATCATTTTTGCCCTCCTAATGTTTTCTCCCTGAGTTCGACCTCTACACATACTTACACCTATACACATTTTGTTGTAGAGTTGTAATAAATTTTAACTCCATATTTTTAATATTAATTGTTTGATTCTTGTTATGGGTTAATTGTTGATTAATTAGGGTTTCATCTGAGGACACTTCGATGACTGACGGTATGCCTTGTGGATTGATAAGACTAAGGTAAAACCCTAATTATCAACTTGTTGCTCCAAACGAAGAGGACATCTTTCTGTGTTAGACGAGTAAGTGGTAGGGCCAGCTGTGAGAAGCCCCTAACAAAACGTCTATAGTAGCCGACGAGGCATAGGAAACCGCGTATCTCGGTAACTATCTTGGGCTGCTCGTAGGACATTACTGCCTCTATCTTGGCCGGATCAACCGCCACACCTGCTCCTGAAATTACATGATCGAGGAAAGATATCTCGGTACGCCAAAACTCACACTTACTGTATTTTTGCATACAACTTGTGTTCTTTGAGTGTCTCAAGAATAGTATGAAGATGTTGCTCATGCTCATGCTCATCACACGAGTTGATCAAGATATCATTAATGAGCACCACCACAAAACGATTCAAGTGTGGACGGAAAATTCTGTTCCTCATGTCCATGAACATGGCAAGTGCGTTCGTGAGTCCAAAAGGAATGGCCACAAACTCATAGTGGTTGTATCTGGTGCAAAAAGAATATTTAAGCATATATGTGTCCTTAATTCTCAATTGATGATAACCCGGTCATAGGCCAATCTTTGAGAATAACGTTGCACCCTGCAATTGATCGAAGAGCTCACCTATTCGTGGAAGTGGATAGCAGTTCTTTACCATCCTTTTATTCAGTTGCATGTAATCGATGCACAATCGCATAGACCCATCCTTCTTTTTTACGAAGAGGACCGATGCTCCCCAAGGTGATGTACAAGGATGGATAAATCCATTTTCCAAAAACTCCTGCAATTGTACTTTGAGCTCCCTGAGTTCGATCGGTGTCATTCGATACAGAGGGATGGAGATGGGTTGTGTATCAGGTATCAAGGTGATCTCGAACTCGATCTCCCTTCCTGGTGGTAGTCCAAGTAACTCCTCTATAAATACGTCAGAAAAATCCCGCACAACTCTGACATCTTCAATCATGTGATCCTGGGCAGATAACTCTACAACATAGGCGAGAAAACCTATGCAGCCCTGATTGAGAAAATGTTGGACCTTCAATGATGATACATATAAGACCTCACTACCTATGGTACATCCATCAAACTGAAAGGTAGGTATTCCTGGGAGACGTAACACTACCATCTTCTCGAAGCAATCAAGACAAGCGTGATGTTGCTCGAGCCAATACATACCTAAGATGACATCAAAATCTTTTAACTGAATGAGTAGAACATACGCTGGCATCAGGTGCTCGGCGATTTGTACTGCTACATTCTCCACTGCTTGTCGCACTATGAATAATTGCCCCCTGGGCCCTTGATGTAGTAAGGGGATCAAACATAGACTGACTCTTTATCTAACTTGGATACCATTCGATGTGCTAGAAAAGAGTGTTTAGCTCCCGAATCAAATAAGGCATGTAAGGATATACCATGCACTGAAATCATACCTCGCACTACAACTCCCGAGGTATGGGCCTACTCCTGTGTGATTGCATTCAATTGTCCCTGAGGCTATGGTGGGGTGCTAGAATCGGTAGCACTGAAGGTTGGACGTGATGGAGGATGTTGAAAGCCTCGACCTCTACGATGGGAAGTTGATCCATGTGACTGTGCAGATGAGAAAGTCGGTCGTACACTTGGTTGATGGCCACATGAACTGTTGGCAAGTAAGGGACACTTGACCTTGAAATGGCCCAGTTGCTGGTAGTGGAAACACCTATGATCTCCTGGTTGAGAAAAGGAGCCTCCTGAGATAAGGATAGCACCTCATGTCTTACGACTCTGGGAGTGTGTAGAAGAGCGAAAGGAAGTAGTACCACGACACGCCAAGCCCTACCCCAAAGTAGGTGTAAGCCTACTAACGGTAGGAGTGGTTGTCACTGGGTAGAAACGACGCTCACTACGAGCTCTATAGAACTCTCGGTGAGTAGATCTCCATGACTGGTGTGGCTGGAAATGTGATGGACTCCCCTGAAGCCGACTCTGAGTTACCTCCATCTTGGTAGCCTTAGCAGCTACCTCCTTGATGGAAGTGAAATCCGATGTAGACAGCTGGTGTTGTACAACAGCATGCAATCCCTGAATAAACTTCTGTAAATTCTCCTCAGGGAAAGTAGTAGTCGCTGGTGACTAGCGGGAGAGTTCAGTGTAGCGAATGAGGTATTCTTGGGTCTCACTGACCCTTGCTTCATCTCAGCAAACAATCTCCTCTCATCCTTAACCCAGTGATCAAGATAGAACTGGCTACGAAACTCGTTAAGAAATATTTCCCAAGTTATGGGATCCTCTAGATGTTCCTTGGTGGCGTATCACCAACATTCATCATAGCATGTTAGTGAAAATTCTACGGATGTAAGCCAAGACTCTTCAGGAGCATGGATCATCCGTAAAAGCTTGGATACATGATCCATCCACAGTTCAGCCTCATCAGGTGTGCCAATACCAAAGAATTGTGGCACCTTAGACCTCTAATATGTTGCGTAGGTTGTCTGAAGTTTTTGCAACATCTCTAGATCCTCTGATCCTTCTGGGTCTAGAGACAATGAAGGATGAACATTGTCATCCTCCTCACGAGAGGGCTCATACGACGAGTCATCATGTTGAAGGAGCCTTTGCTCCAATATCTCCTGATGTTGGTGTATGCCTTGCACGACCTGAACTAGTAAGCTAACTGCTGTGCAACATCAGGATCAACATGAGGCAAAATAATTTGTTGCAGAATCATTATATTAGAAATTATTTCCATGGTTAGAGATACAATGGACACATTAAATAGGACTTGAACTATTATCCTTAACTAATGTCAAAGTCAAAAGACTTTGTCCATATATTTATATTTCAAATCCCGTTGATATTATAATATGCAAAAGAGAATAGAGTATCAGGATCTCATATCATCTATGGCGCCCGTCCACCGGCTATCGAAACCGACGGGACGAGAGCGTCAGATCTACAGTTCAAATATACCCATGATCTATGATACTCAGCAAACCATCTTATGCATAGTAGATCAACATTTGAAATATAAATAACAATAGGAAAAAATAATATAAAAAAGAAGGAAATGCAACATCCATTCTCATCGATAACAATTATCAAGTCATGTCCACATAATGAGATACATCATATAATTATAAATTTTGTAGGAGAAGCTCTCCAAATATCTCAGTAAAATGCCTCTCAAATAGAACATAATATTAGGGAAATAAATAAGTTACTCTAAGTAGAACATACCATGTTTGGTGCAAGTACAATGTAGAAAGTTCAATCTCCTCGAAAGCTATTACTGATGCGGTTGCTGCTCAATTACACCTATTGGGTTCTCACGATGGTAACGTTATGAGAAATTACCCGGTAACGAGACAAATACACTAATAATTAATTTTGTATAAGTAAGACATACGTACTCAACTCTGAATAGTGACATTTACATATTTTGTAGAAAGAAAACACTAATTTATTCAAATTTATAATGAATAGCATGATAACAACTTTTATTTATTAGTTTAATAATCAATTGAGTTACTACCGTAGTGATCTTGATATCTCTTCTCGTTGGCTAGATTTCACAATGGTATACAATTAAAAATTATTGATATCCAATCATGAATCATTTCTCGTGTTATTCTAGTACATGCAAGTAGGCGACTCGCGGGCCTCCGCTACGCGGGAACTTGTTTGTCATCTTGAGTAATTATTCAAGGACCATTGTTCAACTAGAATAGGAAAAAGATCATAATCCCACTTTCTCCAACTTTAAACCACATCCCAGAACACCTCTTACAATAGTATTACTCGAAATAAAATTTGATGTGGCCACGCACAATTCTATTATGAGTCCTAAAATCGTGTATAAGTGTGAAACCGTGAGCGTTAACCGCATCAGTTGCCTACTCTGTCGAGCAACTCCGGATGTTACCGGACCGTTAGGTGCAACGCATCATCCAACTCGTCCATTGGGATCGTGGCTTTCATGGCATCTACCCGAGGCCCAAGGGTGCATCACAAATCCCATGAGGCACCTACTCCAACTGCCCCATCATTGTGGGTTCTCATCCATGTAACATTACACATCACAAGATAATACAATAGCATCTACTTAATGGGGTGCTTGAGATGATGATTATCGTGAGTGTGTGCGTATGTGTATATACACACTGAAATGTAAACATCAACGATGTTCTGTTGGGAATCGAATACTTTGGCTTAGGGTTGTTTATAAATTGTGGTCCAATCTTAAGTTATAAAACCATAACAATTGTACCTGCTTTATGTTAACTGATTTCATGATTCATCTAAATCAACTTCCGATCTTGAATTTATTTTCTTTATATCAATGCTCTTGACGAATATGGTAGAGAACTAAAGCTGTTGCTTGACTTATGAAGTTTTCAACATATAAACTTTACTTGGATGCCTTGGATAAATAATACGGCCAATTCTTTGTTGTATAACAAGCAACCACATTTCTTTTACTAAACAATATTAGTATAAGATGAACGAACTACTAGCATACTTGTCATTATACTATGATAAATAACTTAACTAAGATAATGAAGGAAATGCTTAATACTTTTAATTGAGCAAAAATAATTAACAAACATAAAGTTGATGGTGTTGTGATAAAACAATGATAGAATATAAGTGTTGTTCATATTTTTTTTTCACAAGTTAATGTGTGACTCCAACATATGAAATTATTCAAGTTATTAATTCTCACCAATTAGTACGTACGTAAATGTATACACGTAAAGGCTACATAATCAGCTTTAAATGTACTTAAGGTCGAGCAGTTATCTCATGTAGGTCAATTTTCCATTTAGGCAAAAATACCCATTAAGAGTAATAGAGATTATATATATGGCATATTTACTTGTCATTGAAATTCCCCGAGTCTATTCATATGTCATTGACGAGGTTGTCTTCATTTTATTCATTGCTGAATTTTACATGCAAGAGTACGTAACTTGTTCTTTTAAAATACAAGCAGGGTCCCTCCCAGACAAATAATAAAAAATAGTGCATCTTTCCTTAAACAAAAATATAAGAACCAATGTCTCGCCTATTAGTTATTTATATCCATGACAAAATTATTACCGTAGATGAGATAATCGTTGTTGCTGAACCTCCGTGATATATTTTCCAGTAATTGATCTAACTTAAAGAACAACCTCTCACTATCTCACCAAGGACAATATACAAGAATGATATTTCTCTTCATAGATAACATAATCGTAAACTGGATTTTCTTTTCTACTCGTGATTATGAGATGAATCAAGATTAACAACTCAAGGAATATCCGACGTCTACAAAAGGGTTAAGATAGAATAACCATTAAAATCGTATGAAACCAACAAGGAGGGTATAACTTCATTACTAGTATAAGAAAATCAACATAAGAATAAGCAAGCTTTAAGCATGTTCAAGCATATGGGAACAAAAGTACGTGGAAACCAACAGCAAGAGGGATGTATTCATCGTTACCTCCGAGGATGTTCTCTCGAGGTATCCTCTCATACGGAAATGATATTTTCGTCGCTCGATCATAGCGTGAATGCGCGTACGAAGGTGATCTCGAGCATTCCTACGTGATGGTGGTCGCAGATCTTTGATCAGAGCTTCTTCTCTGACGTCGACGATGATTCTCTGGTAGTTAATTCAGCCAAGGTGGTGGTGCTCCAAAGAGGGAGAAGGATTGTGGTCGCTAGAGTTTTGAGATAGTAGCCTATCATCTCTTATTTATAGAAGGAGAGGTGGATTTAGATCCAAATTCGGATCCGATTCAGATCCATATATGGATCTTGATCATCCAACTTAAAACATCGATATCTTCAGTTAGGAATGTCGGATTGACTATTCTTGGGCTCGTAGGAAAGATCTCAACAAGATCTACGAAATGGCGTGGTTATTTGTTTGGCTGTCAAAAATACTCCATATTTTAGGACAAAAAGTATAGGATTTCACATCTTCCCACCCTCAAACTTTTGAAGAAATATGAGTGTTTCATCTTTGATTATTCTTTTAATTTCCGATTTAAGGAGCCTCACTATCCTCCTAAGATTCGACGAGTCCATTTACTTCATTATTATCTTGACTTTTAAGGAAATCATCATCTAAGAATCATATCCTTAGATGAAATATTTAAGAATCTAATGGTCATAAAGTAGTATCCACTATTGTTCTTTATATACCAAATGAAGTAGCATTGTCTAGTGCTAGATTCCAACTTACTTGCATCCATGTTTCTATCATGGACCAAAGCAACCCTAAATCCTCAAGTGTCTAACATTGGGCGTGATTCCTAACCATAACTCACCGGAGGTTTTGGGTATGGATTTTCTTGGAATCTTATTAAAGATTATATATATATATATTGCAATCCTTACTGCATATACCTAGAAACAAAGAGGTAATTATGCTAAGAGTCATCATAATTGGATCATGCCAAATATTATCCAATTGCATCTACCAATAAGTCCATTTAGCTAAGGTATATCAGGAGGAATGGGAGACAATATTCCTTTCTCTATAAGATTTTCCTTAAATTCATCTACAGGTACTAGCTACCTTGGTTAGATTGAATTTAATCCATGTTCTTTCTAACTTTGGTTCTCTCAAAAATTATGAAATATTTGAATATTTCAAAGGTTTCTTAAATGTAATGAAGAACACCCTTATCATGAATGATCATTATTAGATATCACACACCATTAATATTCATTTTCGTATAGAGGGTCTACATACATCACTATGTATAATGTCTTGAATACCTTTGCATCTTACCTATTCTCAGAGAAGGGTACCTTGGATATTTACTCTGAATACAATATTCATAAGTAGCTAAGTTATTAATTTTCAGACAATCTAAAGTTCTATCTCTTACTAGTCTATTGATCTTATTAACAGACTCGTGTCTAGGTCTTGATGCCTGATCATTGTCAAATGATCTTCATCATCCTTTTTGATCTTCTAAAGTTTAATTTTTAATATTAGAAATACCAATGAACCATTCATTAATATTATAATTTATTAGAGTCCTCTAGATATTATATCATTATCTGAAATATATCCGTAATAACTATTATGATAGGTCTATCTCAAAATGTATGACTATTTCTAACAAGTTTATAAATAAACAATGAATCTATTCTATATCTATGTCATAGAGATATTCTCTAAGACTGAGGTCTCTCCCACCAGAAAGAAGTAGTCTATCTATCCAGGGATTGTTGCAACAATTGCATCAACTCCCATGTAAATGACTATAAAACTTAAGATCAAGTTTTCTAGTCTTCTAAAACATGTTCAACCAATTGCAAGTTTTAGTAGAAGAATATGATACATTTATCAAACTTTTATCTTATCTAATAAGTAAGTTGATTTCAATAATGATATGAAGATGTAGAATATGTTGATATACTATCAGAGTCCTTCTCTAAGGATTCTAGATAGTCTATATAGTCATACTTATAGTATATCAGCTTACTACAGTATTAGCATTCATCCAAATCTTTGGATGACATAGACGTTGAAGTCACAGAAATACGGTTAATTGTTTGGCTCTCCTTACATGGCTCTAGACCCAAGCTTCCACTACGATTCCTTGATCCATAAACAAACATTGCTTAAGATAAAAGGATCTCTTAAATTGAACATGTCCTCAAAGGGACTTCAATATGATAATATTTCAATATTTACTTACTTCATCCCATTCATACAATATGAATATTATGAAGCTTCATGAAGGATTTGAGTAGAAATAATAGAATGATGACACTCATCATATACACACTCATCTTAACTCTTAAAGACTTTGAATCAGGTAGGTACTCAAATATTTTTGAGTACATCATCTCCTATGGAGCCACCATTCTACATATTGAAGTGAATAATGTCATTCATGATTAAATGCTGAAAGCGTATATGTTTGCCAAAATATCTCCTTCAGTTTTAGAAGGATCTTGACAATTACATCATCGACATATTACATCCGAATCACACTCAATGACAAAGCAAGATTGCAGAGAACACAAAACCTTAGTTCTTGTCCTATTATCTAATTAATTGGCATTCCTCATTATTATGAGGAAACTTGCACATTGCAAATACATACATTATATGTCCAACTGCAAATGTTACATCTTGATCATGGATCCAATCTATCATATTATACTGATTATGATTAAGTATAGATTTGAGCAGGTTTAGTGAATGTTATCTGAAATAAGATAATTTGCATAAATATATTTACTTTGATTAAGGTTAATATTATTCTAAATCAAAATTTTCTCGCTTTTTGTTACCTTAAAAGTTAATCAAAGTACCTCAAGCGAGATCTAGGAATTCCCTTCCACCTTTGTCACACCCAATAATACGAGAAAATGTAACTTGAGTGAAGGAAGTGGGAACTCTTTCTGCCTTGCAAGTCCAACTTGCATTTCCTATTCAGTCTTTGGCACCCGAGTCCACCACCTCTAAGGTGATGTCGACTCGTTGTCAATTGAATCAACCATCAACATGAATAGAACTTGCTATATGCAATTCAATACTGCCTCAATTATACAGGGGACAACATTGGGGTCACTACATATACGATCTGTCTCTTTCGAGAAGCAAAGAGCTCAATCCATGTGTGCTTGTAAGTTGGAGCTGTGACTTTGCATAGGTATCTCCGCCCGTACAATCCATGATGACGGAACCCGTCGTCTTGACGGAAGCCCATGGATGTCGTTTTATGATCCTCCATATCCCATTCAAATTTTGTTTGATCATTTGAATCATATTTTCATAATCAACCCATCCAAGAGAAATCTAGTTTTATTAAATATATGTTGTGTATTTTAATTAGATTAAATTAATGTAATTACATTGTATCATTATCAATCCAATGCACCTAACAAACAATTCTTTTAATGTAATTACATTGTATCAATTATCAATCCAATGCACCTAACAAACAATTCTTACTTGATATTACTATATAGTATACACCCTCACTTAGTATATTTTATTTCAATTAAATTATTAAAGTACGTAGAGACTTCTCATGCCATCTTTTCTAGAAATGGATCTGTTCAGGTCATACAGATTATGTTAACATGAAGCACTTCCACTGCATATGGAGTACATGGTGCTAATTTACTTAATTCATTAATATATCCAGACTTAGACACCATGACCTTTCCAATTCAAGACAACATAACTGGTGCGAATTGTACCAAGAGATTTTATCGATCTTTCGATAGTGTATGATATTATATATTAATCTTTCAAAAGTTTAGGAATTTCAATTTTTTTTAAATTTCACTAAACTTCTAGCCATATCAAGCAAAGAAGTTGTTTTGCATGGAAATTATTGAACTACAACTATTGTAGCTTCAATATTCGGTTTGTCATGAAGCAATCATTCAATACAAGTTGGTAGTTGTCAAATATTTCTTTAAATATATGAATCTTCATCTAAGCAGGACAAATTCATAATCTTCATGATTTATATTGAATGATAAACATATCAAAAAAAATATTGTCATGATGATCAAATCATCTTCTGACCCATCTCCACTAAATATCACATATCTAGGGCAGACAGAGTCGGAATCGAATGAAATAAATTAGAGAGATTTGATGGTTTTATTCTTAACATAATTAGTATTTTTATAACATGGTTCATGACAATAAAACTGTAGCAAAAAAACTTCAATTATAGATCCTATTTTCATGAAAAAACAAACACACTGCAGAAAGTTTTCATATCTGAATCAATGCTCGATTGTTGACAACCTTTGGTGAACATTTTAGAGACACGTTAAGACTTTCTAAACATGATTAATTATAGCTACGTTAACTATATAGATAATGATTCAAAATCACACCTATGCTATGAACAATAACTTCCCGCGCATCCGATATCGAAAACCTTGTTCCCTTAGGGTTTGGATCATATCCAAGACCTTTGAACTTGACTCTGATAGAACTTGAAGAGAGGTGATACACTTCATTCATCATGGAAATGTGAAGATCGAATCATATCCAATATAGGTCAACTAGTATACTAATTGATGGGACAATAGAAATTTAAAAAAATTGATGAAGACACATGACATGGGACAATTCCCATGTCGTTTCATCAAGATCACATGATTAATAAGATTGCCTCTTGAAGTGTGATCGCGATTCATGAGTCTCTATGAGAAGAGACATCATGTCACAAGTCTGATCCAACATAGAGAGCATTTGTGGGTGCTTGGATGAGATGTGTACCTCCCATAATACAAAACGACGATCCCAGCATGGAATCTTATGAATTCGTCTCACAAAAACTGATGTCTCCTTTATGTAGACGAGGTATCAAAGAAGATGAAGAACCACAAGTAATTATTCTAGCAGCATGACGACAGTGTGAAGGTGATCACACTCTCAACAAGACCTTGGTGGACGACCACACGAAGTTGAGAGAGAGAGAGAGGACATGTAGAGAAAGAGAGAGTTGTTGCAACAATTGCTTCAACTTAGTTGTGTTATTGTGTGGAAAAAAGGATTAGAATTAGCCATTCTTTTATATATAATTGGATGGTTAGGATGCACTCCTAAATTGAATCAATGGTCAAGATTATGTTACAAGTTCCATTATCACAATTAATCTTCAAGAAAACAAGTTGAAGACATTCATCACCAAATTATCTCAGTAAATTAATCTCTATGTAGATGTTTTAAGAAAGAGGAGATCCTCCTTCCTAAAGAGTAGTGGCCATCCACAATGATGAATATCCTTTGGGCATAAAAATTCAATCAAAATCTTCATTAATTATGCTTTATTAACAATTTACCCTCTTCATGTAAATATCCTTAACTATTGTATATAAATTAATTCCTTTTATTTCCTTATTTTTCGTATTTTTATTTCCTATTAAAAACCCTAAAATTTAGATTAATTAGATATTTTAGTTTGCTTGAAAAGAAATTAAAAAGACATAAAAATCACAAAACAATTAAAAGATGATGTTTTATCTATTGAAAATGCTTTAATTTTTTTTATGTTATTTATTTGATCTCTTTTGATTTTTTGTCCAGCATGAAACTTGTAGATCTTCTCGAGATCGACAACTTTCATGTTTTGACCTTTTTCTAATACCTCTTCCTTTTATTTCTTTTCAAATTTCTCTTCTTTTTCCTATTGTGAATAAATTAAGTGGGCCTTGTGATGCTCCCTGGAGTAGCCACGTGACCCAGCTTTTTTGCTACCATGCACCTTCCTCCTGGGCCCTTTGATGCCTTTGCTCGCCTTCATACATACCCTCCATCTCCCCCCCTCCCATAACCATTGGACCGACTCTCCATCTGCACATCCACACCACTCCTTCCCACCCTCATCTCGTCCATTGGATTGCTTCACATCCAACGGTTGTGCCTTCTCCACATAGCCTCTCGCCTCCCCACTATAGGATCCGAGCCCCCTTCCTCATCGTGATCGTTCCTTGGCATCACATCCATAACCCTTGGATCATATCAGATGATTTGATGCCATCCACTCACTCGCACCCCACTCCTGACTATTGAATTGCACGATCCAACGGTCTAGCCACCATTTTCCACCTCCCCCTTACCCCATATCTCCCACATAACTCATGTTGCATCTCTCACCCCCTTCTTATTTTAGCCCCCTCACCTTGCCACCTCTCCACTACTTAAATGCTCGCCCATGTAGCCCTAACCTCCCCGACCTTCATGTGGGCATTAACACCCCGTGACCTCGCTTCAAACCTCTCGTCCTAGCCATTACAAAATCACCCCTTCACCATTGTAATGGGCAAACGACCACCTTATATAATCATCCTCTGCCTCCAATCTACCTCATCCACCAATTCAAGGAGCTTGGCCTAGCTTTTCTTACCCTCCTCATGACAGGAGGAGGTGGAATCGAAGGGCCATCATGGCCAACGCCTCCAGGTGCAATCATTGGTCGCTATAGACAAGGCACAGTGGCTCCGCCACCGTTCGAGCTCCGAGGCACGACTGTCCTCGATGAGCAATAATGAAGACCAACGGAGTCTCATCACAAGCCTTCCCTCCACCGATGACCTCGTCCAATCAGGTAAGCTTTCTATCTTCTTTTTCTCTTGAATTATCCCAATTTATGTAGTACAAACCTCATTTCACTCTCGATCCACAACACCTTGACCTTCACCATGCATCAATGACCTATGTCAGCTACTCCGGCCACCTTACCCCTTCTCCAGATTCCCGTTCACATCTGCCCCATTTCCTCTCTGGTCTACCGGAGACGAACTTTGGTCATCCACTCCTCTACGTCGTTCGGACCTCACTCCACTCACCGCTCACACGCATACACGCTTCGGCTATCCAATGACCCTTGTTGCAGGTTAACCCTTCATTAGTCGTAGCTCGGAAGGTTGCTCTGTTCTAGAGTAGGTGCTCTGGCAGGTCCTCCCCGCCTCAATGATCTTAACCTCCTCCTCACACTGTTGGGCATCCATGACCCTCGTCGAGCCTCTACGAAGTTTCTCGGTGCTTCAGACGAAGAGGATGATCTTGGGAGATATAGTGGGCTTGTCAGAGCCCCACCTTCGCTGTCATGCAAGGGGTAGAGGAAGAAGTCCCCTACACTACAGATGTCATCCAATCTGCTTGATCAAATGACCCAAATCACTCTACAGCCTCCATCCTATACCAACAGGATCGATGGGATCAAGCCACTTTCCAGAGCACCAAGACATGACATGTGTCCCAAACCTGCCCATACCCTCGCCTCGCTCCGAGTCTAGCCTACAAACGTGTGTGGGACAGGAAATTTGCACTCATGCTCATGACTTTTCTGGAATTGCGAACAGGTCCTTCCCAGGCGCGTGTCTTTTATGTGCGAGCATGGGAAAACTATAGAGGAACCCCATCACCTTTCCTTTATTACATATATGCCCCTCCCAATGACCTTGTTATGCATAGTTATCTCTTTTAATTTTACAGTTTTTATTTCAATTGTGCCCTTGCACTATTTTCTCAATATCTTGAGCATACAAACTATAAATCGGATTATTTCAATTTCATTTGATTGCTAATTTGATGCTCTTCATGATGGCATACTTAATTCACAGATTTGATGCATTGATGTGTAATGCACGATACTAAAATTTAGATATTTTATGTGTCATCTGCTCCTCATGTTAATGCCATTGTTGGATTTTTGATGCATCTGCTCCAATTGATAATGAAATTGAATCACTTTTAATTACTCAATAATGGAACTATTTTTAGGGCATGCCTTTTTTCCATGCATCCACATATAACATTACATGCCATTTTGTACCATTTTATATTGATAAAAAATCAAAATAAAAAAGTTATATATCTCATCATTCAATTCATTGCATATTGATCATCATTCGATGCAATCCATCGCATTTACTTGCATTTAATATCACATTTATTTTTGTATAACTAAAATAAAAAAGAACATTCTCATTCTGTGTGAATAATTGTCTTGCATTATTTATGCATTATTTTATAAATATTATACATGGTTATTTGCATCAGTCATTTTATGCATCATATTATATGTGCATCTTTTTGTTGTATGCATCATTTTGTCTGCATAATAAGACCTAGATAAAAGAATCTAATCATTCAAGTCTAATCACTAATCACCAATTAATTGATGAGGAGTCTCGTGTCCTTGTGTTCGACCTTGGTACACTTACCAAGTTATAAATACTCCACATATTCAAAAGTGTCATTCTGCGTAGATCTAAAATGCCTCCTATGCTACGTAATAAAAAATGACTAATTAAGCGGGCGATTTTGAGGTTAATCAGATGATGTTGTTACTGGGGAGACAACTTTGTCCTTGTCTATCTACTCGATTTTATTGAATTATTTTGAGTTGATTATTTCTAAAAATTTAGATCTCCTTGTTGTGTCTATTTTTTCATCATTTTTGTTAAATTTTTTGATACATTTCTGACATTTCTCTTTTGTGGCAGGACCTGTGGAGATGGAGGATGTTCGATCGACATTGATGCAAGGAGTTGGGAGCTTCTACTACAAAGAGCCGTAGAAGAAATTTAAGAGAAATCAATGAGTTTATCCAGCAGTGCATTTCATTTCATGTCGTGTATATATATGTAACAATTGCATTTCCAGCGGTCCTCGTTCGAGGGCTCGTGTGTGCTGCATGGACCTGAACATTGCATATGCGTGTGGAGCATGTTACACTCCAATCTGGACAGGGCTTCACTTGAGTGAATGAACTTAGGGTTATGTATGTGGCTCTTTGAGCTTATTTCATATTTTCTCGCTTGTGCATAATCATAGGTTAGGACACACCAATAAGAATCAAGGTGGCTCACTTCATCTCCTCCGATTCACTGAGACACACCAAACATCGATCTACTTATCCAAAAACAACTCAATTCTTCCCACTAATAGTATCATGTTTAGGGTATGGATTCTTCGATTTGCATGCATGTAGTGTTAAATTTCAATACAGTCTTGCACATACATGGTGATTGCTGGAGGCATTGTAAGTTTCTCTCTCAAGCATACATAATGGATTTCACAAATGCATCTGTTTTTCTCGATCTTCCTCTTGACTTATCGCTTAGGATATTAAAGGAAATTGGGAATGGATGATAGATGATGAATGATTGATATGTGCTCACCCTAATATAGCTATAATCTCAGCACAAAATAAGGACTGTTAATGTAAGACGACAAAAATAAATGGAATAAAAATTAACCTTGAATTATGGGAGAGTAATACCCTCATTGTACATAGATTGCAATTGATTTTTGAGAGGTGAGGATGTATCGCGAGGATAGTGCCCAAAAGCTATCTTTAATCATGTGTAATGGACTCGAAATTTGGATGTTCACTAACTAAAACAGACAAGATAAATCTAGCCAAACCTTTACAACCATCATGTGTGAAGTTGGTGAAATCATGGGTATCATTGCTTGGTTGAGCATGAATGTGTTTTTCACCCAACCCTCACATAACCCTAGTTACTCTACCTCCATCTCTGCAGATTCAATCACTTTTGTAGATCCACTCCTTCTCTACCTCTAACAATTCCCCGATTCCCCGTCCTTCATGATTCATCCAGATACTTAGGCCATTCTTTAACCTAAGTATAGGGGGAACCTTGTGCATTCTCTAACTTTTCACATCGAGTCCATCCATCCTCATTACATATCTCTCTACTTAGATGCTTTTCAGACTAAGTGTAGGGGGGACCTGAGCTCCTTGTCCCATCTCTACTCATTTGATCCCGAGTCAGTTTTTGCATGCTCTTTTATATTTTAGCATGAGCTATGGCTTCATATCACTACGTGATATGAGGACATAATAAAAGCTAAGTATAACGAGGGTGTACCATATATACCTCATATATACTTTAGCCATTGCTCATATTTTGAAATTTTTGAAAAAAATGAAAAATCTTGAGGCTGGGGTCTATTATTTTTTTGAATTGATTTTTGTAAAAAAATGTCTGTAAAAGCTTTGAAAAATTTTCTAAGATGTGTGACATTGTTTTGAAAAATATTTGACAGTGTTTGAAAAATGGGGTTTGACTCGTTTGGAAAGTCGTTTGAAAATGTTTTGAAAATCTATGTATTATGTGACATGGTTTGGATAATATTTTAAAATTTTCAAAAATTAAGGGATTAAATGAGACTAATATGTTTTCCTCTAACATTATGCAGAATTCCATAAAAGTCTAAAAATTTAAAAACTTTTTTTTAGTGGTGATTTTGACTACTAAGCTTAAAATGAGTAGCTACTTCTCAGTGAGGGACTACGATCTCCCTTAACATAGTGGGTGGTTGAAAGATAATGCAAATGGCATCATCTTGAAGTAATACGGGTAGTCGTCTAATGGTATGTACTTACACCCATACTGGCGGGAAGTGGATGCAACTATATATGTGAGCTTGGGCCCGTCATTATTTCTCTTGAGATTCAAAAAAATCCTATAAAAATTGCGAAAATAAAAAATTATAAAAATCACTAACTTTGTAGTTGTTGTATTCCAGACACATTTACTATCATTCAAGGCTTAAGGATTTGAAGACACTTGGTTTTTGAGATCCCGAGAGTCTGAATTAACCAACCTTAGTCATTAGGATTTGAGACTTAACAATTTGTACTTCCATATTTTGAAATATATGAGTGCTATATTACACTCTCAATATCTACCTTTGAAGAATATAATCATCACATCACTTTCACAACTGCATGATTGATGAGATGAGTTGAGATATCAATTGAGGAACCGACACTGGATATTTGAGTTTAGACCCGATCTAATGACACTCGAGGATGGGATAAAGTTAATGAAGTCTTTAAGAAACCTGAGTGTCGGAAAACCCTAGAAAGTATGTAAACAAGTTCTCATGCTATTTTTTGATATTAACTTATGTGCTAGAGTGTGATGAAACATAATAATTTATTGATATATGTGTGTCAACTCTTGATAAAAGCGGTGGAGCTAGACGAAAAGAAAAGAAAGAAATATTGAAAGAAAAGCTCTCTCAGTACAAAGTCAAAAAATCATGAGCTTATATCAATAGCGAGTGCTGCCAACCATTTCAAAGTGTCCATTTGGACCAAAGCTGTTAAGACCAAAGAGTCGGGCTAGCATCCAAAAAGGGCTATACATCGTATAGTGATACAAGTTTGAATGTCCAACGTATCGTAGATACTCAAAAGAGACACACCCTAGTGTACTCCCAGGAAAATAAGTGCAGACGACCTCTTGACGGACACATTGATCAGCAAACAAAAATCTACATGTGTTGAGTAATAAGTCACTCGAGAGGAACCTTGTTCCAATGTGAGGGAGAGAATAAAATACATAAACCTATGCCCTCCATCATCCGGCCTTCCATCTCCATTTTCAAGCCTGAAAAACTAATGAGAAGGTGGATTGAAAGAAAGAAATGATTTATTCCCTAGTATTGAGGATTAGGTTTAGAGGCGAGTTTCCTGGACTGAGACATAGGGTGACATCTCGACTCAACTCTCATTATTGTAGTAAACTAATTGTCATATCCTTCTATTATATGTACAGATGAGAGAGTCTGATAATTAGAGAAGTTGGATTTCTTTTGACTAGAGCTTGGTTGAGCTCAGAATTTTAGGATCACTTAAATTAAGGGTCCTTAAGGAATAAAGCCTTGAAAATTCACATGCATTATCAGGGATTAATCCAACTCCATCATTCTTTAGATACTCGAGGACGTGCAGAGTTTAAGTATGGGGGATGGTGAGTCTTTGATTTATCATCACTATATTTCTTAAATATCCTCTGAGCATAAACAATGCGGTCAAAATCTTCATTAATTCCACTTTATTAACAATTTACCCTCTTCCTATAAATATCCTTAATTATTGTATATAAATTAACCACTTTTATTTCCTTATTGTTCTTATTTTTTATTATTAAAAACTTAAAAAAATTAGATTAATTACTTTAGATATTTAGTTTGGGCTTGAAAAGAAATTAAAAGGACATAAAAATCACAAAAAAATTAAAAAGACAATGTTGTATCTATTAAAAATACTTGCAAAATTTTTATGTTGTTTACTTAATCTTTTTTGACTTTTTTCCAACATGAAACTTGTAGATCTCATCTAGATCGATAACTTTCCTGTTTTGACTTTTTGCTAATTCATCTTCCTTTTATTTCTTTTTGAATTTATTTCTTTTTCCTATTTTTAATAAATTAATTGGACCATGTGGTGCTCCCTGAAGCCGCCACACGGCTCAGCTCTTTGGTTGCCATGTGCCTTCCTCCTGGGTCCTTTGATGACTTTGCCTGCCTTCATCTAGATCCTCCATCTCTGCTCCTCCCACAACAATTGGATCAGCTCTCCATCCACACATCCACACCACTCCTTCCCGCCCTCATCTCGCCCTTAGAATTGTTTCGCATCCAACTGTTGCACCTTCTCCATGTAGACTTTCACCTCCCCACTGTAGGATCAGAGCCATCTGCCTCATCATGACTGTTCCTTGGTGACACACCCGCAACCCTTGTATCAGAACAGAGGATCTCATCTCATCCACTCACTCGCACCCCTCTCTTGATTGTCGGATCGCATGATCCAACGGTCAAGCTGCCATCTTCCACCTCATGCTTACCCCCTCTCTCCCACATAATGCATGTCGCAGCTCTCGTCCCATTCCTATTTTAGCTCCCTCACCTTGCCACCTCTCCACTACCTAAATGCTCGCCCACGTAGCCCTAACTTCCCCGACCTTCGTGTGGCCATTAACACCACGTGACCTTGCTTCAAACCTCTCCTCCTGGCCATTACAAAATCACCCCTTCACCATTGTAACGACCGAACTGGCACCTTAAATAGTCGTTCGTCACCTCCAATCTACCTCATCCGCCAATTCAAGGATTTTGGCCTAGCCCTTCTTCCCCTCCTCATGACAAGAGGAGGTGGAATCAAACAACCATTATGGACAACACATATAGGTGCGATCCTTGGCTGACATAGACAGGACAAGGTGGCTCCACCATTGTTTTGTGCCATAGACAAAGCACACATAAATGTGCGATCCTTACCAATTAATCACCAATTAATAGACGAGGAGGATCGTGTCTCTGTGTTCGACCTTGATACACTTACTCAGTTATAAGTTACTGAGTTATAAATACTCCATAAAATTTGAAGTGTGGTTCTGCATAGATCCAAAATCGCATCCTATGCTACAGAATTAAAAACGACCAATTAAGCATGCGATTTTGAGGTTCATCACTCCACCATGGTTATCCACCCCCAATTAGGAGTGGTTATTTCCCACACATTTCCCATTTGGTGAGATGTCAGTCTCCACTAAATATTTCTATATGTGCAATGATTTTTTTTTGAATTATCACTAAAATAATTCTAAATTATTTCCAAACATATCATTGATAATTATGAATGATATTCAAACATCGAATATTAAATGTAAATCATGCATTTAGTTATACAATAAGAATTCAATTCACATTAACTTTACAAGTTGTGAATCATATTCAAAATTAGTTCTCTCTTCGACATTATGGATTACATCGACAATATCCATGATTATTGTGGATAGTGTTATCCACATTAATCTTATATGATAATTAAATTCAATTTAGTTATCTGACATGTCCAAATAATGTGAATCACATCCACGTTATTAATGATAATTAAATCTAATTTAATCATCAATTTTTCAATGCTCGGATATTTTCAATAATAGAACTATTCTTGAACTCTTTCAAGAATAATATGCCTTCTCCGTGGATAATTGTAGATGAGGACAAGGCAACTATATGTTCCATATATAGTGACTTAGATAATGAGATCTAATCTCATATCCAGACCTAGAATGCCTCTCAGAGATGTATGATCAAGTCAAAGGAATATCCATTATTCTCATTGTATCTGAATCATATTCATATCAATGCCCAACATTTGGACCAAGATTGGATAACTAGTCTACTGAGTGGAGTCACTAAAATCTAGACTTGTTTCATCACTCCCTCAAAATGGAAGTGCCATGGTTATACAATTGATTAAGATCACATCATCTTCGAGTATTCATGATACATGTACATCTTCCATATTGGAAGACTATGATTAAACCCGGAGTTCTAATCTTATTTGAACTGTCTCCTTTTGGGTTTTATCGTTAAGTTTTTGATTCAATCATACGGAATTAGTATCGATCAGATGCTTTCTAAAAACATATATCACACGTTTAAATCACGTCTTGCTTCAAAAACAAGATGACCAACATTGGAATTTGATTTATCCCAATATCTTATAAGAAAGCTTATGTCTTCTAGTTCAGTAGTAAACATGTATGATTCCTTTAAGAGAACGTATTACTCATATGCCCTCGTATACACACTAGCTTGTCGGTATATAGACCTTGATTTGGCTATCAATCTAATGGTATGTTTAATGTACATACTTAAATAAATAGCAATACATCAGTATTTGGTAAGATGTTGCGTACCTCTACGTGATAGCATATAAAATTGGTCTTAGTTATCTCGACCTCATAAATTCAACTTAGCTCATCCAACACCTCCAAATTCTTATCCGTACACAATGGACCTGCATCAAGAGGTCGGCCATATATTAGCCTTTAGAATAAGGATTGCCATTTCTTTCTTAGGTTGGAGATCCCTTCTTGACAATTACTTGACAGTGCAGTTGGATCCTCAATCTAAATTCAACCCAACACCAGCCTCTATGATCCAACCTTTGAATCAACAATTGTATGATATCAAGATGGTCATGGTAAATAATCCTATTTATACCAAGAGACCTATTATGCAAATTAGTTATTCTTTATTTCAGATTAAGGAATGATCTACAATAATTTTTATTACATTGCTCATCATGGGCTCGCATGCCCAACACTTTGTAAATGACATATCGATGTGGATCGTAATTGTTGATATCCTTCTAGATCAAAAGGAGATGTTTTTGGCATAACTATATGCTATCAACATTTAATCATGAAGGACATGGTTCACTGCAGAATGGTGGCTCAGATGGGCCAAATGAGAGGAAGAGGCTACATATCAACTCATGATTGAGGCTTACAACACAACACCAAATGAGAACCATAATTGGTAAGGCCAAAGACATTGACTGAGGCCTTTGAACAAAAACCTCACTTCTTAACACTATTGCCAAAGTTCTACAAAAGTGCTAGTGAAGAAACATATGCATTTCTTAAAGATTTTGAACTTGTCCATGATAACCTTAACCGTCCTAGGGTTAGTTAATATTATATCAAATTGACAGCCAACCCTTTCGCCTTATGAAACAAGGTGGCTTACTGGTTGAAAAATATAGTGTTTAAAGTTCCCACCTGCTTGCCATTCAAAGACATGTTCCTCAAGAAGTTCTACCCTATCAGTAGAACTTACTAGATGAGATACAATATTATTGAATTCACCCAATTCCCTTCAAAGCAATTATATGAATCCTGTATGGGATTCAAGGACCTACTACATAAATTCTCTTATCACAACATTTCCCAGTCGTTCTTGATTCTGAATCTATTTTGTGGTCTTACCCCTGAGATGCAGGGGTTGGTGAGCACTACTTGTAGAGGCATATATCTGAGCAAGACTGTAGAGACAATATGAAAGCGCCTTGAGCAGATGGCAGACACTAGTTCACATATGCGAGTAGGGCATATTAGACACCTCCCACACTCCTAACTAAAGAGGTGTCTAAGAAGACTATATCCGACCTGATGGAAGACCTGATCCCCAATATGTGGATAATAGCAGATAACCTTACCATGGTAGAGCAAATCAACAAGAAGGTTGGGGAGATTCACAAGTTCACCGACTTTGAGAGCTTCATCAAGTGCGAAACAAGTATGACAAACATCTCGTCGGCATAAAGTTCCTGGGAGCCACACGCCTCTTCATGCCCACCATCATTGTAGCCAAGCTCGTCTCCTTCCTCCTTAGCTCGAGATCCTTGAAGAAATTCCATCCCCCCCTTTGAGGTGAGGGCCCCGTGAGAGCGGTTTGTGAGGAGGTCGATATCGACGATAAGCGAGGAATACTAGAGATTGGGGAGAGTGTACACTTTGAGGTTGTTCCACCAGAAGGTGCCACTACTGTTGGGGTTGGAGGCATCTGCGCAAATCTTTAAGGCACTCGAGGTGGAAATGAGCCAGCATAAGGTGTCCTAGTTCAATGTTCTCACTTTCATCTCGAGCATAGTCGTTGACGCCGATTAGTCCATGAGGCAGGAGTAGCTCCAATTCTTCACAAAGGCCCTTCGGGGTTTCAAGCTCAAGAGCTATGTAGCTCAGATGGTCTTTGAGGCTGAGGAACTGCCAACAAATACCCAACTAGGGAAATTATCTAATCATTTATTTGCATTCAACTTTATAGAGAATCTACTGCACCTCCTTCTTTTGGGACTTCAATTTTAGTATTTCTAATGGTCACATGGGGTGCTTTCCTACTGAGAGCATTGGTTCAAAACACCGTTGACAAAGGTATGGGCATAATGGTCTTGACCTCATAGCAGATGTCTGGAGCTACTGAGATGAGAATGGAAGTGGTGTTGTAGAGCTGCGGGGATGGGAGAGCTTAGAGGTGATCATGTCTTAGATGGATCGGAGAAGCAGGTGGGATTGAGCAGGTCCGCGTGAAGGAGTTGACAAAGATTGAGACCCATGGATGGCGATGGCGCTAGCATGATTAATGTTGGGTTGCATGGAAGGGAGAGAAAGATGAAGAAGAGGGAGAGAAGAAGGAAGGAGAGAGTGGAAGAAAGTCCACATTTATTAGATTGACTAAAAAATGAACTCAAGCAAAATAACTCAAGAAGGGTTAAATTGACGATAAGGTTCGTGATGTTAAAAAGAGCAAGCTTAAAAGGTTGAGGTGATACTTACGATCTTTAAAGTACATGATGTAAAAATCCCTATTCCAATTGGTCTCTGTCTAGAGGTGACGACCAATCTTAACTCAACCTACTTAACACGCTGGAAACGGATAGATCATGTTAAAAGCAAGCTGTTCATGGGCAAACAAACGCATATTAAAAAGGCCAAATTCCATGTTTTGAACAAACCAAATTAGGACCATAATGTAAGTACTATTAGATAAGATGAGAGGTTGAATAATATTCCCCACGCCCCGTTGCATTATCTCAAAATTTTGAAATCGAACTCCACTGACTTTTTTTTATTTGAGTATTCTCTCTCTCTCTCTCTCTCTCTCCTCCCTTTTTGCGTCGTTCCCATACTGCTTTATTCCAACAGCCATTGATCACATCCTAAGATCTCTCAACTGCCACCAATACCCTCCTGACGACGCGTTCGACGAACAGCTCTTCAGAGAGAGGTAGAGTAGGAGAGAGAAAGAGCCCGAGCTACTAGAAGATTTGAGCTCTGCCCGTGTACAAACATACATAGCGTCCGATTGAGAATTTCATCTGAAGCTTGAGAGAGAGAGAGAGAAGAGAGAGAGAGGGGAAAGAGAGAGAGAGAGAGAGGGAGAGAGAGAGAGAGGGGAAAGAGAGAGAGAGGGAGAGAGAGAAGGAAGGTGGGGAGCGGGCCAATGTGGTGTTGGGAGGCCATTTGGCGATCATGGGTCTTCACGAGAGGAGGCCATTATTAAATGGAGGAGAAGGGCGGTGTGAAACCCAAATACCCATCTTCTCCAATTAATACTTCCCATGGATCTTCGAGCCTCCCGCTCCTCCTCGCCTCTGTTCCTCTTGTCGAGGAACCTGAGAGGGGTACAAAGGTGAGAGCACTTGGCTTTTTGGGGGAAGACCAGTCAGTGGAGATCGTGTGGAAACAGGAGCTTTAGGATGGGGGATGACTGCTGCGATTATAACAGGGTTGGTTGCTTCTTTTTTCTATATGTTCTTTTCCCTCCACTCTCCACTTGGTCCTTTTGGGTTTCCTGAAGATTTCGGAAAGTTCAGTTTTTGATGCCAAAGATTGCCCTTTGCCATTTTTCTGATGTACGGTTTCCCCCCCCCCCCCTTATTATTGGTTTCTAGGTCTCTGTTTCTCAGCACTGGTGCATTTTCCTTTTGATGGTGGGTTTGATGTCAGGGTTTCCGTGTTTAAGTGAACCGAAGTAGAATCATGTAGCTTGGAGACGCAGTGTTGTGTCATATGTTCCTGTTGTTCACATCATCACATTTTCTTTCTTTTTTATTTGATATAGTGAAGTTGTGATATCCCCGGTCATTTATCAAGTTAGTTTGTAGATTTCATGAGCGTGTGTTTCTTTGTGTGTATGTGCTCACATTGTGGCATGGGATGTATGAAATGCTTATTGCAAATATTGCTTGATATGATGAACACGTGACTGTCGTCTTTCATGATTGCAAGAAAGATGGTTTTGTGGGTTTCATGAATATGTCTGCACGCGTGTGGTTCCAATTGACATAAATAGTAATGCACTTGACTTTTCATTGATTTTGAAACATGGATGGCTTCGCAATCTCCATCTCGAATGTCACAAAGATATCAATCCTAAGGAGTTCTTTTCGATTTCAGGATGGATTGAGCGTAAAGTCTCCTAAGAAGTCTCCACTGGCATTGAGGATGATCCTCCTAACCTTTGCTATGATATGTGGAGTGTACATATCTTCTGTTTGTCTGAAGCAGACATCTGCATTTTCCCGCCCTATGATCATGCATTTTGATTTACCACGAAGACATTGCTATAACTTCAGGATCCCTTTGTCGCATATGGAATTTTTACACTATCCCGAGCCAACAAACTATAGCAGGTAATGATTGATGATGCCATTTCTAGTGATTAATGGTATCCCAGATTTCTTAAATCTTGGTACTGTTTTGCATGTCGTCACAATTTTCATTCCAGGGAAGAATGTGCCTGCAATCCAGTGAAGTTCTTTGCTATTTTGTCAATGCAAAGGTCTGGAAGCGGGTGGTTTGAGACCTTACTAAATAGCCATATCAATATAAGTTCCAATGGGGAGATTTTTTCTGTCATGGAACGGAGGAGGAATATGTCTACTATTGTGAACACGCTTGACAAGGTATACAATTTGGATTGGTTCAGTAGTGCTGCTAAGAATGAGTGTACGGCTGCTGTTGGCTTCAAGTGGATGCTCAATCAGGTATTTGCATTCATTCCATATAAAGTACTTTTTGTTTAAATGATGCAGATGGTTTTTCTTTTTTCTTTTTAGTTGCAACAAATGTTGTTATTACTACTTCTCTATTTATTTTTTAAATTCACCGTTTTCTTACTTCTCTAAGGCTGCTGTAGATTTGAGGACAACCACCAAGGTTGTAGAAACTGATAGTCAGTACTCGGTCGGTGGAGTCACTGACTAAGGATTAGTCAGTTGTCGGACGACTAATCCGATTTAGTCGACCAATAGTCAGTTTTGATTTTTCTAATCATTTTAAATATATTAATATTTTTATACATATATTCTTATATATTTGCATAAATTTGTACATTTTCTATACTATCATAATGAAACAAGATAAATAATTGACTTTAAATGTAGCATTAAGCATATTAGAATAAGTTTACTATTAAAAAATAAAAAAATAAAAAATTAAAAAATATCTATGTAAAAGTCAGCTGAGTAGTCGACCGACTAGTCGGCTCGATTAGTCGGGTTGACCGACTAATGGTCGACTAGGCCTAATCGAGTCAGCCAAGGCTGCAAAAAGCGGTATGCAGTATTCAGTCGGTAGGGTCACTGATTACTGTTTAAAAGTTATGCGGGAGTTTAAACGGAAATTAAACGGGTTATGTGGTTTTGTATTTTTAATTAATAAAAAAATATTTACATATATATAATTAATAAAAACATAACTAAATTATAAAATATGATCACATATTCACAATATATATATCAAATATTGTCATATTTAAATTATATGAGCCATCCTAATATCTACTCCATAAGGCTTACGCTGATTTCCATTTGTGCATTCAAGGTTTAGACAATGCTTGAACTAAAATTTGTTACTCCAATCGATATTGCTTAGTAAAGTCATAATTCATTTCAAGGTTGGTCGATGTGGAAGGGATAGAACTCTGAACTTACCTGCTAATGCATGCTTGGTTTTGCATTGAGGGTATAAACATGGATGTAAAAAACAGGGTTTAAACGGGGTTTAAACATCCGTTTAACGCTGATTAAGCGACCTGGCCGCATATGTGCCTGCCTGGGCATAGTTGGTGCGGTCCAGGTCCGCATGCGTATAAACGGCCATTTAACGGCCGTTTTCTACATCCCTAGAGTCAGCTACCCCCTGACTCGACTAGTCATACCGACTAGTCGGCCTAATCAGCCGACTTTTACAACAGTTACAACCACACATATTGTTGATTTATACGCCAGTATTATACTAGAGACTATAGTATTTCTGATTTTTTTCATTTATCTTTTGATCGAACTATGAATTTTTCTAGTTTTTTTGATAAGGTTGTAATGGAATGCTATTTCTTTTTTCAAAATTTAATATTAAATTCGAAATTTTCTCAACCAGTTAAAGGTGTATGGTGATATTATGCAAGCAATCCTTTAATAGATTTTAGCTTGGCTGAATGGACAATATTATTTTATAAGAATTATTTGCTTAAAGTTACCACCACTTGCTACTCAAACCTTCAAGTATTGATGTAATTTACAAGTACCTATCAAAAGATGCATTTTCTTGTCACTGCCAAGAATTTCCATTCATTTTATACCGAAGGGCGCAGGTCCACTTGAAGCAGGTTAATCTTTTTCAATATATGGCAGAAAGGAACTGTCTTATGATGAGAAAATTCATTTTCTTGTCACTGTCAAAATTTACATTTAGTTGATAATGCTTACCGCTGAAACAACTCTGAGATGGCATACTTGTTATTGCCAAAATTGTTTTTCTTGTTCTCACTGTTACGTCATCTCTCTCTCTCCCCCTCTCTCTCTTCTCTCTAGTCTTTGACATAAACCGAAGAGTATGGCAGATTTTTGTGAACAAATTGTACATCTCTTGCTCTGAGTGGGGTTTTCTTTAGGAAGTCTGAGGACATTGGTTGTAAATAAAAGGTGGATGAATGGAATGTTGCATCCAAAGAATTTTAACACTTGAAACCAGACTCCAATTTTCAAATGCAATTTAGCTGTATTATGTATATATGTATTCGAAAGTTTATACTCTATTAACATTCTCTCTTGAGTTAAAAAAGGTGTCTTTTGCTCATAATTGGTTGCATATGTTGAGTTATGGGAGTGCGCAAGGAGAAAGGCTTTTTTATAAGGGATATTGTGGAGAAGAGGAATAAATGAGATGTTTATTCCATAGAGCTAGGGTCTCCTATATAGAGAGAAAATCCTAGAGAGTACAAGGGTTACGGAGCCCGAAGGGTCACGGGGGTTACGGAACTCGAAGGGTCACAGAGGGTTACAGTACCCGAAGGGTCACGGGATGTTACAGAACCCGGAGGTTTACAAACATAAATGTAAATCTAATAACTCTAACACTCCCCCTCAAGCTGGAGCTGAGAAAGCTACAGCTTGTAACAAAAAGAAAAGTATACACCACATCTTCACACGATGCATCATAAGAACATATGTCCGCTGCTGGTAGAAGACCTCGCTCGAGGACGAGTCTGCGACTTTCAGGTCACCGGAACGTACCTCTGCCATGCCTGTAGAGTCGCTGCGATATCAGGTCACCGGAACGTATCTCTGTCGTGCCTGCAGGTCACCGGAACATATCTCTGTCGTGCCTGGAGAAGAATTGTTGTAGAAGAAGTCCAGCGCGAAGTAGTAGTCAGGTCGTAAAAGAAGAAGTATATGCCCTGATGAAGAATTCGATGCTCAATGAAGACTGATGATTTGAGTAGTAGTCTGGAGTGTCGATCTGTCAGTAGTGGTAGGGCAACAGACATCCTGAAGAATTATCTCTGACTCCTTTCTGATGTATTTGATAAAATAAAGAGTATGGAATATCAAGTTGGGAGAAACAAGTCGTGGTGAAGCAGAGGTTGTTGGTGAGAGGGGGAGCTCCAAGCAGTGCCGACAATGCAGGAGGTGCAACTGGGGCCTCTTGCAGCGCTTTAGGTGTTGCTGGTGATGATGGGGACTCGGACTACCTTGCACAAGACCATCGAATCCACGAGCGACGCAGAAGGTCCAGCCCTCTCTCCTTGTCTATGGAGAGAGGGCTGGTGGTGGCGACGGATTTAGGATATTAGGCCTTGATCTAGGATCGTTGCTCTGATACCATGTGGAGAAGAGGAACAAATGAGATGTTTATTCCATAGAGGTAGGGTCTCTTATGTAGAGAGAAAACCCTAGAGAGTACAAGGGTTACGGAACCCAAAGGGTCACGAGGGTTACGGAACTCGAAGGGTCACAGAGGGTTACAGAACCCGAAGGGTCACGGGAGGTTACAGAATCCAAAGGATTACAAACATAAATGTAAATCTAATAACTCTAACAGATATAATTGAAACTTAGTTCTCATGTAAAAGTGGGTTATAAGGTTGATATGAAACGGAAGGTACTTAGTGGCATGCCCTGGATTTTAGGCTTGTGAGGGCGATAATAATCAAGATGTCAAGTTTTTCATAATTTTATTACTAAAATAAATTCTTTGAAGGAGTTCAATTCATACTCCTGATAATTCCGTGGGATGGCTACATTTGATAGTGCACCTGCAGACCTCCTAAAGTCGAGTTAAGCGATCAAATGAAACCACATACGCAATAGGACATGTAGCACAACCGCGCTTCTGCTTTCGAAGCGCAATGGGTATGTCCAACTCAGTAAGCTCTACACTTGTCTCCTGTACAGTTCCCTACTCAACTACATCATCAGAAGCATTGTTGGAAACAAGGCCTCAAATGTCGGATTTCGGTTTCGTTTCAGTAAGCCCAGAAAAGGAATTTCGGTGGAATTTCAGTGGAATTTCGGTGAAATGTCCGGAAATTGGGAAAACGACTTGAAAACTCATTTTTTTAAAATTTAAGATTTGTAATGTTGTTTAATCAATAAAAGAGGCATACATACAAGTTTTTTTGCTTATAATAAGATGTTATAATGTTCAGTACCTTAAAATAATGATTTCGGTCATCATATCAATGACCGTCCAGAGTGAAATTTCATATTTCAGTACACGGTTAAATTTTGGCACGGTTAAATTTTGGCATTCAATTTTTCTATCAATTCTCAAAAGAATAATAATACTTTTATTTAAAAATAAAACAAGACACACACACAAACACGAATATTTTAACATGTATGCCAAAATAAATGCATAGTAGAGCTTGTGATCGTAAAATGTATGTTATACGAGACTTGGAATTAGGAAACTTGGCTCTCCAAGACTTAAGTTAGGTTGTGAATTGTGACTTGTGAAGTTGTGAGATGGAATGAGAACATATACATTATATTTATTGGGTTTAAATAGGACCCTTAATGGCCTTATTTATTACAATGGTGGTTGGAATAGTGGCTTATATTGCAATGGTGTTTGAAATAGTGACCACTAAATTTCATTTAGTGACCAAATAGTACCTATGAATATCAATAAGTGGCCTAGGCATGACATATGGTGACCTAGAACAATTTCAGTCGAAATGGACCGAAATGAACCGAAATTCCACCGAAATCCGAGAAATCTGTGAACAATTTCCACCAAAATGGACCGAAATGGACCGAAATGATCGAAATTCGGTCGAAATTTCGGCCGAAATCCTGGAAACAGATATTATACATGGTTTCGATATCGGTATCGCCACGAAACCGAATTTCAGTCGAAATTCGCCGAAATTTAAGGCCATGGTTGGAAAAATATATTCAGAACATACCTCACGAGAGTTGGATGATGAGCGGTGACCATGAGCAGAAGTAGGCCGATGTGTATAGTGATGAGGCAAGGGGGGACCGGTATCATAGGAGGTGGTGATGGTGGAAGGTGGTGGTGGAGGTGGAGGTGGAGGTGTTGATGACAGTGGTGACGGTGTTGACGGCGGTGGTGATGGAGATAATGGTGGTGGTGACATGTATATTTCATCATCATAGTTTGAAGAGACCAACTGTTCACCTGCGGGGGAAAAATACATCATTGACTCAAAGAATGTGGCATCTACACTGACATACAACTTCCTGCGCAGTGGATTATAACACTTGTACCCTTTTTGGGTTCTGGAGTACCCTACAAAGACGCACTTGACAACCCCAAGAGAGAGCTTGTTAATACTTGGAGACAACTGGTGGACAAACACAATTGAGCCAAACACACGAGGAGTAAGTGAGAATAATTCCTTTTCTGGAAAAGTAAGAGAAGGGAATTTTCTCACCTAAAACTGACGAGGGCATGCGATTAATAAGATAGCAATGCCGTAAGAACGACATCACCCCAAAATGAGTGTGGAGCATGGCTCTGAATGAGAAGGGTTCGTGTAACATCAAGTAAATGACGATGTTTCCTTTCTGCAAAGCCATTTTGTTGGGAAGTATAGGCACAGGATATCTAATGAATAATGCCCTGTGATGAAAAATAATTGGCAAGGGAATGAGTACAAAATTCCAAGGCATTATCATTTCTCTCTATCTTCACAGAAGATGAAAACACATTTTGTACTTCAATGAGAAAAGTTCTAATAATATCTCCAGCTTCAAATTTATTCCGTAATAAAAAGACCCAAGACAGATGAGAGAAGTCATCCACTGCAACAAGATAAAACCTGTGTTGTGTCCCTGATGATCTGGAACATGTCTAGGACCCCAATATATATATGGAACAACTAAAAAATGGAGCCACTGCTCCGACCCTGACGACTGGGAAATGACGACCTATGATGTTTTCCCAACTGACAAGCTTCACGATGAAAAGACGAGTGGGGAGAAATCTGGGACAAGACATGACATTTTCTGTGCAGAAGATGACCAAAGCGTCGGTGCCACATGAAGGGAGAGACATGTCCAACAGAAAGAGAAGAGATTCCAGCATAAGGAATCTGGGTCAAGAGATAAAGGGCACCATGCTCACAGCCACAACCAATCACCTTGCCCGTAAGGATGTCCTGAAATACAAGTGAAAAAGGGTCAAAAATAGCTCGACAATGTAAATCCTTTGTAATCTGAATGATAGATGGTAAAAGTTCATAGAAAAGTCAGGTGCATGTAGCACATTCTGTAAATGCATAGATGGTGTCAAACTAATCTCCCCCTGTCCTGTAATTGGGGAGTGAGTCCCATTTGCAATGACCACCGTACGTCCTGGAGGGACATGTCGGTATGCTGTAAGTTGACTCCTGTCTCCACACAAGTGATGCGGGACACCGAATCCATAATCCATTCAACAACATCGGATCTACAACTGCTAGTTAGTACATAGGTACTACCTGGAGTGCTGGAGGAGGTTGAGGTAGCCATATCAGAGTGGTTCCTCGGGATGAGGAAGACACGACAAGATTGGTTGGAGGTATGATGCTGTCACGACCTCCTCCCGAGGACGTTAGGTTACCCGTCAAACACGTCATTCGCCTACTTAATTAGCTTAGAGTTAATCCGATGCTACGAAAACCTGAGAATTTTTTTCGCTTTTTATTATGGCATTCACAAGATTTAATTTAGCTAAACAAGCAACCACAAGAAAACTAAAAGCGGAAGTAAATAGTGCACCAGAACTGAACAACAAGGTATCCATTCCTTTTCATTTCATTCATATAAACATGGGTTTTCACAACACCCATATACATATATATCCCAAAAAAATAAGGCTACAGAGGAGAGCACAACAAACAACTGTACAAATGAACTCCAAAAGATATATCTGCTCTGAAAGTGTAACCTCCAAAAAGAAACGACTACAACCCAAACTACGTCGGCTACTCGGTCGTCGAACCCTTGCCTGCCACAAGTAGAAAGGAGACAAGCAAGTATCTATCAACAATTGTCAAGTACAAATTCTACACAGTTCTATTAAGGAAAAGTAGTAAGAAAAAGACTAGAAACAACTAGAAAAACAGTAAGGTAACTGTAGTGGACAAAAGAAAACTAGCAAGCAACAACGGTTTAATTGATTCTTTTTAAGTTATTTACTTACTTTCGGAAGGCTAACAAGAAGAACACACTCGCTCACTACCACACCATGTCTCCCTCAATCAATGGAACTAACCAAACAACAACTCAAGCCTGGAAGTAAGTCTGTGGTCTTGGTCCGGTTAGGACCTCGATATCCGGGTAGGACTTCAAAGTCCAGGTTGAACCTCACACTATGAATCTGAGGTATGGTGTACGCCTCAGGGTTGGGGTGCCTCCGTAGGCATGCGATGGTGTCTTGCATCCTAACTAAGTTCCCAACACTCCTTCTAGTTTCTCTCTCAACTCTCATTGATCTTCGGTCGACACGTGTGATAGCTCGCTCACAAAGGTGTATAAGAGGAAACGTACTCACAACTCTCTCAACACCCAACCCTCGTTAGTCTCTACTAACGGTACATGTCGTCACTAGTCTCTTAGTGGAAAAGTCGTCACTAGGCAGATAGCGGAAAGTCACCCATCTCTTACCCCATCACGAGGTCACAGCTTGGCGGAAAGGTAATTAAATGATTCATCAGTGTCTACTAACCACTACCCCATCACCAGGTCGCAAACCTGGCGGAAAGGTAATAATGAAATCATCAATGTCTACTGATGGAACTATAACTTAACTGGACAATTGGTGAACTGTCACATGTCAATTAATCACTATCCCATCACCAGGTCACAAGCCTAACGGAAAGGTATTTAATTTCTGCGGTGAGGAAACTCCCGAAGGGATTCGTCTGTCTCGCCAACCCCAGTGGAAGTGTGGTCCAAGGGAAAGGCAGTGGTAGTACAACTACTACGACACTAGAGACAGGAAAGAGAAGAGGTAAGCCTGCTGGACCCGACTTCCTCTCTCGCTGCTCAACTTCCGAAGGAGAAAAGCTAAGAAAAACCAGATGAGCTCGTAACTAACTGCAGAGAACCCCCAACCTAGGCTCTTTAAGAAAAACCAACGGGTCAGCGGAATGGTCTAGACAACTCGGGATCCCAACGAAGCGTATAAATCGAGCCGGCTCGAAGAAAACACGCGAAAAAGACTGGCATCCTAGACCCATGCTCTCAGTGTCCGCTACCCAAGCCTGAGCGACCTCATCTCCTGCTCAGGTGAGGGTCACCGCGCCCTCGCACAATCGGAGTATAAATCTCCACGACTGGCCACATGTGACATTACTAAATCATTTATTGTCATGTTTCACCCTAAGTGTCTACGGTTTCTCTGATTTGTTTCACATCTACAAGTTATCGATCCTAGACCCGAACTTGTTATATAAGAACCTCAATTGATCCAAGGTCAGGGATACAAACCTGTTATTAGTCTCTATAAGTTCCCACAGATGAACATCTTAACTTATAATCTGGGCTACCAGATTAGTAAACATCTTCCTTTCCTAGATCCCACACGATTCGCAAACAAACACAAAGATCTGGCTACTTACTAGAGAAAAACTTTAAGGCAACAGGAAATCAGCTCATAGATTGGAGGAGTTAAACTCCTTATCTTACTTAGAGTCAGATGACAAGTCTTACTCAGAGGGACACCAAAGAACGTGACCTAACTCACAGGTACTCATTAGTGTGCACATACAACATGATGTTTTACACTACTTATGGTCTACTACAAGTATTTCTAAACTCTTTTTAAGTCCATGCCACATCCCACAATATGAGCCAATCCTGCCAGAACACAAGTTCCATAAAGTCTTATTTTCATGTGTGATCCCCCGCCACACACAGATATATATATATATATATACATATATATATATATATAAGCCCATAGCTCACAAAACCTAACACTTGGTTTCTTTATTATTAATCCCCCACTTTCAGCACACATTCAATCAAAGGAGGTAGGAATGTACGATAGCAATTAGCAAAGTTTATCATTAAGTTTTTCCCAATTTCACAACCAATATTGTTGAGAAAATAGTCTTCGATAATATTCAGAATAACCCTAGGCTCTCTTATATAGGGAGAGACCTTAAGGGTAAATTACATAGAAGTCTATAAAAGATAAAGAAATGATGACACGATACATAAAGAGATAATAATACTAAGAACTATCTCTACACTCCCCCTCAAGGTGGAGCATAGATGTATAAAATGCTCAGCTTGGATGAACATCTCTGAAAAGGTCCTCTTAGCAGTGGCTTGGTGAATACATCTGCAGTCTGTTCTCCTGAGCTCACATGTGCAGTAGATATCAATCCTTTCTGGATCAAGTCTCTAGTGTAATGGCAGTCAACTTCAATATGCTTGGTCCTTTCATGGAAAGCTGGATTGTTGGCAATGAATAATGCTGCCTGATTGTCACACTGAAGCTTCATAGGTAGGGGCACAACTACATGTAGATCTTCTAGAATGGACCGAACCCACATCATTTCTGTGCTGGCTTGAGCCATGGCCCTATATTCGGATTCAGCACTGGACCTTGCCACAACGGTTTGTTTCTTGCTTTTCCAAGAAACCAGTGAGCCTCCAACAAACACTGCAAACCCTGAGGTTGATTTTCGATCCTTAGGACATCCTGCATAATCTGCGTCTGCACACACTGAGATGGATAAGTCTGTGCCCTTTCTGAATAGCAGCCCTGACCTTGGAGAAGACTTCAGATACCTTAGTATCATGTGTATAGCATCCATGTGAACATGTCTTGGCTGCTCCATAAATTGACTCACCCTGCTAACTGCAAATTGAATGTCTGGGCGAGTTATGGTAATGTAGAGGAGTTTTCCCACCATTTCTCTATATCTCCTCTTATCTACTTCATCAATATCACCATCATACAGCTTCACGCTAGGGTCCATGGGAATACTTGATGGTTTGCATCCATCCATGCCGGTCTCAATCAGGAAGTCTGTAATGTACTTCCGTTGGGTCATCACCAAGCCCTGTGCATTCCTTGCAAATTCAAACCCCAGAAAATATCTTAGGGTCCCCAGATCCTTTGTAACAAACTGACGTCCTAGGAATGCCTTCGCCCTCTCTATGCCCTGAGCATCATCTCCTGTAACAAGAATATCATCCACATAAACCATAATGACAACCGTACCTGCCGATGACTTCTGGACAAACAACGAGTGATCGACATTTGACCTCTTGAATCCCTGTTCCTCAAATAGGTTGGACAGCTTCTGGAACCATGCTCTCGGACTCTGTTTGAGGCCATATATCGCCTTGTGAAGTCTACATACCATGTGTTTCTCCCCCTCAGCAGTAAACCCAGGTGGCTACTGCATGTAGACTTCCTCCTGTAAGTCCCCGTACAGGAAGACATTCTTGACATCTAGTTGAGATATACTCCAATCACGGACCACAGCAACAGATAAGAGATTACGAAGCGTAGAGTGTCTCGCCACTAGAGAGAACGTATCCATGTAATCCACGCCATAGGTTTGGGTAAACCCACGGGCGACCAAGCGTGCTTTGTATCTATCCAACGTGCCATCTGCATGATATTTAAATGTAAAGACCCACTTACAGCTCACAACAGATGCATCAGGAGGTGCAGGGACCAAAGACCATGTGCCACGGGACTGCAATGCCCTCATCTCTTCTTCCATTGCTAATCTCTAACAATCATACTTCAAAGCTTCGTGGTAGGTTCGTGGTATATCCACGGAAGACAAGGCTGTGGCAAATCTCTGAAAATCACCAGTGAGACGGTGAAAGGAAACCTGTGAAGCAAATGGATAAGAAGCACATTGCCGCCTCTGCTTCCGAACAGCAATCGGAACATCAAGATCATCATCTGCTGTACTGGATGAGCTAGTATCGTCCCGTACTGAAGAATCCTGTACATGTACCAAACCTGACCCGTCAATAGTAGTGCCATCTGAACATACCTGAGGCGAGATGAGCGGCTGATTGACAGTCTGAGCAGGACCTGACCGACGTGTATAGAATTTAGGTAGTGGTGACACGATAGGCCGTGGATTGGGTAGAGGAGGTGGTGGTGGTGGTTGCGGTTCCGGCGTGGGGTCGGGCACAGGGAAAGACTCAGGTGAATTCCATGTAGGCGGTGGAGGAACATAGACATCATCAGTGGTAGTGGATGGTACCAGTTTGTCACCTGCAAGGGAGAAATACATGACAGACTCAAAGAAGGTGACATCAGCACTCACAAAGTACCTCTTAGTCGTAGGATCATAACACCGGTAGCCCTTCTGAGTACTGGAATAACCAACAAAGACGCACTTGACTGCTCTAGGAGAGAGTTTGTTAAGTCCGGGAGATAGACGATGAACAAAAGCCACAGTACCAAAGACACGTGGAGTCAGTGAGAATAACTCCCTGTCTGGAAAAATAAGGGAGATAGGTATCTTCTCACCAAGAACGGAGGAAGGCATTCGATTGACCAGATAACATGCAGTAAGAACATCATCCCCCCAGAAAGAAATAGGAGCACAACTCTGAATCAACAGGGTTCGAGTAATATCCAAGAGATGGCGATGCTTCCTTTCCGCCACACCATTTTGCTGTGAGGTATATGCACAAGTAGTTTGGTGAATAATACCCTTTGATGAAAGAAATTGATAAAGTGAGCGTGTACAAAATTCTAGGGCATTATCCGTCCGAACATATTTGACTGAGGAAGAGAAAACATTGTGCATTTCATTAATTAAATTTTTGATCACATCTCCTGCTTCAGATTTATTCTTCAAAAGAAAGACCCATGACACACGAGAAAAATCATCCACTACCACAAGATAAAATCTGTGCCCCTGATGATCGGGAACACGACTCGGACCCCATATATCTATATGTAACAACTCGAATGGGGAGCTACTGCTCCGACTCTGACGACTTGGAAAGCTCGACTTATGATGCTTTCCCAACTGACATGCTTCACAACGAAACGACGAACTAGGAGAGATCTGGGGTAGAAGATGGCGCATTTTCTGGAGCGGAAGGTGACCAAACCGGAGATACCAGATGTACGGGGAGACTGGTCCAGCAGAATGAGATGAGACACAGCATAGGAATTCCGAACCAGTCGATATAAACCATTCTGCTCAGAGCCACAACCAATCACCTTGCCCGTGAGTATGTCCTGAAAAATGAGAGAAGACGGGTCAAATATAGCACGACAATGTAAGTCCTTCGTAATCTGACTAATAGATAACAAGTTCATTGAGAACTCAGGAGCATGTAGGACGTTCTGTAGCTGCATAGTGGGGGATAGGAAAACCTCCCCCTGTCCAATAAGAGGCGAATGGGTACCATCTGCTATCTGCACTGACCGGCCGGGAGGAATGTCCCTGTAGGCCTGTAATCTATCTCTATCTCGGCAGAGATGATGTGTTGATCCGAAATCTATAACCCAGTCAGATATATCATGAGATGGTGTGAATGCAGTATTTCTACCTGAGGTACTAGCAGCGGCGGATGAATTGGCAGAGGCTGTAGCAGCTATATCTGAAGAGCCACCAGACGAATCACCAGATGATTGTGGCATAATATCTCGAAGACGGGCCACTAGTTCGTCAAATCGATTATCTGCAGCAGACGGTAATGGAGACTGAGAGTGCTCTGCAACACGTGCCGATGCTGGGAATCCATGCTTAGAATAGCATGTCTCCTTCGAGTGTCCAGTTCGGTGACAATAGGAGCACGTCTGACTGAAGCGGCCACCCCTTCCCTGGGGTCCACGGCCACGTCCACGTCCACGACCACGACCAGAAGGCGGTCCACCTCTCCCACACGAGGCTGCCATCACTGATGGGGGTGGAGTAGAAGAGCTGGAGAAAACTGGAATGCGGCTGAGCCTTCTGTAAACATCCTCCACTGGAGGAATAACTGCATCTGCTAGGATCTAGGACCGGACGACATCATACTCAAGATCAAGAGCCGCAAGTAGAACACCCACCATGGTGGCGTTCCGAAAAGTCTTCTGCTGTTCAGGAGTAACAGTGAGATGAATGGTGCTGTATAACTTCTCGAACATCCCTCTTAGGGATGTGTATAAAGAATGGAGAGGTCTGCCGCTCTGCTTCATTGTGAAAATGTCATGCTGAAGATGCAACATCTTTGTCTCATTTCGCACCTGCGAATATGTAGCGGCAAGAATGTCCCACATTGCCTTAGCAGTTGGCTGATGGAGTACATCGTTAGCAATCTCCATCGTCAATGTACCAGACAACCAAACCTTTGCGTAGGCGTCATCAGCCTCCCATGAGGCATAGATCCCTGTCTTCTCTGCAGGCTCATCCTCGGTAAGAATGTGCACCATTAGACTTCATGAGGCTCATGAACTGCATAGCCCAGAGCTCATAGATAGATCCGTCCATCTTCACTATTGGCGTAGGACCTTTGAATGCGCCGGTAGAGGGCAAATCGACTTTCGATTTTGACATACTGCTGCTTGGAGAAGAACAAGGGTATATAGACACGGTGATGAATGTCTACACCAACTGCATCGGATTTGAGTGCGTATGTAGACGTTTACGCACTCAAATCCATATATCGGATGAAGAGAGGACTAGGGCACGCCTTAGAGAAGGCTTACAACCCTTGACGCGGCTGGCGGGTGCCGCTTGGGGGTCGCTGAGAGGCTGCGTGGCTGGGCTGGGGGCCTAAGGCGGCAGGTGGGACCGCCTGGGCTGGGCTGGCAGCCGCCTGGGGGCGTAAGGCGGCAGGTGGGACCGCCTGGTGGCCTTCGGCGGCTTGCTGGAGCCGCTGGGGGCCTCTGGCGGTGGGTTGGGAACCACGCAAAGGCCGCTGGCGGTGGGCTGGGGCCTGCTCGAAGGCCGAGAACGAGACCTAGGGTGGCGCGGAAGCCCTAGATCGGAGTAGGAGAGAGAGACAGCGGCGTGAGAGACGCCGAGGAGAGGGCGGCGGGTAGGGAAGGGGTCGGCGTGCGTGGAGAGCCCTAGGGCTGCTCTGATACCATTTTGAGAAAATAGTCTTCGATAATATTCAGAATAACCCTAGGCTCTCTTATATAGGGAGAGACCTTAAGGGTAAATTACAGAGAAGTCTATAAAAGATAAAGAAATGATGACAAGATACATAAAGAGATAATAATACTAAGAACTATCTCTACAAATATCATGGGGTTCAAGATCACCTTTCTAAGTATCAACAATACTAAGGTATAACTCTAAAATGGTTACTAAAAGGGGCTCTACACTTTCAAAGTTTATCACACAAAACAGTAGGGGTATGCGTGTGCCCTGTTATAAGCACAACATCATACATATCACTTCAAGGTATCTAAATCCTTTCAATTTCTCACACAACTTCATGGGATTTATTGTCACATAATTGAGCATCCATTAATCTTTCAAGTATAGCATTTAGAGGGTCATTAAGAGGGCACTACATACTCAAATCATGCATCTATTCAGCAGATAAATTCACACGCATAACTTGCAACATAGCAGCAATTACGTAACAGTTCAAGGTACCAACTTCCTCTCAAATCATCATGCATAAACATGGCTTCCAAGATCACATGATTCACTAATAATCCATGCTTAAAGGACATCAAAACAGTGGCTATTATGTACTCAAAATCACAAACATTCAGCAAGAAATATGAATGCGTGCAGCAATTCATCACAGTGAATCATCAGTCCAAATCCATCAATTTTTCAACTCAAAATCCCTCTCCTCTATGGGATTAAGTTATTATATGATCATCTATATCAAGTATGAGGAAAAACTCAGGGATTTGAGGTTTTAAAAATCACGAAAAGATGCATGCTAATGGATCTAACATGCATACACTGAATATTCGGCTAACAGTCCTTGGACAGCTGCCATCTTTCCCCAAAATCACCACCAAAACTTAAACCAAAGGAATGTATCTCATGGGTTTTATAACACCCATTCATACAGCAACAAAACCACGAATTTGGTTCCTTAGATCATCCACAATTCATGCATAAAACGAGTACAAGGGAAGGTCACAGATCTGAAAATCTCTGCTGAACTGCCATATGGACAACAGCCAGAACTTCCCCAAAATCATCATAAAATTTCGAATTTTGCACATGGATCTAAAGCCAACATGATGGAGGATCTAACAGCAACCAAATACCAACAAAAGAGCTCAAGAAATTCTCCCAAACCATGCCAAAATTCGGATTTTATCAAGCAAACACAGATCTGGAAATTCCCAAAACCAATCATCAAAAGCCACTCCAAAATCAAAATCAAAGTCCAACAAGACTCACAATCAAAACCTTGATATAGCAGCTCAACACAAGGCTCATAGGGTGGAGAAAACTCTATCTTAGTGGCAGCAAAGAGGGATATAATTTGTACCTCAAACAGTGCTCAAGAACTGTTCAAGAACAACAGCAACTCCAGCCTTTCAACTCCAATTTCGATCCAAGCTTGGCCTTGGATCCTACATGCAACACTTGATCCTTGTTCCTCTCCTTCCCAGGCTCCCAGCTTTAATTTGAACTATTGAGCTTCAAATTTGGTGGAGAAATGAGGTGGGAATCTTAGGAAGAAGGTGGAGGAACATGAGGTCGATCATAGATGAGCTCCAAGCTCTCAAGGAGAAGAAGCAAAGAGGAGGGGAAACTTATGGCCGAAATTAGAAGGGGGTGGGAGTATATAGTCTTGGGCAAATTGCAACATAAACCCACACAAGTCTTCTAACTTGCACATAAGGCCCACTTATGAATAGTAATCACATTACTTTAGCCACTTAATCACATCTAGCCACAATTCCACAATTAGCCACTAATGGCATCTCAATTTCCCACACTTAATCACAATTAAATTCACAACTTTTAAAGCCCAATCAAGCTCACTAATAATTCATCATCTTAGACTTAATTGGTCCTTAAAACTTAGGGCTGTTACATATGCCCCTCAATCTTGCTACAAGATCATCAAACCGCTGATCCATAGAAGAGGCGACTGAAGGCTCAATTTGCTCAGCCACACGAGAAGAAGCGTATATCCATGCTTATAGTAGCATGTATCTTCAGTATGTCCAGAACGATGGCAGAAAGTGCAGGGCTGGCGTGCTCGACCTCCTCTTCCTCGAGGTCCTCATCCACGAAACTGAGAAGATCCTCCTCGACCTCGAGAGGCAGCCATCGTTGAAGAGGTCTGACTGGCAGAAGAAGATGGAACGGTGATCTGACTGAGCCTACGAAAGGCTTCCTCCATTGGAGGAATGGTAGAGTCTGCTAGAATCTGAGAATGGACTCCCTCATACTCAGGATCAAGCGCTGCTAGGAACACACCAACTGTCACACCCCCAAGTTCTGTTATCGAGAATGATCGTGCATATACGGTAGATGGATGCTCGAGAATGATCGATGAAGCTGGACTTCAGGAGGAGTCCGAAAATGCGTGGATATTAGGGAGGTTATCCACGAGAGTCTAGAGGCTCTACCGTACGTTACTAAGGAGAAGCGTCACAGAGGACACTGGCTTGGTAGCATAGTGTCGTGAAGCTTGTAGCAGTACGAGCACAACGAGTACAGGCAGCAGTGCAAGACATGACAGTTAATGCATGTAGTGGTACATACGCAAGCGCAGAAGAGCGATACGTAGTGAAGCAGTACGCATCGAGGAGCAATGCGGTACGGTCACAGAGGCGTACGCACGAAGGCGCACGGTATCGGTATTGATGCATGGCGGTCCAAGGAGGCATGGAGCGTTGCAGGTGCTGAGTACGAGTATTGTCGAGCATGCTCGGTTGTACACGTACGAGATTGGTCTGGAGGCCATGATAGTGAAGTTCTGGAGGACTTCCCCTTAGCATGCAGAATGCTAAGGAATGGTTTACCACACGAGGGTCTGGAGGCCACGGGTTCCCTTTGGCACAAGACCGAGTATTCGGCGGCACTCGGTGAATTATGACAAAGCTGCATCAGCAAGCGTTGGAGCACGAGTGTGCTAATGACTAGGCGGTTGACTGGACGTCAACCGTGCAGAAAGACGAAAGGACAACAAGGGAGTCGAAGAGACGAGCAGACGAAGAGTTGCTGAGGAACGTGAAGGGTTGCCGAAGAACTTGAAGGGTCTCTTGTGTCTTTATGTATCATTATTGTAGATGTAATAATGAGTGTCCCTTGGGTTGCCTTGAGTCTTGTATATAAGGAGAGGTGGTGACTCATTTGTAAACACACAGAGTGTCCACCTATTCCAGAGATAGTTCCCCTTCTAATAAAGAGAAGAGCTTTGTGCCCGTGCTCGTGTGATTGCTTGGTTGAGTTCTTGAGCGTGTTCTTGAGAGTGTTCTTGAGCGATCCAGAGTTTCGTGCTCGTACTTGTGTTGGAGCGTCGGTGCATGAGCAAGCGGGAGTACGAGAAGAGTTGGAGTGTGTCCGTGACCATTCTACTCGGGAAGGCTGGTTAGCTACGGGTTAGCTAACGTCACACAGGATCGGCCGAAATCGATAGCGGGATTTTGACCCTGTGAAACCAACCATGGTTGCATTCCTGTAGGTCTTCTACTGCTCAGGAGTGGATGTCAGAGGCATAAAGCTATAAAGCTTCTCAAACATCCCTCGTAAGGATGTATATAGAGAGTGAAGAGGACGTTCATTCTGCTTAATCGTAAAGATATCATGCTGAAGCTGCAGAATCTTCGTTTCATTCCGCGCCTGTGAATAAGTGACAGCAAATATATCCCACATCGCCTTGGCTGTTGGCTGATGAAGTATATCATTGGCAATTTCCACCGCCAATGTTCCTGAAAGCCAAACCTTGGCATACACATCATCCGCCTCCCATGAGACGTTAACTCCAATCTTCTCGGCCGGTTCTTCTTCGGTAAGAATGTGTTTCTTACCTGTAGACTTCATCATACTCATGAACTGCATAGCCCACAGTTCATAGTTTGACCCATCAATTTTTACTATAGGCGCAGGACCTCTGAATGCGCTTATGGAGGAAACGTCGACCTTACTTTCTGACATGATGGCTCGAGAAGACTAGTAATGAGTACTTAGAGACGAGCTTGTCTACATGAACATAGGGAGATATGGTTGCATATGTAGACTCACACAACCAATCTCATCAAATATAGAGAACCTCTGCTACAACCTTCAGCCCACGTGGAAGAAGTTGACTTGCAAGTGCTTCGACGAGGCAGTAAAGAGCACCTACGCTGAGATCAGACCCACGATGGGTCCAACAGGGGAGGCATGGGGGCGAGGCAGCCTGGTGGAGGCCTGACAGTACCCAGGCAGGTCCCTGGCTGCATCTAGGCGGACTTGGCGGGGCTCAGGCATCGCCTGGAAGGGGTTGCTATGGGTTGGCAACAGCCAGGCGGGGGTCGCAGAGCCCTGGCGAGGCGGTAACACCTAGGGCCTGGCGGAGCCTAGCAGGGGCCGCGACGAGTTAGCGACACCCAGGAAGGGGCTGCGGGAGCCTTAGCATCTGCGGCCTGACCCTGGCGGAGGCGAGATTAGGAGGAGGAGAGGTGTGGAGGGGGAGGGGGGCTAGGGTTAGGTTTTCGGAGCTCCGATCTAGGACCGCCACTCTGATACCATGTTGGGAGAAATGAAAGAAATGTTTATTCCTTGAGCTCTAGGCTCTCTTATATAGGGAGAGTCCTATGGACAAATTACATAAAGTAGATGTGAGAACAGAGAAATATGAAAAGAGAGTACAGAAGTATATAAAACATCTCAACAACATACATACATATACATATACATATATATATTCACATTTGTGCCTATTTTAATTGTGGAAAGAATAGAATCAATTGTTTATTCATTATGCCTTAGGGATCTTTTATATACAAAGGAGAAAACTTGGAGGGCAAATTACATAATAGAAACTATTGGGAAAATGAGAAAACTTGTTTATTCCATACGTCCTAGGCTCTCTTATATAGGAGAGTAGCCTATGGGTAAAATACATAAAGAGTCCAACGGAAAAAAGAAAATGCGAAGAGGGAGAATGTTATAGACTAAAATATCCCCCTCAAGGTGGAGCATAGATATCAATTATGCTAAGCTTGGACGAACACTTCTGGAATGGCCCTCGAAGTAATACCTTGGTAAAGATGTCAACAATTTGGTCCTCTGAGGTAATGTCACGTTTGAAGTGACAATCAACCTCAATGTGCTTGGTTCGTTGATGAAATGTTGGATTATTCACAATGAATAGAGCCGCCTGATTGTCACATTCCAGGGCCGTAGGAAGCGGGACTTCTATATATAGATCTGCACATCCTTTACCCACATCATTTCTGTACTGACCTGGGCCATAGCCCTATATTCAGACTCAGCACTAGACCTTGCTACAACTGTTTGCTTATTGCTTCTCCATGAGACTAGAGAATCTCCAACATACACAGCAAACCTAGTGGTGGACTTCCTATCCTTAGGACATCCTGCGTAGTCTGCATCTACACATGCTGAGATAGTAACCTTTTTGCTTTTCTTAAACAGTAGACCCGCACCTGGAGATGACTTAAGGTACCTGAGTATCATATGTATAGCATCCATGTGTACCTGACGTGGTTGCTCCATGAACTGGCTTACTCGACTCACAGAAAAGGCGATATCGGATCTGGTAATAGTAACATAGAGAAGCTTGCCCACCAGTTCTCTGTATCTTCTCCTATCTACCTCATCAGTGTCATCGTCATATAATTTCATACTGGGATCCATATGTGTAGTGGCAGGTCGGCAACCAAGCATTCCTGTTTCACTCAACAGGTCAGTGACATATTTCCTCTGGGTCATATTCAACCCATGACGAAATCTGGCAAACTCTAGTCCCAGAAAATATCTAAGAACTCCAAGGTCCTTGGTGACGAATTCACGACCCAACATTTCTTTTACCCCCTGAATTCCCTTTTCGTTATCACCTGTAATCAAGATATCGTCTACATACACCATAATTGCAATAATACCTTTGGGCGTCTTCTGTACGAACAAGGAATGATTTGCATTAGAACGTCTGTATCCCTGTTTCTCAAACAGGTCTGAGAGCTTCTGGAACCGAGCTCTGGGGCTCTGCTTAAGGCCATAGATAGCCTTATGGAGTCTGCACACCTTAGTATACTCCCCCTTAACAGCAAAATCATGTGGCTGTTACATGTAGACTTCCTCCTGTAAGTCACCGTATAGGAATGCATTCTTCCATCTAATTGGTATAGTGGCCAATCACGAGTAACCGCAACAGAGAGGAGGATCCGTAGGTTGGAATGACGAGCAACCGGCGAGAATGTGTCAAGATAATCCACCCCATATGTCTGTGTACAGCCACGAGCAACAAGGCATGCCTTGTATATGTCAATGCTGCCATATGCATTCTGCTTAACTGTAAAGACCCACTTGCAGCTAACTGTAGACACATCAGTAGGTGCAGTAACAAGGCTCCAGGTGCCTTTGGACTGAAGAGCATCCATTTCTTCCTCCATGGCTAAACGCCATCGACTATCCTTCAGCGCATCTTGGTAATTTCGTGGAATATCCACCGCTGATAGTGCAATGACAAAGTTCCTGAATTCTCCAGTTAGGCGATCAAAAGACACAGAAGATGCTATAGGATATGATGCGCAGCTGCGCTTCTGCTTCCGTAGAGCAATAGGTAGATCTAAATCACCTGCCTCCTCATCTGGCCTTTGTAACACATCCTGCTCAGGAAAATCATCAGATCCATCAATATTAATATTCTCAGAACATACCTCAGGCGAGCTAGATGATGAGCGGTGACCATGAGCAGAAGCAGGCCTACGGGTATAGTGGAATGGCAATGGTGAAACATGCACAGTGATAGGAGGTGTAGGAGATGGTTGAGGTGATGGTGGTGGTGGCAGAGGTGATGGTGATGGTGGCATGTATATAGCATCGGTAATGTCAGAGGATACCGACTGATCACCTGTAGATGAGAAGTACAAAACAGATTCGAAAAAAGGTAACATCAGCATTAACGAGATACCTCCTGCGCAATGGATCATAACACTTGTACCCCTTCTGTGTTATTGAGTACCCAACGAAGACACACTTGACAGCCTTAGGAGAGAGCTTGTCAATCCCTGGAGACAACTGGTGGACAAAGGCAACCGAGCCAAACACACGAGTAAGGGAGAACAGTTCTTTGTCAGGATAAATAAGAGAGAAAGGAATCTTGTCACCTAGGATAGATGACGACATACGATTAATGAGATAACATGCCGTAAGAACAACATCATCCCAAAAAGAATGAGGAGCATGACTCTGTATAAGAAGCGACCTGGTGACATCAAGTAAATGACGATGTTTCCTTTCGGCAACCCCATTCTGTTGGGAAGTATAGGCGCAAGATGTTTGGTGGATCATCCCTTGAGATGAAAAGTAATTGGAGAGGTTATGAGTACAAAATCCAGGGCATTATCACTTCTCACAATTTTAACAGATGCAGGAAAAACATTATGAACTTCATTAAGGAAATTGATGATAATATTCCCTGCTTCAGATTTATTCTTTAACAGAAAGATCCATGACGCACGAGAGAAATCATCCGCAATAACTATATAAAACCTGTGTTCCTGATGATTAGGAACACGACTAGGACCCCAGATATCAACATGAAATAACTCAAACTTGGAGGTACTACTCCGATACTGACGACTGGGAAAGGTAGACCGATGATGCTTTCCCAACTGACAAGCCTCACATTGGATGGACGTGTGAGGTGAAACCTGTGGTAACACATGACGCAGTTTCTGAAGCGGTAGATGTCCAAAGCGCAAGTGCTACAGTAATGGGGGGATCGATCCAACAAGTAGAGATGAGGCTCCAGCATAAGGGGTCCGACTAAGGCGATAGAGGCTGCCTTTCTCATAGCCACGCCCAATCACGTTGCCCGTAAGGATGTCCTGAAAAATGAGAGAAGATGGATCAAAAATTGCTCGACCATGTAAATCCTTTGTAAGTTGGCTAATGGACAACAAATTCATCGAAAAATCAGGCGCATGTAACACGTTCTTGAGATGCATGGATGGTGTCAGTCTAATCTCCCCCTGACCAGTAATCGGGGAATGTGTTCCATTAGCAATAATCACTGTACGGCCTGGAGGAACCTGTCGGTGTATCCTGTAAGTAGACTATGATCACCACACAGATGATGCGTGGCACCAGAGTCCATTATCCACTCTAAAGTATCTGATCCACTACTGCTAGTGAATGCATAAGTGCTACCTGATGTACTGGTGGATGTAAACGTAGCAACGTCAGGGTGACTCTCAGAAGTAGGCGTTGATGCAACAGGACCAGATGGAGGAATAATGCTCCTCAGACGGGCTACAATATCATCAAAGCGTTGATCCATAGATGAAGCAGATGGAGGCTCAATCTGTTTTGCTAGTCGTGCAGAAGCAGGAAACCCATGTTTAGAATAACATGTGTCTTCGGTATGTCCAGAACGATGGCAAAAAGTACATGATGGCCAAACACGGCCTCCTCTGCCTCGAGGTCCGCGGCCACGGAACTGATGGTGACCCCCACGACCTCGATTGGCTGCCACGGTTGAGGCGGTCTGATTTGCAGTAGACGAAGGAACAATGATACAACTCAGCCTATGAAAAGCTTCCTCCATAGGAGGAATAGTGGAGTCTGCCAAGATCTGGGAACGTGCTACCTTCTACCTTGGATCAAGTGCAGCCAGAAAAACACCCACCATAGTGGCATTCTGATATGTCTTCCGTTGCTCTCTGGAGTGGCTGTGAGAGGCATGAAGCTATAAAGCTTCTCAAACATTCCACGTAAAGACGTGTACAATGAGTGTAGAGGCCGTCCATTCTGCTTGATTGTAAAGATGTCATGCTGAAGTTGCAGAATCTTTGTCTCATTCTTTACCTGTGAATAGGTAGCAGCCTGAATGTCCCACATTGCTTTGGCAGTGGGCTGATGGGGAATATCGTTAGCAATCTCAATTGCTAATGTTCCGGAAAGCCAGACTTTGGCATATGCGTCATCTTCCTCCCAAGAGACATTAACCCCTATCTTCTCAGCAGACTCTTCCTCAGTAAAAATGTATTTCTTTCTGGTTGACTTCATCATACTCATGAACTTCATGACCCCCAATTCATAATTTGAACCATCCATCTTCACAATAGGCGCTGGACCTCTGAAGGCGCATGTAGATGAAATATCTGCCTTGCTTTCTGACATTATAATATTGGAAGACTAGGAGAGGAGACTAAAGAGATGATTGTCTATACTGACACTAACAGGTTTAGTTGCATGTGTAGACGCAAGCAACCTAATCCATTATTCTGAAAATACGCGTGCGGAACGGTGTTATCTGCCTTGCTTTCTGACATTATAATATTGGAAGACTAGGGGAGGAGACTAAAGAGATGATTGTCTATACTGACATTAACAGGTTTAGTTGCATGTGTAGACGCAAAAAACCAAATCCATTATTCTGAAAATGCGCGCGCGGAACGGGGCTGGAGCCGCACGTACGCTGGCCTAGGGCTGCACACGCACGAAAATCACACGCACAGATGTGCGCGCAGATGCGCGTGCAGAATCACGAACAGTGCACAGGTGCACCAAGGCGTGCACGACGCACCTTCACGTGCACCCGTGCACAGGCGCACAGGTGCGTGCTCCTACGCACAGGCGCGGGCGATCGAGCAGGTGCACACAGACGCGTGCACAAGGAGCGTGCCCAGACGCGTGCACATGCGCGCACAGGCGCGAGGAGGCATTCATAGATGCGCACAAGCACGCGTACAGATGCGTGCACAACCGCGTGAGCGTGTGCGAGGAAGCGTGCACAGGAGCGCCGACGTCGGGGCGAAGCGATGCGGCTTACGGCGGCGTGTGGAGGGCTTGAGGGTGGAGGCTAGGGTTAGGGTTTTGGTTCGAGAACTCCGGTCTAGGACCGTCGCTCTGATACCATGTTGGGAAAATGAGAAAACTTGTTTATTCCATATGCCCTAGGCTCTCTTATATAGGAGAGTAGCCTATGGGTAAAATACATAAAGAGTCCAACGGGAAAAAGAAAATGCGAAGAGGTACAAACGAGAATGTTATAGACTAAAATATATCTCTACAGAAACAAAAAAAATAGAAAATACATGAAAGATAAGAAAAGATAAGTATATTCTAATACTTCCCCTCAAAATGGAGCATAGATGTCGATCATTCTTAGCTTGGAACATCTCTAGAATGATCCTCTGGCTAGAACCTTGATGAAAACATCTGCTATTTGTTTCCTTGAGCTGGCATAGGAAGTAGAGATAAAAACCCCTCTAAATTATGTCACGTGTATGGTGATAGTCTATCTCAACGTGCTTGATTTTCTCATGAAAGGCATGATTGTTGGCAATGAAAAAAGCAACATGATTATTGCATTGTAACTGCATGGGAAAGAGGTGTGTCAACAACTAGGTTAATCAGAATGGATCTGCTCACGTCATCTCAGTGCTCCCTAACGGCTAACGCCATGGCTCTGTATTTTGACTCAACACTAGATCTTGCAACCACGATTTTGTTTCTTGCTCTTCCATGATACCAAAGAGCTCTGTATGAATATTGCAAAATCAAAGATAGGTTTCTTGTCTTTGAGGCATCCTGCTTAGTTTGCATTTGCACACGTCGTGATGGCAAGAGATGTCCTCTGCTAAAGAATAATCTAGTACATGGAAAGGACTTCAGATACCTCAAAATCAGATGAACTGCATTTATGTGTGCCTGTTTCAACCATTCCATAAACCGACTTACTTTGCTCATAGCAAAAGAGATGTTTGGCCTGGTAATAGTCACATAGAGGAGCTTCCAATAAGCTCCCTGCATCTCCTCGTGTACCTCATTTGTATCATCATCATATAGTTTCATGTTGGGATCCAGGAGAGTAGTGATAGATCTGCAATATGCCATGCCTATCTCTAAAAGGAAATCTGTAACATACTTCCTCTGGGTTATCATGAGACCTTACTGGTTTGTAACGAACGCAAGCCCTAGGAAGTATCGTAAATCACCAAAATCCTTGGTGGTAAATTGCTGTGTAAGAAACTCATTAATTGTACTAATACATTTTACATCATCTCCTGTAATAATAATATGATCAATATAGACCGGAATGACAAAAATACCTTTCTGAGTCCTTTGAACAAATATTGAATGATCTGCAGTTGATCTTGTGAAGTCCTACTCCTCTACAAATCTGAGAGCTTCTAGAACCAATCTTTAGGACTCTGCTTACGATCATAGATAGTCTTATGAAGTATGTAAAACTCTGACACTCCAACTCAGCTACGAACCCATGTGGTTGTTGCATGTATTCTTCCTCCTATGGATCACTATATAAAAAGACATTCTTCACATCGAGTTGGGACATGAACTAGTTCCGTACTACTGTAATAGAGAGAAGGATCCGAAGTGTAGAATGACGGGCCACATGAGAGAACATGTCCTGATAGTCCATTGCATGAGTCTAGGTAAACGACGAGCCACAAACTTAGCCTTGTAACGATCAATGCTGCCATATGTACGATGCTTCACTGTAAACACCTATTTGCAGCCAACCATGGATGCCCCTGTAGGAGCAGTAACCAAGCTTCATGTGCCACACGACTGGAGCATCTCCTACTCCTTTGCAAGATGCCACTAATTGTCTCACATAGACTCTTGACATGTTCATGAGATCTCCATAGCTGAGAGACCCTCAACAAACCTCTTGAAGTCCACTGAAAGATGCATGCTTCGGAGAGCAATGGGCAGGTTAAGGTCCTATATGCCATTTGCATCATATACAGTAGCTTTATAAAGAGTCACCTGCTCGCTGCCAGCGAATTTACAGTCCGTCCCCATTAACCGCTCGGGCATCGACCCCGGAATTCCTCATGAATTTATCTTAAATTGGGATCTTTTGGCTCAACTTTATCCTAGTTTTGCTGAGGGAGCCACCCCATTTTTTCATTATGTTCGATAAAAGGAATGAGGGAGGCTCCAATAGAAAAATATTGCCATCAATGAAAATTAAGTGCTCAGAATATACCCGGGGTATGTTGATGATGGGGAAGGTACATGAGTAGGGGGCATAAAAGGTGGCATGCGGTTATACCATTGTAAAAATGGGGTAAAAACTGAGCTAAAGGAGTATGCACCACAGTAGGAGGTGGAGGAGGTGGCGATGGTAGCATGGAGGTGTCAACGGTAGCGATGGAGGCGGCGACGATGTAGGAGGTATGCAAACCTCTTCTTCGAAGTCTGACGTGATCAACCTGCCACTTGTAGAGAAAAATACACAATCGACTCAAAGAAGGTGACATCATCACTAACAGAGTACTTCTGTCTGACATGATCAAAGCATTAGTACTCTTTCTTGGTCCGGGAGTAGCCCACAAAACACACTTGACAACTCTAGGGCTGAGCTTGTTATGGCTGAGTTAGATGGTGAGCGAAAGCTATTGAACCAAAAACACGAGGTGTTAGAGAGAAAAGATCTAGAGAAGATCCTTATTGAGAAATGCAATCTAAAAAGGATCCTTCTCTCATATCATAGAGGATGGCATCTGGTTGATCAGACAAGCAGTAGGAACTGCATTACCTCAAAAAGAGTGGGGAGCACGACTCTGAATAAGAAAGGTCCTGATCACATCAAGAAGATGACCGTGTTTGTGTTCACCAACACTGTTATCCTAGGAAGTATATGAATAAGATGTCCGGTATATAATGCCAAGATACTTGAAGAATTGATAGAGCTGTAAAGTTCAGAACTTCAAGGCATTGTCACTTTGTCAGTGTGAACATACTTAATACTAGCAGAAAACATATTCTTTATTTCATGAATAAAAAATAAAGAATAAACCCAACATCAGACTTGTTTTTCAAGAGAAAAACACATGAGAGTCTTGAAAAATCATCAACTGCTATAAAATAGAACCTATGCCTCTGATGGTTAGGACACGATTGGGACTCCAAATATCAAAATGGAAAAGTCTTAAATAAAGTATTGCTACTATGACTTCGATGACTAGAAAACTATATCGATGGTGCTTCCCAAGTTGGCATTGTTCGTACTGAAAAATAGGTTGAGAAGAGATCTATGAGAAGACATATCACAACTTCTGTAGAGGAAGGTGACCAAATCAAAGATGCCACATATACAGAGACTTATCCAGTAGGAATGAAGAATCACCAACATATGGAGACTGGATCCGTCTGTAGAGATCCCCGTGCTCACGATCATATTCAATTACCCTGCCCGTGAATATGTTCTGAAACACAAGAGAAGAGAGATCAACCGTGACAGAATAATGGAAATTTATTAGTGATCTAATTAGCAGACAATAAGTTCATAGAAAAATTAGGTGCATGAAACACATTCTATATACCCATAGATGATGTTGAATATATCTTCCGGAATGAGTCCCATCAGCAATGACAATTGATTTGCCTGGAGGTATTGATCCGCATGACTCGAACCATGCTATCTCCACACAAATGATGAGATGCACCCAAATTCATGATCCACTTTGTCATGTCTGCCCTGTGACAACTGGTAAGGGCATCGGCTATACTCGAGGTACTAGAGGAGGATCTTCCTGTAGCAACGACGTTAGAAGGGCCTTCAAGAGACTAATAAAGCAAGCAACAAGAATCATGATCTTCTTCAGACATGAGACAATATCATATAACTTCTGATCAATAGTACGCGTAGAAGTGAATCAAGTGATACCATGCTCAACTTACTCGACCTCACGAGCACATGCTATGTACTTATGCTTCAGGTAACAAGGCCTCCTCTTGATGACCATAATGATGATAATAAGTGTATGACAACTCTGACGTTGGCCTCCTCTGCCACGCATACTACGCCTTCTGAACTGAGGTGTAACTTCTTTATTGTGAAGTGCGGCTATCGCAGATGTCAGAGTAGTGGTAGCAGACGAGACCATAATCTTGCTAAATCTTCTACAAGTCTCCTCCATCGGAAGTATAGATACACCTGAGAGAGGTTGGGTGCGTGTTGTATCATACTTAAGATTAAGAGCCACTAGAAAAAACTCCAACCTTTATGGCGTTTTTGTACGCCATATGTTGCTATATAGATGTAGTCACGAGCATGAAGCTGTGCAACTTCTCGACCATGCCCCGAAGTGAGGAGTAGAAGATGTGCAGAGAAGGACCATTCTCTCTGGTTGTGAAAATGTCATATTGTACATGCAATATCTCAATCTCATTCTTTGCCTAACCATAAGTTGCGGCAAAAAATATCCCACATTGCCTTGGTAATGGGCCGATGCAAATATCTATGGTGAGAGTACCAGATAGATACATGCGAGTACGTGTCATCTTGCTTCCATGAAACATTCGCCCCGGTCTTGTTAGCCAGCTCTGACTGCATCAGAATGTGCTCCTTGTTATTGCACTGTATCATGGTCATGAACTGCATGGACCATATCTCATAATTGGTCCCATCCATCTTTACAATGGGTGCATGGCTCGTGAAGGCACCAGACGAGGAGAAGTCACCCTTAATCTCTGGAATGATGATAAAGAGTCAAGGACATGACTCGACTGGGTTGTAGACCAACCTAAAGGTGTCTACATGATCATATAGGGAACCGATTGTATGTGTAGACACATGCCATAATTGTTCCATAAACAAAAAGAGTGCTCTAGGGCACACCGTTGGGCTTAACGATACGATCGCAACACCTACGATCCAAAATTAGATTGTTTCAACTCTCAAGAGGCATAACGAGCTGAAGGAGGGGTCCCAAGAGAGGTGCGACAGCAACAAGAGGCCAATTGGTTGCACATGACGCAACTGAGTCCTTGCAGGGGCCTTGGCGACAACACCGACTACAAAGCACATGCTCAGACAGTGCTGGGCGGCTATGCAACACCGTCGTGAGGGATGGTGCTGCAGTAATTCGGGCAGTGCTGTTGCCCCTCCGGTTGTCGTCTGTGATGCGTCAATCGTGCGAAGGAGCTATGTGAGAGGCACGACCGGTGATGGAGAGGGAGGGGGGTTGGCAGGTGGGGTTTAGGACGTGGATACCGGCACTTTGGTCTAGGACCGTCGTTCTAGAAGAATGAATTGTTTATTCATGAAACCTTAGGGCTCTCTTATATAGAAGAGAGAAACCCTAGACGGATTACATACTAGAGTAAAAGAAATAAAAAATACATAAAGGGTAAAAAAGATAAATATATCTCACCACTAACTTTGTCGATGAGGATTCGAGGAAGTAGAGATTGGATGCCAAGGAGGTAAAGATTGGAATGAGGTGGACTTTGAGAACCACATTGCTGCCATCAATGACATCCATCTGTAGAGCTGGCTACCTTTGGGAACTTACAAGGCATGCAGGGATGTTATGTAAGAGCATTTTTTGTATCAAGGTTGTTGCTTTGGTCTTCGTCACCTCCTTGAGGTTCAGAATCATCTTGTTTGATGTTCTTGGGGATAATGAGCTCCAATACGATGTTGACTGTCTTCTTCTTGATGTGGGCATTTGGGTGATAAAGTGTCGCAATACATCTATAACCATTTCCATAATGTGCGACACTTTTGAGCTCATTGAGTATAATGAGTTTCTTGTTGTTGTCTTTGTGTTTAACAGTACTTGCTCACAAAATCCTTGATGGCACTGGATGCAAATGAAAGGTTGAGAAGCATGCTTATGCTTGAGGGAGAAGATGATTTTTATGTACTTATCCATGGCGTGATTGGTGTAATAGACCTTGTTGTTGAGATCTAGGATGTCATCTTCTTCTCGACCTTTGCTTCATCTTCACCCTCATCCATCTTGACCTCTACCTCCTTTTCGGACCCCTCCCTGGCTTCCTCTTTTATGCCCCCTCTTCTTTGACCATGTCGTCTTCCAACATTAGTCATGCCGTTGCCATCCACCTCTCTCGGTGAGGATATGATCAAGAATGTAAAAAATTCATGTAATAGAACTTTTTATAAATAATTTATTTGCATTTTAGTCCTTTAGTCGTTAGAGATGTTTGGCCCATGCACGTTAACAGGCAGCATACGTGTATATGTTTTATAGCATCATCATGTAAATAGGAGTGCTTTCAATAGATACCAAGTCTGCAATATGTATCAAACCACAAAAAATCAAAATTAAGATGGTAAAAATTAGCATTCAGTATGAATAAAATAAAGAACAAACAACATTCAAGATTTTTTAGGGGAAAAGGGTGAGAACCTGAGATGGAACTCACCCAATATTCAAGAATTCGGAAACACTTAATTATATATATTCTATTCAATCACTCCTTGGCCAAAAGATTGAGGTAAATATTATATAGATGTTCCCATTAGTTGGCCTATTCAATTGAATGTTGCAAGCTCGGCTAAAAGATTTAGGTAGATATCATATAATCGAGTATATGCTTATCATGTAAAAATTGGGATAACAAACCAAGAGAACTAAATAAAATAAAGATAAAAACAAACAATAAAAATCGAGGAACTAAAATGTTATAATACTTGACGAAGGGTTTGGCAATTTTGAAGCTCGACTCTGAGGTAACGTAACATGTGTAGAGGATCCTAGCATTGTAGATACGAGGTGAGGTATAATTGCCCATTTGTGAGGCATTTTTAGGGTGAGGTTCCCAAGTGTGGAGGAGGAGAAAATGTCGTTTATGATTTATACTGATGGTTCCTAATGCAAGACATAATCGATAATATTGGGGACTAGTGTCGTGGAAGGGTTTTAACATGCAGATTAGCGTGAATGAGATTGCGTAGATTGGTGCTACAAATGGTGCAAAGATGGACCATGGTGGGCCAGACTTATTGACATAAAAAGGACATCTATATCGAGGGTTGCATTGTTTATCACATTGAGGGGAGGGGAGGCATACTGACAAGTTGTGGGTTAAGTGATGATGGGAGGTAGATCTAAAAGTTGTGAGCTTAGTGAAAGAGGAAATGTGGTACATGTTGTGGTACATGTTGTGGTACTATAAATTTTGTGATGTAATGGATCATGGAAGGGATTAGGAGAGAGAGAAGTTGAGGCATGTCCTGCTTGCACCATACATGGGCTTACGTTGGGAGGACTTGTTTTCTTTGATCCTCCACTCATGTTTTCGTAGGTTGTTAAATGTATGGGAGAGGGCTAGGTTGTCATCATGAGATTTGCTCTTTAATGGAAATGCTCAGAAATGATCTGATGTATCTGCTATTGCCCCAAATACCAGAAGATTCTCCAGATCAGGATCGGGTCCTTTTCTTGCCTAAATTGACAATGCTAGATTTAATTTCGATCAATATCAGCACTCCTATACGCTAAGGCAAATAAATCTCCTTGACTTGTAGGTTTCCATCATTGGTCGATTCATGCATAATTAAACTTCTTCTGATCTTTGGTCGATTCATGCACAACTAAACTTCTTCCGATCTTCAATAAATTCAATTTGTCTCACAGTAGGTTCAACTGCCAAATTAAAATATTACCTTATCGGAATGGCCTCCATATGATGTTTACGTAACCCAATCCTTGCTTTGATGTACCCCAATGCGAATCGATATGAAATCTAAACTGTCCCTTGAGGATCTAATACAAATAAAGCTAACGATGACAAGAAACTTTGGGTCTACCATGTGACGAAGCTCCTGAAATGATCAACATCTAAAAAGAAATTTGAACTGTGGCTGGAGAGAGCTCTTAGATCTATTTAGTGAGATACTATTGTATTTAGAATAGTAATTAGACTTTTAATTGGAAAGTCTACGTAATTACAATTGGATTTAATTTGGTTTTAATTGGGAAACCAAATGGCTTGAAGGGAAAGTCGGGAATTCTCAAATTTGAAACATTGATCAAGCTTGGGTGGAAGTTTAGTACCATACCTAGTATCTCTAAACTTTTGGCGGGCATATATATGAGTTCATACCCCAACCTCTTGTAGCAATAGTAGAGAGGAGGAATGGAGTGCCACACGCGCACACACTCTACTCCGTCTCCGGTACCAACACCGGCTCGAGCTCGGGCTCGGGAGAGTCAATTCGAATCTCAGATCTCGATACTTTTGCTGCAGGTTTTATTTGGCTGGTCGATTAAATTAATCAGAAAGATTAATTTGGACTCAATCGAAATGGGAATCTGACTCGATCCAAACGGCTCGTTTTAACCGCGATTTTGAAATATGAAGAGACATGCCCGTTGAGGGGCATTTTCGGAAATCAAAAGGTACCGCGCGGTAGGGCACGCGAGCTTCTTTTTATACCCCTTCCCCAATGCCGTTTTTCTTCACTCGCAAGAAAAACCCCCTCACGTCGCCTTGGCTCTGTTCTCGTTCTTCCACTCGTGGACGAACCTGCTTCTCTTTCTCTCGGCTGCAGTTCTCTGAGGTACATTCGAGGTCGATTTCGTTGGTGTGCGCATACGAAGATCGTGTGGCATAGTATCTTGGGAGCGGATCGCCAATACGCTATGCACCGGTATTGTGGGGGCGATATCCTCTCTAAGGACAGTCCATTACATGGACGCTTCGGTGACTTCTAATCTAATCTTTCTTTCATTTTGTTTGTCGTAATTTGTTTATTGCTTTACCTTTCTGGATCACGCCCTAATTCTTGTTTTCGTTTATTTAATCGATTTCTACTTTCATTATGTAATCGGATAATGGATGGGAGATGCATGATTATATTGATGTTTATCTACAATGCTTTTCTCTTAATTCATTTGGATCCATGTAATAACTACTTAAAATATGCATTGATCATCCTGTTAACAACATATACTACAACAATAACAACACCAAAGCCTTTTCCCACATTTAGTAGGGTCGACTATATGGATTCTTTGCCTCCATTCAGACATATCTTGGGTCATTCTCGAGCGTAGATAAAAAAACTAAGATCCCTTCGTATAGTCTCATTCCAACACTTCTTTGGCCTTCCTTGCCCTCTTTTAGCCGGCCAACATTCTAAAACTCACATCTTCTTACCGGTGCATCAGCTGGCTTCCTTTGCAAATGACCAAACCACTTTATGCGATTTTCTCGCATCTTATCCTCGATCAGAGCTACACCAACTTTCCTTCTGATGGCATCATTCCGAATCCGATCTTTACGTATGTGTCCACATATCCACCTTAGCTTTTTCATTTCTGCTACTGCTATTCTCTGCACATGTCTATGGTTTACATGCCAATATTCAGATCTATAGAGTATAACATGCTTCACAGCTGCTTTGTAAAACTTTCCGTTGATTTTCAAATGAATTTTCTTATTACAGAGAACTAAAAGGCTCTTCTCTACTTTAGCCTACCTGCATTTATTCTATTTGTAACATCTCTATCAATTTCCCCATCATGTTGCAAAATAGATCCCAAGTATCTAACAAAACATCTCTTCTGAATGTTATCATCACCAATCTTAACCCTGATTCCTTCACCATTACTTCCATCAGAAGTTTACTCCATATATTCAGTCTTAGCCCTACTTATATGAAATCCTTTAGTCTCCAATGCATGTCTCCAGACCTCAAGCTTCTCATTTACTCCATCTCTAGTCTAATCAATCAATACGATATCATCAGCGAATAACATACACCAAGGTATCTCATCCTGAATGTGACTTGTCAACTCGTTTATAATCAAAGTAAAAAGGAATGGACTCAAAGTTGAACCTTGATACAAACCAGTGATGATGTCAAAATAGTCCGTCTTCCCAGACTGTATCCTTACACAAGATGAAACCCTATCATACATATCTTTTATGAGGTTAATGTACAGGACATGTACTTGTCTCTTCTCCAAAACTCACCTCAATATCTCTCGTGAGACAGAATCATAAGACTTCTCTAAATCAATAAAAATCATATGGAGGTTCTTCCTTTTAGTTCAGTAGATCTCTATTGTTCTCCTCAGCAAGTGGATTGCTTCCATAGTTGAGTGACATGGCAAATCTAAATTGTTTTTTTTTACTTTGGAAACTTCCCTCAATTTTCTTTCAATCACACATTCCCAAATTTTCATAGTATGACTCATCAGTTTGATACTTTTGTATTTGAACAATTATGAATGTCTCCTTTGTTCTTATAAAGAGGCACCACGATGCTTCTCCTCCATTCTTCAGGTATTTTCTGGCTTCACCAAATAACATGTAATAAATTTGTAAGCCAAGTTAAACCACGTTCACCTAAAACTCTCCAAACTTTTATAGGAATGTCACCATGCCCTACATTTTTCCCATGTCTCATAACCTTCAAAGCCTCCTCTATTTCCTTTCTTTGTATTCGTCTATAGCTTGCACGATTCAAGTAACTTTCACTACTAGCTAGATTTCCTAAAGTGATCTCTCTATTTCCTTCCCCAACGAAAAGCTTATGGAGTATTGCTTTCATCTAGTCTCTATATTCGTCTTAGCAATAAGCACGTGACCCTCCTCATCTTTAGTGCATCTCACTTGAGAAAGATCTTTGGTTTTTCTTTCTCTTGCTTTAGTCAGCTTGAATATATCCTTCTGGCCTTCCTTTTTTTTGAAATCCAGAAACAAGGGGGAAGCACTCGAAGGTGCACGCCCCAAATAAATTATTCAAGAAGAGAAAGAGAAAAACAAAAGCGTGAAAGACAACAACCATGCGCCGAAACCCTTACAATGTTCGACCCCCCACCCCTACAATGCCCAATCCACGACGAGGTGGTTAGAAAAAAACGTCACGTTCTCCCGGTAAAACCTCTGCCCCGATAACACAAGATCATTCCTCCCCCGCCAAATCGCCCATAGAATGGCGATAGGAAGGAGAAAGTCCCTCACCGACCTACCCTTATTTGCCTGAAGCGACATCCAGAAAGACGGGAGATCGCTCGTGTTGCACCAATCTAAACCAGTCCCCTGCCAAACCTGCGACACCATGACGCACCCAAAGAAGAGGTGCTCCGCCGACTCAATCACCTCATTGCACAGCAAGTACCTATCGGAGATGTTACCCAAAAGCCTGGCGCACCGGTCCCTCGTCATGAGCCTCTGCCTCCGGAGCAGCCACAAGAAAAAGCCAACCATCTTTGGCAGCCGGAGCGCCCACATAAAAGCACAATCCCGGATAACAATCTTCGACAGCACCGACATCGGCCGAGCAATAGCCCCAAATACCTTCCTCACCGAGAACGGGACCTCCCGCCAACACCAATGGTCACGCCCCCCGGAGGGCGACCCACCTCCCTCACCGCATCGAGCAAAGCGAGGAACTCCTCCAACCTCCGATCAGAGAAATTCGCGGTAAAGGTGGGGCACCAATTCCCATCGCTCCAGCAGGCCACCACCGAGCACGATTTATCCCCAGCCAAAGCATACAGCCGCGAGAAGCGAGAGCAAAGTGGCCCCCCTCCCAGTCATCCGTCCAGAAGGAGAAAGACTCTCCCCCCACCAAGTACCAGCCTGAAGAGCATGGAATTCCTCAAGAACACATCCACGACCCCCCTCCAAAAAGGGGTGGGAGATGCCACGCGGGACACCTGCGGCGGCAAGCCCCCCCCCCACTTCATAAATCTTCCGCAACATAGCACAACATAGGTCCTCCCCCGGCCTCCAAAGCTTGCTCGCCCACTTAAGCAACAAGGCGTCGTTCATATCCTTGAGCGACTTCACCCTAAGACCACCCTGCTCCTTCCCGCAAGTTACATCCTCCCATCCCACCAAGTGCATACCCTTAACCCTCCCCCTGCTTCCCCCATAAGAACGCCCTCATCTGCTTCTCCAGTCTGAACCTAATCCCCTTAGGGATCCTCCGGTTGGACAGAAAATAAATTGGAATGGATGAAAGGACTGCCTTCAGCAGGACCAGCCGACCCCCTCTGGAGAGACACACGGACTTCCAACCAGCCAAACGAGCCTCCACCTTCTCCACCACCCTCAGCCAATCCCTCAACCGAGTCCTCCCCACGCTCAAGGGCATCTCCAGGTAATCCATCGGCAAAGAGGTGCAGGCCGACCCCAAAGCCACCGCTAACTCGTCACTGCTCTGAGCCGCAAGGCCGAAAGGAACGAACTTGGATTTTCCATCATTCTTGAACAGGCCGGATAACTCGCTGAAGATCTCCAGAGCTGAGGCCATCCCTCTCGCCTCATCAAGCCCCCCCTCAATGAATAGCAACGTATCATCGGCGTACTGGAGGATGGGCACCATCACCTCCCCTCTGGAGAAACCCCTCGAGATGCCACCGTCGACCACGCGAGTCGCAAAATCAGAAAGGACATCAGCCGCCAGGATAAAGAGCATGGGAGCCAGCGGGCACCCCTGGCGCACCCCCCTCCGAGGCTGAATCAACCCCCCTCCAGGCGCCCGTTCACCAAAAAGGAGAAAGAGGCGGTGGTGACGCATCACCTCATCCACGAGATCCACAACTCCGGGAAGCCCTTCCGCCGAAGCACCGACCAGAGAAATCTCCAGTCTAGGTTGTCGTAGGCCTTCTTAAAGTCAACCTTCCAAAGTACCCCACTCACTTCCCTCCTCTCTCAATCCACAATGATCTCTGACGCAAGCGTGAGGCAATCAGATATGTGCCTGTCAGGAACGAAAGCTGATTGCGGCGGGAAGATAGCGCTGCCCAGAATACCGCCTAAGCGAATAGCAAGTACCTTCGCAATAATAAGATAAATAGCGTTGGAGACCGCAATAGGGCGAAAGTCATCGATGCTAACCGACGCCGGGGACTTGAGCACAAGAATGATCAGCGCGCGATTGATCCTGTCGAAACCATCGTTCCCCGGCAGGAATTCAGATGCCACCTCCAGCACCTCGTGGCCGATTAGATCCCAAAAATCCTGGTAGAACGCCACCGGGAACCCGTCAGGGCCAGGAGCTGCGTCGGCGTTTAACTCCCAAACCACATCCTTCAGCTCCTCCAAAGTGACACCACGAACAAGCGAGTCAGCGTGTGAGCCCGCCACCGTACGCGTGCCACGACCCAACCATCTCCATAACCTCGGAATATAAGTAAACATGTCCTTGAAATGGGCTGCAATAGCCGCCCCCATCCCCCTGTTCCCCTCCACGCGATGCCCATCAATGGTGATGGAGTGCAACGCATTTGACCTGAGCCTCTCATTAGCGATACAGTGAAAGTACGAAGTATTCGCATCCCCCTCCCGCAGCCACACGCTTCTCGATCGCTGCCTCTACTCCGCCACCCGCTTCTTATCTTCCAAAGCCACCTTCAACTGAGCCGCAACGCGGTCGGCCAGCTCCTCCACTGTGAGCTCCCTGCGGTCCCCAACCGCGTCAAGTGAGCGAATAGCCTCCTCCGCGTCCCTCTTGGAAGCGCTCCTGGCCGCCCTCGAGTGCCTCTTGAAAGCCGACAACCGAACCCGCAGCGAGGATAATTTTTGCACAAAGCGAGACGCTGCGGAGCCCGAAGCGGCCACCCCCGCCCAATGCGAGGCCACCAACTCCCTGAAATTCCTCTCCAACAGCCAGCATTTTTCGTATCTAAACATCCCTCTCTGCGGAGGTGCCTCCCCTGAGCACCAGAAAGTAGGGTTGTGATCAGAATACCCCCGCGGTTTTGCCTCCACCATGGCCAAATCATAAGCCTCCAACAGCTCGTTCGACGCCAGGAACCGATCAAGGCGTGATCTCGAGTTGGAGCTCCTCCATGTATACGCGGTGTCACCCGCATCCATGACCTCCAACCCGAAAGAGTCCACAACATCCGCAAATTCAAGCGAGACCGGGTCTTGGCCCCTCCTGCCCCCTAGCCTGTCCGACGAAAAGAGGGTGACGTTGAAATCCCCCCCAACGAGCCAGGGGACCCCCGCTGTAGATCTACCAACCTCCCTAAGATCGTCCCACAGCTCCCCCCGGACCAAACTGCTGCACGAGCCATAGACACAAGACATTGCCATCCGAAGGGATTACGCGGAACATTTCAGAAACATTGTCATCATGTGTCGGCCACGAATCACCGCATCGAGGGAGAAACCCGGCGGACCTTCACGCCACCAACATTTCTCCCGAGGATCCCACTGCGTCGACCGCACACACCTGGTCCAAAGCCCCCCCGCCCCAAAGGACCTCCAAACGCCGCCCGCCACCGATTGCAATTTTATCTCCTGAAGCATAACGATGTCGCAACCCCATTCAGTGCATCTGGATCCCACAACCCTTCGCTTATCCGGGTCGTCGAGCCCCCGCACATTCCAAGAGAGTATTTTCATCTGGAAACTTCTGAACCCCCAAGAACTCTGGTCACCCCCGCAGTCTCCGCTACGAGCAGCTTCAACGGCGGGCATGACACCACCTCTGATCGCGATGACGTGGACCTATCCCGCCTTCCGTATTTCTTTCCGGTCCTCCTGTCGCTCATCCCCTCGCCATTCAGAATGGCGGGCACCTCCAAGATTGAGCCATACACACCACCCTGGTCGGGTTCTCCTGAACCCGAGGTGGAGGTCGCCGAGGCCGACCCAGCCCGAGCCCGAGCAATCCCCGCATCCAAATTATGAGAGACCAGAGAAAAGCCAACCACCTTCGAAGCCTCCCCTTGCATTCCATGAAGCCTCCCCTTCTGGCCTTCCTTAGAGTCGAGATTTTTGTACAAAACTTCATAAGCTTTTGACTCAGCTTCGCTTACTGTCTTCTTTACTTCCTTCTTCGCTATTTTGTAGTTTGTGATAGTTTCATCTCTTCTATCCTTAGATATAGCTTTAAAGCAAGCTTTTTTAATTCTGAGCTTCTCTTGCATCCCTTCACCACCAAGTCTCCTTTTGGCCTGGTGCTCCTCCCTTTGACTCGCCTAGCATCTTTTTGGCTACCCTTCGGATACAAGATGCTACCACTTCCCACATCTGATCTGCACTTCCATCACAATCCCAAGATAAGTCTTGTAAGACATTCTCCCTGAAGCTTGATTGCTTCAATTTAAGATTCCACCGTCTAGTTCTCGTGATCTTGTAAACCCTCATTTTCTTTACTAGTCCTTTTATTTGCATATCCATAACTAATAAGCGATGTTGGGTTGTCAGACTCTCTCCTGGGATTCCTTTGCAGTCTTTGCAATACAATCGATTTTTTCTTCTCAATGCAAAGTAATCTATCTGTGTTCTAATCGAGACACTCTTATAAGTAATTAAATGCTCCTCCCTCTTCTTGAAGAGAGTATTTGCAATGAAAAGATCACAAGCCGTTATAAAATCCATAATGACCTTTCCCTCTATTTCTGTCCTCGAAGCCATGTCCTTCATGAACACCAGCATACCCTGAAGCATCCTTTCCCTCATATCCATTAGGATCTCCATTAAGATTATCTCTTTTTGTGAGATTCCTTGCATAATCTTATCTAAATCCTTCCAAAAAGCTTGTTTAATCCTATCATGTAAACCAATTCGCGGTGCATAAACTGAGATGATATTCTGAATTTCTTCTTTGAGCACCACTTTTAACAAAATAATCCGATCCCCAAATTTATACACCTCAACAACACAATCATTCAAATCCTTATGAACAACCACTCCAACACCATTTTTGCCCTTATCTTTACCTGAATGCCAAAGTCTAAAGCCAATATTCCAACTACCTATCCGCAACTTCCTTTGCAACCTCTTTTGGACTAACTTCTTTACCTGCATGCGTCCATCATGCGAGAATCCTTGTAAATTTTGGACTGCATGGGCAATAGGGATGGAGAGCGGCTGGAAGTGGAGAGCGAAGGGAGCGGTCGGAGCAGGTGGGAAAAAGATGGAGAGCTCGGCGATCGCGGCTGGAGAGGGTAACAACGGGCGGGGAGGTTTGAAGGGAAGACGATGGGGAGCGGGAGAAGCGGTGGAAAAAGGAAAGATGATCCTCGACGCTGACATGGAAGGGTGCAACGACGGGAAGGGTGAATGGTCCTTGGTGTCTCACAAGAAACCAGGTCGCCGGTGCTTCTGCTGCGGAGAGAGGGGGCACGGCGCTTCGGTTTGCCGCTTTCCCCCTAGGTGCTTCTCGTGCGGTAGTGTTGGTCATCGCCAAGCCGCATGCAAGGCCACGGCGGTGGAGCCAGTTGCTCGGAGGTCGACTACCGTTGGTCCCTGCCTAAATCGATACTCAGTTGTTGTGACACGCGGGGGGCCGTCCTTTGCGGAGGTTGTAAAGAACGAGAAATAGACGCGCTCGGTGGAAAAGTGGACAGTGTCGGTGGGGAGGCTAAACATCCTTATATTTCCCATGGTGGAGATGAACATGCTTTCGGCGGGAAAGCTAACGAGGACTCATCGAAGCTGCATGTGGCTATTGGCCTTTCTAGTTCTGGCAATATTGACCTGATGAAGGTCTCCTCCCATATTCATTGTTTTTTTGGTCCGATGTTTGCGGGGGACGTCGTTCTGCTTGATGACAGGCGCTACTGTGCTCGAGGCTTATCGGCACCTCAGCTAAATCGGCTGCTTCGCAATGGGGACGTGTGGAATGTTTTTTGGAGAATATCGCGCTTTGCGGATGGAGGATGCTCGAGTTTGGAAACTTGCATGGCTACGGTCAGGGGAGTTCCTTTTCTCTCCCGATCGCTATCTTGCCTCCGGGGAGCGCTATGCCTTTGTGGTTTTGTTCGTCAAGTTCTCGATGATGGTCTTCGGCCAGGCTCCATGGTGGAGGAGACGAAGATATTGCTCGAATGTTCAAAGTCCTTCCTTGACAAGCTTGGCGACCGAAGTGTTTTCGCCGATATAAAAGTGGGGCGCTTCTCCTCCCGATCGAGCTTACCGTTGACGAGCCGCCGCCTCCGCCGGAGGTTGCGTGGCTGATGAAACTCGATTTCATCATCATAATTTCACATTATTAACTCCCTTGCTTAAGCTTAGTGTCAATAAATCCCAGTTAATGTCCTGTAATTATCAGAGTCTCAAATAAATTAAAAACCACAAAAAATGACAAAACAAAAATTCGTGGTATTTTTAGACTTAAAAAAATATCCTCAAAAATATTTCGGGTCCTTGTTTGATCTGTTTTCCAGTTTTGGTCAACATGAAACTTGTAGATCTCGTCAAGACCTACAACTTTCATGTTTTGAGTTTTCTCAAATTCGGCCATCTTAGCCCTCAAAAATCAAAAAAATTCCCTCGAAATAATCTGACTGGGCCACGTGGCCCATTCTGAGGGCGCCACGTGGCCACGCCTCTCTTGTCCTATCCACTCTCGCTCTGAGCCGTTGGATCTTCTCCTGATCCAACGGCCCCCAGTCCTCTCCACGTACCCGCCTTCTCCTAGCCATCAGATCTTCCCCGCACTCCATCTTCACCGCACGTTACCGCCTTCTTCTGCTCATGCCACGTGGCACGTCCTTCACCATCACCATTTGAAACTGAAATCTTGACCTCACAATCTCGCTATGTTTCCAGCCTTTCGATCAGAGCCTCTTACCCATCCTAGCCGCTCGCCAGCGCCGCGCCTAGTGCTCAACACGTGGCGCTTTCGTCTGCCATTGACCGCAACGCCTCTTGCTATGATCACCGCCGTTCATTCGCGAGTCGACCTCATCCATTCGATCGGCCTTAGCGTACGCATCGTGACCGTCCGTTAGCGCCGATCCCATAACGCGCCACGTGGCTTCATCATCGCCCTTCGATCGCTTCACTCCCGATCTAATCGCAACCATCCCTTCGCGCCTCAACGACAGCCGTTGGATCTGGAGATCCAACGGCTACAGGTCATCGTCAACCTCCAGCAGCCCACTCGCCCACGTTCTCCACTCGCGTCACCCGTTCGCCCTTTCCTTTTTCTCTGCCACCTCATTTGACTTCTTCCATCGCCAAATGCCCTCCGACCTTCCCCACTCTTCCCTCTACCACGCGCAAGCCTCCATGATCCACGATGACTTCCCAGTCGTCCCATATTCCCCTCGAAACACACGACCGCCACCACCATCACCGGCCTTCATTTCTTCAAATACTCCGCCCCTCCCGTCATTCCAACCCGTCCATCTTTACGCGGGGAGGGGCCCAGCCCTCCTCCGCCTCCCTGTGACAGGGGGAGGCGAGAGGATCGAGCGAAGACGACCCATCCCCCGGTGAGACCCTCCGCCTTGAATGGCGGAGCTGCGGCGCCTCCTTGCGACCGCCCGAGCTGCGTTGAGTGGCTGACGACGTCCAGCGACGACCAGAGCTCAACTTCGAGCTCGCCCCCAAGCTCCGCTCCGCCCCATCGCCGGTAAGTTCTCTGCTTCCTCTTCTCTCGCATTTTCTCTTAATTTCGTTTGATTTTTCTAGGTCGCTTAATCCCCTTTCTCCCTCCGATGACCCCCCTCTTAGCTTCGCCATAACTCATCCTCTCACGCGCACGCTTCCGCTCACCTTCTCCCTCCTCCAAACCCTTGTACCACCTCCGACCCACCTCCTCCGCCCTCGCGGCGAGGAGCTCCGAGCTCTCCACATTCTCCGCCCACCTGAGCTCTCAATTCACTCACGCACGCACTTTAGGCTTCGGCTATTCGTTCCTAACAGCGCAGGTACTTCAAATATGCAATGGCCGGAGCCTCGCCGGGCCCAACTTCGTCACGGTCGTCCTCAACATCCGAGCTCCGGCGACCCGAACCCAGACGTCAGACGCATCCCTCGAGCTCACAGCTTCATCGACGATCTCTCTGTGAGCTCGAGGGAGGTTCACCGGGCCCAGAATGGAGCGGCGGAGGAGGAGCTCCTTCGCCAGAGCTCCAGAAGCGCCGCCAGGCGAAGGTGGGAAGAAAGCACAGCCACCGTTGGATGGTCCCCTTCCAGCGACCATCCAACGACCCAGAAGAGGCCACGTCGCCTACAGCGGAGTTCATCCAAGCCATCGGATCATGTTGATCTGATGGTTCATCTTCAGCCATGTGTCTTCACCGAACCTCCGAGCCCAAGCCTGGAGGCTCGCTTCTTCCGACCCTGCTCTAAGCCTCATCAGCGCTTCGTGACTTCCGAGCCAAACGTCCGAAGCTACGCCGAAGCAGTCCGACCCTCTGCCTTGCCCGAGCCTCCGTCCGAGCCTTGATAGCACGTGCTACGCACGTGCTATCTGGGAATTTTGCAGAGACGCTCGTGTCTTCTCCAGATTTGCAAACGGGTCCTGACGCACGTGCAGCACCTGTATGCCTGGGGATATTTGCATTCATATCCTTGCGGGTTTTAATAATTGCAAATATGCCCCCGCGCGTATGGTTTAATTACAGGGAAGGCCCCGCAATTTATTTGTATTACATTTAGGCCCCTCCCAGGGATCTGTTTGCAATTATCTTTTCATGTTCTTATTGCATTTATGCCCCTGCTTTCTTTCGTGCATATCTTGAGCTACATAGCTCCAATCGAGTTGATTTCAGTTTCATTTTGAAGCTCTTTTCGTCATCTTTATTATGGCATGCTTTAATTTTAGATTTGACACTATGATCAGTAGTGTATTATTCTATTATCTAAGTGTCCTGAATTCTTTGTTTGTCATGCTTACTTGCTTATTAAATGTAGAGTGCTTCTTAATGTCAACTCGGTTTGACTCGCAATGTTCTTATGGCTCAAGTGACTATCATTTTGGGCATATCATTTGCTTTGCATGTATATTCATTTGCATGGTAAAAATGTTTAAAAAAAATGCATGTTTACTTTTAATGCATTGTTGTTTTAGTGTCTCTGCATGATTTTGACCATATATGCCTCTAAACTCAACACTTAGTTAAATAAATAGAAATCCGATCAATACGAGGGAGGCTCGTGTCCCTGAGTTCGACCTTGGTTTCTTACCAAGTAAAAAAAATAATGACCATCGCATTCTTATCTGACATGTATCGATGAGATGGTCTCTTTGATGACCAAATATCGGCCCGACTGCTACGACAATTCCAAGTGCTAATTTAGCACTATTAAAGGGCCGATTTTGCGGTTCATCAAATGGCGCCGTTGCCGGGGACACGGCTCATTTCTCATATTTTTTGGAATTTTGTTTGTTTAATTCAGTGTCATTTTTTTTATATAGGTCAATTTGTCAATTCATTGAGCATCGTAAAATTTTCTTCTTTATTGATCTCTAATCCTTGTAATGTGGCAGGGCCCTTGGTGTTCAAGGAGGCGAGAAGCCGATGCTTCCCGCTGCGAGGAGCCGCAGGAGCATGCTTGGAGCAAATAAGGAAGAAAGAAAGAAAAAAATGTGTCTCGCATTTTATGTTTACATGACTTGTAATAATTCGTCTTTTACAGCGGTCTTCGATTGAAGACTCGCGAGTGTAATCGAACGAATATGGTTGTGTGGGGATCGTCCCCACTTGAGTGTCGACCTAAGACTAGGCACGCGGCTCTCCGAGCTCATTTTTCATATTTTTACGTGCTTGATCGTAGGTAGGACACACTAAATTCTATACGCACATAATCTCGCATCACTTAGCTAAAATTAATGAAAATCAATCACCGCTAATAGATGCATGATTAGGTGCGGCTTTTTCGACTTGCATACATGTTGGATTTGGTTTTCAAAACAGCCCCAGTTTTTCACGTGTTTTTGTCAAATCACTGCATGATTTCTCGCTTAGCCTAGATCGCGGTTTTTATCGAATACATGTTTTTCTCGGTTTCGTTTTCCTAGCTTGATCACCTAGGTTAAATGGAAAAAGGGAATGAACGGTAGACGATGACTTCTTGATTTTGTGCTAACCATAATCAGTGAAAACCTAAAATAAAATTGGGACTGTTAATTGCAAGTCAACCAAAAATGGAGTAAAATTCAGTTTTGGGAGAGCAATACCCTCGCTTACGCAATGATTTTTACTTCACATCTTTTCTTTGCGTAAAAATTAAACGTTTTATCACCAATAAAACCGACAAGATAATAAACCAACATTGGTTGGTTTCATGTGTGAGTTGGTGAAACTAAGGGTTGGCTTGCTTGATTGAGCCATGTTTGATGCGACACACATCCCAAAAACCGAAGTTCCTTCATTTCATCTCCGAAGATTCAACCGCTCACTTGTATATCCATCCTTCTTCTTCGTTCACCTTGGGTCTCTTCCAACATCAATTTCCATCTTTATACTTAGGCTAATCTCAGCCTAAGTATAGGGGGGACCCAAGCCCCTATGATTTCTCTACTCATCTTTTCTTGCCTTTATACTTAGGTTTTTTCTAACCTAAGTATAGGGGGGGGCCCTCTAAGTTCCCGTATATTCTTATATACTTAAATGGACCTATGGACTCGTATCATCTAGTGCTATGAGGACATAGCAAAGTTTAAGGATAGGGGAGTATACCGTATGTACACTTTACTTACTTTAGCTATAATCTGAAAAATTTGAAAAATTTAAAACTTTTTGGCTAGAGTAAAATTCTTTGGACTAAGAGAGCTCAAATGATTTCACGGCTTTTTCATACTATGTTACACTATTTTCGATAAAAATATTTTTTGAGAATGATTTTTAAAAATGAGATTTTTGTTTTGAAAAATCTTTTTGAAAATATTTTGAAAATCTTTCATTTGTGTGACATGGTTTTGAAAATCTTTTATCAAGGAAAGTTGAGTCTAACCTGTGTTTTAACTTTAAAACAAAAATCCATAAAAATGTGCAAAATTCAAAAAAAAAATTGTTTTTGAATGAAGGAGTTGGATTAAACCTCTACTCTTACACTTTCACCCAGGATCTAAAATGTTCAAGGAAGCTTGATTTTTGAGGTCTTTGAGATTTGCGGTTAACCGGCCTTAGCCATCAGGGTCTTAGACTTAATCATCCACATTCCCCTAGGTTTCTAGATTTGCATGCTATATTCCATGCTTAATCTCAGACAAAGAGAATATGATCAACACATCACATGCACGACTGCGGTTTTGATTGAGATGAGTTGACTTTTCACCTGAGGGATTGGGATGAGGGATTCGAGTCTGGATTTGATCTAATGATGCTCGAGGATGGGATAAAATCTTTGAAGGCTTCAGGAAACCTGAGTGTCAGCAATTTAGCCAGTATGAAAACTTGGTTCTTATACTAATCTCTTGACATTGACCTAAGTGCCTGGGTGTGAATTATAAAAAAAATGTTGATCAGTGTGCGCCAACTCTTGGTAAAAGCAGTGGAGCTAGCCAAAAATTATACAAGTCAATGAAATTCAAAGAAAAGCTCTCATTCCACAAAGTCAAATATCGAAGAGCTTCCACCAAAGGCGAGCGCTCCCAAACGTTTCAAAGTGTCCACTTGGACCACCGCTATTAGGACCAGGAGTCGGGCTTGCACCAAAAAAGGGCTCTGCATTGTAAATGCTACAAGTTTGGGTGTCGAAGGTACGATAGGTACTCAAAAGAGACACACCCCGGTGTACTCCCAGGAAAACAAGTGCAGACGGCTCCAACTTCTCTTGACGGACGCACTGATCAACACCAAAAAAATTGTGTTGCGTAAAAGGCACTAGAGAGAATCCTTGTTCCAATGAGAGGGAGAGAAGAATTAACACAATCCCATGCCCTCCATTTCTGGCCTGCCATCTACATTTTCTAAGTCTGACAACTAAAGAGACGGTGGACTGAATGCAAGATTTGATTTATTCCCTAGTGCTGAGGATTGGGTCCTTAGGAGATTTTCTTGGACCAAGACTTCGGGTGAATATTTGACTCTACTCTCAGAATTGCGGTCAACACTAAAATTCATATCCTTTAGTTTATATGTACATCAGAGGGAGTCTAGAGAATTAGAGGAATTGGGTACCTCTTGATTAAGGTTGGGTTGAACTCGAGAATTTTGGACCTCTAAAATTGAGCCGATTTGAGCAGATTGGATCCTGTATTCACATGCACAAGGGGGTTAATCCAACTTAGTCATTATTTTTGATGCTCGAGGACGAGCATAGTTTAAGTATAGGGGGGTGATGAAACTCGATTTCATCATCATAATTTCACATTATTAACCCCCTTGCTTAAGCTTAGTGTCAATAAATCCCAGTTAATGTCCTGTAATTATCAGAGTCTCAAATAAATTAAAAACCGCAAAAAAATGACAAAACAAAAATTCGTGGTATTTTTAGACTTAAAAAAAATACCCTCAAAAATATTTCGGGTCCTTGTTTGATCTGTTTTCCAGTTTTGGTCAACATGAAACTTGTAGATCTCGTCAAGACCTACAACTTTCATGTTTTGAGTTTTCTCAAATTCGGCCATCTTAGCCCTCAAAAATAAAAAAATTCCCTCGAAATAATCTGACTGGGCCACGTGGCCCATTCTGGGGGCGCCACGTGGCCCCGCCTATCTTGTCCTATCCGCTCTCGCTCTGAGCCGTTGGATCTTCTCCTGATCCAACGGCCCAGTCCTCTCCACGTACCCGCCTTCTCCTAGCCATCAGATCTTCCCCGCACTCCATCTTCACCGTACGTTACCGCCTTCTTCTGCTCACGCCACGTGGCACGTCCTTCACCATCTGATCACCATTTGAAACTGAAATCTCGACCTCACAATCTCGCTATGTTTCCAGCCTTTCGATCAGAGCCTCTTACCCATCCTAGCCGCTCGCCAGCGCCGCGCCTAGTGCTCAACACGTGGCGCTTTCGTCTGCCATTGACCGCAACGCCTCTTGCTATGATCACCGCCGTTCATTCGCGAGTCGACCTCATCCATTCGATCGGCCTTAGCGTACGCATCGTGACCGTCCGTTAGCGCCGATCCCATAACGCGCCACGTGGCTTCATCATCGCCCTTCGATCGCTTCACTCCCGATCTAATCGCAACCGTCCCTTCGCGCCTCAACGACAGCCGTTGGATCTCCAGATCCAACGGCTACAGGTCGTCGTCAACCTCCAGCAGCCCACTCGCCCCCATTCTCCACTCGCATCACCCGTTCGCCCTTTCCTTTTTCTCCGCCACCTCATTTGACTTCTTCCATCGCCAAATGCCCTCCGACCTTCCCCACTCTTCCCTCTACCACGCGCAAGCCTCCATGATCCACGATGACTTCCCAGTCGTCCCATATTCCCCTCGAAACACACGACCGCCACCACCATCACCGGCCTTCACTTCTTCAAATACTCCGCCCCTCCCGTCATTCCAACCTGTCCATCTTTACGCGGGGAGGGGCCCAGCCCTCCTCCGCCTCCCTGTGACAGGGGGAGGCGAGAGGATCGAGCGAAGACGACCCATCCCCCGGTGAGACCCTCCGCCTTGAATGGCGGAGCTGCGGCGCCTCCTTGCGACCGCCCGAGCTGCGTCGAGTGGCTGACGACGTCCAGCGACGACCAGAGCTCAACTTCGAGCTCGCCCCCAAGCTCCGCTCCGCCCCATCGCCGGTAAGTTCTCTGCTTCCTCTTCTCTCGCATTTTCTCTTAATTTCGTTTGATTTTTCTAGGTCGCTTAATCCCCTTTCTCCCTCCGATGACCCCCCTCTTAGCTTCGCCATAACTCATCCTCTCACGCGCACGCTTCCGCTCACCTTCTCCCTCCTCCAAACCCTTGTACCACCTCCGACCCACCTCCTCCGCCCTCGCGGCGGAGGAGCTCCGAGCTCTCCACATTCTCCGCCCACCTGAGCTCTCAATTCACTCACGCACGCACTTTAGGCTTCGGCTATTCGTTCCTAACAGCGCATGTACTTCAAATATGCAATGGCCGGAGCCTCGCCGGGCCCAACTTCGTCACGGTCGTCCTCAACATCCGAGCTCCGGCGACCCGAACCCAGACGTCAGACGCATCCCTCGAGCTCACAGCTTCATCGACGATCTCTCTGTGAGCTCGAGGGAGGTTCACCGGGCCCAGAATGGAGCGGCAGAGGAGGAGCTCCTTCGCCGGAGCTCCAGAAGCGCTGCCAGGCGAAGGTGGGAAGAAAGCACAGCCACCGTTGGATGGTCCCCTTCCAGCGACCATCCAACGGCCCAAAAGAGGCCACGTCGCCTACAGCGGAGTTCATCCAAGCCATCGGATCATGTTGATCTGATGGTTCATCTTCAGCCACGTGTCTTCACCGAACCTCCGAGCCCAAGCCTGGAGGCTCGCTTCTTCCGACCCTGCTCCAAGCCTCATCAACGCTTCGTGACTTCCGAGCCAAACGTCCGAAGCTACGCCGAAGCAGTCCGAGCCCGAGCCTCCGTCTGAGCCTTGATAGCACGTGCTACGCACGTGCTATCTGGGAATTTTGCAGAGACGCTCGTGTCTTCTCCAGATTTGCAAACGGGTCCTGACGCACGTGCATCACCTGCGTGCCTGGGGATATTTGCATTCATACCCTTGCGGGTTTTAATAATTGCAAATATGCCCCTACACGTATGGTTTAATTACAGGGAAGGCCCCACAATTTATTTGTATTACATTTAGGCCCCTCCCAGGGATCTGTTTGCAATTATCTTTTCATGTTTTTATTGCATTTATGCCCCTGCTTTCTTTCGTGCATATCTTGAGCTACATAGCTCCAATCGAGTTGATTTCAGTTTCATTTTGAAGCTCTTTTCATCATCTTTATTATGGCATGCTTTAATTTTAGATTTGGCACTATGATCAGTAGTGTATTATTCTATTATCTAAGTGTCCTGAATTCTTTGTTTGTCATGCTTACTTGCTTATTAAATGTAGAGTGCTTCTTAATGTCAACTCGGTTTGACTCGCAATGTTCTTATGGCTCAAGTGACTATCATTTTGGGCATATCATTTGCTTTGCATGTATATTCATTTGCATGGTAAAAATGTTTAAAAAAAATGCATGTTTACTTTTAATGCATTGTTGTTTTAGTGTCTCTGCATGATTTTGACCTATATGCCTCTAAACTCAACACTTGGTTAAATAAATAGAAATCCGATCAATACGAGGGAGGCTCGTGTCCCTGAGTTCGACCTTGGTTTCTTACCAATTAAAAAAAATAATGACCATCGCATTCTTATCTGACATGTATCAATGAGATGGTCTCTTTGATGACCAAAATCGGCCCGACTGCTACGACAATTTCAAGTGCTAATTTAGCACTATTAAAGGGTCGATTTTGCGGTTCATCAGTGGTCGAAGGTGTTTTCGGTGTCGGAGCCAGACGAAAGTTCAACAGACGCGTTGGTTTCATCGCTGGCGGTTGATCTTCCGAGACACCCCCTCGGAGGAAGAGTCGCAGGATTTGCTGGCACGCGGCGTTTCGAGATGTCTTCTCAGCCGTCGGGTCCGCTTTCATGAACATTCTCTTTGCATGGTGACGTGTTCGACAATCTCCTCCTCTCGTCCTCGGAGGGGCCGTACGCGGATCTTTCTTCGAACATCCGGAATCGGATCGTGGTTTCGGACCCCCTTTCGGGCGACTTGGGTGGATCTTGGATTGGCTCGGATCCGTTTGGAAGCTCTTTGGGACCGGACTCTTTGCATTTTTTTGGAACTAATTCGAGCTCGGTTCGACTCTTGCGTTTGCACCCACAGGGCAGCCCGACATCGATGCAGGAGAGTGCCCTTTTTCGAAAGCCGCTACTCTCCGTCGAACTTCAAGGGGAGGACTTTTCACGGCTGCTGATACACTCTTTCAGCTCCTCTTCTGTCTCGGTGATCAGCGACGAACGAGCCTTTTTGGTTGGCCATGTCCCGTCTCATGAAGCGGTGGCTGGATCTAGCGACAGAAAAAGCGCCAAAAGATACAGAAGAAGATCAAAGGCAAGATCGGCTCAGGTGGGGTCCGCCCAATGCCCTCCTTTCAAGGTCAGTTTGGCGGCGGCGGCATGAGTTGCTCTATTGTAAGGGGCCTTCGAAGGTTCCAAATGAAAATTCTCTCCTGGAACATCTGCGGCCTTGGGGATAAGGATAAGCGCAAAATTATGGGCTCTAGGATCTCTGAATGGGATTGTGATATCGTCCTTCTTCAGGAGACGAAGCTTCCCTCCTTGACGGATGGTCTTTGGCGATCGTGCGGGGATGGGGGACTTGATCATTTCAGAACTCTGGACGCCTCGGGGACGTCAGGTGGCTTGCTGGTGGCTTGGCGATCGGCGTCTTGGTCCCTCATCTCAGAAACTCGAGGTTGGCACATCCTAACGGTGATATTGGCGAACTCTTCCTCCTCTGATTATCTTGCGGTGTCTTGCGTCTATGGACCTTGCGATGGTGGATTGAGGGGGGAGCTATGGGAGGATATGCTGGAAGCTGGGAGGGCGGTTGGAAGGACCCCTTGGCTGATGGGGGGCGATTTCAACGTCACTTTGTTATCCTTTGATAGACCTGGGGGGAGGGGAGGGCAGGATATCGGCTTCGAGAAGTTTATTGATACCATTGATTTGCTTGGCCTAGAATTGTTGGACGCCGACGACGTGAAATACACTTGGAGGAACTCGAAGGCGCGCTCGAGACTTGACTGCTTCTTTGCCTCCAATGAGCTGATGGAAGCTTTTCCCTTGGCGTCGGTGAAGGCCAAACCGAGATCCTGCTCTGATCATAGCCCTATCCTTTGGTGCTCTGGGATGGCCCCGACCCAAAGAGGGCTTTTTCGTTACGAGAAGTGCTGGCTTATGGAGGATGGCTTCAGGGAGGTGGTGACTTCACACTGGTTGGGGACGGCGCCTACTGGATCAGCTGCTAATAGGTTTTCCCAGAAACTTTCCTCTCTTCGGGGCAGGCTGGCGGTGTTCAAAAGGGAAACGAGAGCTGCTAGGTTTGCGGCCAGAAAGAGTGCGGAGGAGGTTGTTTGGAGTCTCGTTGCCTTGGAGGACGAGAGGAATCTTAGCACTCTCGAGCAGGAGGAGCGTTTGGCGGCGCAGAGAATTGTTGCTATAGAGGACAAGAAGCGCGTGACGGAATGGCGTCAGCGATCGAGGACCTCTTGTCTTAAAGAGGGGGATGCGAATGCCGCTTACTTCCATCGTATCGCTAGTGGTAGACGCAGATCCAATGTTTTTTATTCCATCACTATTGATGGGGTCACGAGTGTGGGTAACAGGGATATGGGCCGCGCGATTGCAAATCATTTCAGGGACAAGCTTGCTTCTAAGATTCCGCGGAAATGGAGATGGTTGGGTCGTAGCTCCAGGCTTGTGGAGCCCCCCCCTCGGATATTCTTGTCTGTGATGTCACTCTTGAGGAGCTTAAGGATGCCGTCTGGGATCTAAACTTGGACGTCGCACCTGGCCTTGATGGCTTTCCGGTTTCTTTTTATAGAGACTTTTGGGACCTCGTTGGGCACGAGGTGCTAGAGGTGATGATGGAATTCTGCCATGGGAATCTGGGATTTGACCGTATTAACAGAGCGCTACTTGTGCTGATCCCCAAGGGCTTGTCGCCGAGCTCGATCGGGGATTATCGTCCAATTGCTATTTCAAATGCCCTCTATCTCATTGTGGCAAAGGTCCTTGCTTCTACACTGGTTAACGTCCTTGGCGGATTGATTTCTCCGGGCCAATCCGTTTTCATTCCAGGTTGTCAGATCTTGGATTGCACAACACTTGCATCTGAAATCATTGCGGATTAGCAGAGAAGGGGCACGAGCGGAATCTTGTGGAAGGTGGACTTTGCCAAGGCTTTCGATAGCCTTGATTGGAGATTCTTGTGGTCAGTTTTGAAGAGATTGCGCTTCCCTGATGCGTGGATCTCGTGGATGAGACGTTGTATCTCCACGGCGTCCTTTTCGGTGCTTATCAACGACAGACCGGAGGGGGGTTGGATCCAACCTCGCAAAGGTGTGCGCCAGGGGTGCCCCCTTGCACCTATGCTCTTCATTCTAGCGACGGATGTCTTGGCTGGCGGAGGGGGTGGTTCATCGTGGCCTATCTCGTGGCTACTCGAGAGGCGAGCTGCGGATTCCAATTATTCAGTATGCGGACGGCACCCTCTTTCTCATTGAGGGGGAGGGGTCGAGGAGGCTATTGGCATGGCGACGATGATTGATGTTTTCTCTGAGTTGTCGGGCTTATGCAAAGATGACAACAAATCCCTTTTTGTCCCCTAAAAAAAGGAGTTCGAAGCAATCCGTCTACCAATTATGATTGGGTTGGCTTCTACCTCGGCAGATCCGGGTCAATGCAAAGGAAATGAATGCAGTTCCATACTATAAATAAATGTAATAGATATAACATCATTTGGATGAAGAAGACCAGCTTGGACCCACCGGGAACTCAAAGCAACCAACTAGTAGAAAAGGCCTTGCCGGCTGCCATGCTTTCTTTCGACAGGTTTGGTGCGGCGGAGCGTATGGTGGATGGGTTGACTGCGGCCTTGGCGTCTGCGCGTGATGCCCTACCATTTGACTACCTGGGAATGCCTCTGACGCTGGGGAGGACGAGGCTACATGATTAGATGAGAGTGGTAGAGAAGGTGGAATCGAAGTTGGCGGGCTGGAAGGCTTCTATCTTGTCGAGAGGAGGTAGGCTGGTTCTTCTCAAGGCCGTGCTGTCGGCCATTCCTATTTATTTCCTTGCTTCTCGCAAGATTCCGAAGGGGATCCACACAAGGTTGGAGAAAAAGATGTGCGGTTTTTTATGGGGCAACGGGACTACTGGGCGAGGGGGGATTCACCTGGTGAGCTGGGAGGATATCCAACGCACGAAGGTTTGGGGGGGGGACTGGGAGTCAGATCTTTGGAGCAAATGAATGAGGCGCTCTTGCTAAAATGGGCTAGCAGGGTGTGGGGCCCGGGAAACGATCTTGTCTGTTTGACGATCCGCGAGATTTATGGTGTGAAGGGGGTGCCACGATCGCAACAAATCTGTAGCGTGGCGATCACGCCTTTCTGGTGGGGCATAATGAGGTCATTTTTGAAGAATTTAATGCTGTTCAAGCCGGTTCTGGGGGGAGGAAACGACTTTGCTTTTTGGGAGGACGATTGGTCGGGGGCGGGAGCCTTGTGCTCTCGCTTTCCTCGTCTTTTTGCCCTGGCGACTGATAGGCTGTGCTCGGTGGCGGATTACTGGGCTGATGGTCCTTGGTGTCCTACTTTCTCCGCCAATTTTTCGGACAGAAGATTTGATGATTTCCTTGAGCTCCTTGAAGCTGTCAGGAATGTCGAAGCTCCAAGAGGGGGTAGAGACCACTGGTGCTGGCGTGATGGGCCATTCTCGGTGAAGGGGGCTTACGGTGCAATCTCCAGACCGCCACCGGCAAACTCGGAGTCCTTGATCAGAGATTGTGCTGCCATTTGGGCCCTAGGTCTTCCGAAAAGAGTGGGGATCTTCCTTTGGCTCCTTAGGCGGAAGAGACTCATGACGCGCGACCGATGCGTCAAGCTTCTTGGGATCATTGCGAACAAATGCGTAATCTGTGACGGTGCCATTGAAACTGTGGATCACCTTTTCTTTGCTTGCCCTGTGATTTCTCAGGCATGGCTGGATTCGGGGATTACTTGGTGTCGCTTTGAGGGGTTCCAGACGTTCTGGAATTCACTCTACATGAATAGGGGAAGACCGAGGAGGGATCGATTGCTGCCCATGGCCTTCCTCTGGGCGATATGGCGTGGCAGAAATGATTTACTCTTCTCCGGACAAAGATTTTATATAGAAAACGTCATTATCTTTGCAAATAGGCTGGTTGAGGACTGGGTGCTGTAATGCTTTTGTAAGGGAGGGTTAGATGATATATTTTTTTGTAAAACTCTGGCCTTTGGTTTTTGTTTGGAATAAATTTTGATGGGGAGGGTACCGCTGAGTACTATCCCCTAACCTGCAGACTTTCAAAAAAAAAATTGGACTGCATCCGAGTGGCGATGTAGCGGAACTAGCTTATTTACTCGTATGTGTTCCTCATGCGATAACCCTTGCAAATTTTGAACTACATTCAGGCAACGATGTAGCGGTCCTTGCCAACTTCTCATTGCATTCGGGCGATGCAATGCGTCGCAAGTAGGGAGCGCCCCAACGAAATCTAGATGTTTGCTTAAATCTATGTTTAAAAGATCCGAACGGGGTTCGAGATAAATTCCTAACTAATGTTCTTAAAAAGCACTATTTAGGAATTTATCCGAACAGTTTCGAGACATTCCTAAATAGTGTTCTTAAAGAACACTATTTAGGAATTTATCTCCTGCGCTGGCTGTCGGCTACCTAACGCGCAACCCTCCTCAATTTACCCGGACTTGAGACCGGCCATTGCTATGTTATTTTGTGAGATATTGGAAAAGCAAATTTGAACTGTGGCTGGAGAGAGATCTTAGATCTATTATCGAGGGAGATGCTGAAAATTCTAATATTGGAGCCATGCGTGCAAATGTACTTTGATACGATCTACACAACAATGATGATTGATGATGATATCAACAAATCTAAAAGATAATGCTACATTGTTGAGGAGCTCCACCAGCACTGGTGGAGTGAGATCAGAGTCTCCCCCAATCGGAATGAAATTTATATGGGAGAGTACGTGAATGGGATCCTTAAATCAAAGTGGAACAGAAGAAGGATGCAGTAACGATTGATTCATCGATGCGGATCGATCATGAATGGATATGAACCCATAGTAAATGGGTCTAAGTTCGATTAATTAAGGAAGAGGGAGTAAGGAAGGGAACCAAACTATGTATCAGATTACTTTTCAGTTATTTTGGTTAGTATTTTTGACATATTTTTCTTGGGTGTATGTTATTCTACTAGAATGTCCATAAGAAACTAAATTTGACTTAACGTGGAAGATAAAAATCTGTGTTGTTCATTAGGAAGAAGCAGTGACTTTATGCAATTTTTATCTAAATTCTTTTTGTTTTTATTTTATTTCTTATCCTTTTGTCAACAAACTTATTCTAACTTGAACCTTTTATTTTGATTAGGAAAAAGCAGGGCCATAAAACATATTTTCATAAAATATCTTTTATTTTGACATTCTTTTAATTGTACTTATGTTCAATGTGCTTATTTCTCTTTTTAACTGATTTTTATTGACAATGCACGAATTCATATTTTACACTTAATTAATACTTTCATGTTTTTGTTATTTATTTATAAGACATAATATAGATAAAGTAATTAAATATAGAATAATAACTAAAATAACAATAAGTAAATAAAAACAAAAATAAAGATTCACATATGTGCAATTATATAACATGCCCAAGAGTTGGAACTCATGGTTTTTACTTTAGAATTTTTATAGTATTTTTAATAGTTAGTATTATTTGGAGTTTGTGTGGTCATACAAGTGAAGATGGGATTCAATGTATGGTCATACACGTCAGATTTGGAATTGTAGAGATATGTCTACTTTTATGTTAATTTCTTATGTTTCCGTTCTTCTGTCTATCTTGCGTAAGTTACCCATAGGCTGCTCTCCTATATGAGACGGCCTAGTGCTCCATGGAACGACTCTCTCTTTATTTTTTCTCAATATGGTATCAGAGCGGTGGTCCTAGGCCGGAGCTCCTGTACCGAATCCTAATCCTAATCCTAAACCCCCCACCCGTCAGCCTCCACCCGCCTAGGGCACAACAACCTAGGCATGGCCTCAAATTTCAGCGAAATTCGGTTGAATTTCTGTCGAATATCGATATCCAGTCGAAATCGAAATTCGACCGAAATGACCGAAATGACCGAAATATGGGGGTCCTAGTACAAAAAATGACCGAAATGATCAAAATTTCGATCGAAATTCCACCAAAATTCCATCGAAATTCTATTTTGGTCGGTATCGACATGATGGCCGAAACCGAAATTTAGGGCCTTGAGCCTAGGGCCCCGTCGTGCGACCCCGTCGCCTCGGGCATCTCTGCCCAGGCCTCGCGCCTTGCAGCCCCTTTGTCCAGGTCTTGTCGCCTGGCCTCACACCCTCCACCTTATGGCCCCGCCGCCTCCGCCTTGCGGCCTCACCGCCCCCGTCTTGCAGCCACGCTGCTGAGGCCCCGCACCCGCCTTGCGGCCCCGATGCCTCCGCCTTGCGGCCCCTGAGGACCTCTCGCCTTTCTCTTCCTTGAGGGGCTTCCTCTCGCATCTCCATGTCCATGGGTTTGGTTGTGTAAGTTTGCACATGCAACCAGACCTCTTAATGTCAGTGTAGACCAAAGATTATATAATCTACAACCCTAATTTCTCCAATCATCATGTCAGAAAGCAAGGTCGAGATCCCCACTACAGGCGCATTTCGAGGTCCCACGCCTATTGCGAAAATGGATGGGTCGAACTTGAATGTCAGTGTAGACCAAAGATTATATAATCTACAACCCTAGTTTCTTCAATCATCATGTCAGAAAGCAAGGTAGAGATCCCCACCACAGTCGCATTTCGAGGTCCCGCGCCTATTGTGAAAATGGATGGGTCGAACTTGAATTATGGGCCATGCAGTTCATGAGCCTAATGAAGTCGACAGGTAAGAAAAATTTTCTTACCGAGGAAGAGCCAATAGAGAAGATAGGGTTGTATGCCTCATAGGAGGCTGATGACGCCTATGCTCATGTCTGGTTGTCTGGTACCTTGATTCTAGACATTGCGAATGATGTCTTGCATCAGCCCACTGTCAAAGCCATGTGTGACATTCTTGCCGCGACGTATTCACAAGCCAAGAATGAAATAAAGATTTTACAACTTCAACATGATATCTTCACGATAAAGCAGAATGGTCGACCCCTGCATGCTCACTACACTACATTGCGGGGAATGTTTGAGAAGCTTCATAGCTTCATGTCCCTTACAACTACTCCATAGAAATGAAGACATACCAAAATGCCATGATGGTGGTAGTCTTTCTAGCATCCATTGACTCACAATATGAAGCTGCTTCTTATCAGATTCTAGCAGATGCTACCATTCCTCCCATAGAGGAGGCCTTTCGAAGATTGAGCAGGATCAATATCTCAAGCCCTGCACTTATGCCCAATTCTTCTGCTATGGCGGTCTCTCGTGGTAGAGGCAATCCATCTCATTTTCATGGACGAGGACCACATGGGAGAAGTGGTCGTGGTCGTGGACCAACGTGTACCTACTGTCATCGGACTGGATATACTGAAGATACATGCTACTCCAAGCATGGCTTCCTGGCATCTGCTCGCGTAGCAGAACAGATTCAGCATCATGGTGCTCCACCCGCATCAGATCAACAATATGATGAGCTTGTCTCTCGGCTGTGCAATATCATGACCCCAACCAGTACTCCTTCACCTGTTTCAGAGAATACCTCGGACGTTGCTGCTACTGCAGGAGCTAGTTCCTCAGGTAGTGCTCATACTTCTACTTCTTATCCGGTTTCAGGTACCTCAGAATGGATTATAGATTCAGGGGCGACACGCCATTTGTGTGGAGACAGACGTCAGCTTATATCCTACAAGCAGGCTTCTCCAGGAAAGACAATGGTCATAGGAGATGGGACTCATTCTCCCATCACAGGATATGGGGAGATTACCTTGATACCTTCCATGAAGTTGCAGAATGTGTTACATGCTCGTAATTTCTCAATGAATTTACTGTCAATTAGTCAGATTACTAAAGAATTACATTGTCGAGCAATATTTGACCCATCATCTCTTGTGTTTCAGGATATTCTTACAGACAAAGTGATTGGATGTGGTCGTGAGCAAGGCGGGCTGTATCGACTGGTCCACATACCTTATGCTGGCGCCTCTTCTCATTAAACTGGACCTGTCTCTCCTTATCTGTGGCATCTGTGCTTTGGTTATATTCCATTTCAGAAACTGCGTCCTGTTCTCCCTCAGATTTCACTTCGCTCGTCATTTAATTGTGAAACATGTCAGCTAGGGAAGCATCATCGATCTGTCTTCCCTAGTCGTCAGAGTCGGAGAAGTAGCTCTCCTTTTGAGTTTTTCCATGTTGACATTTGGGGTCCGAGTCGTGTTCCCGATCATTAGGGACACATGTTCTATTTAGTTGCTGTGGATGATTTTAGTCGTTTGTCTTGGGTGTTCTTGATGAAAAGTAAATCAGAAGCATGCAATACTATTATGAATTTTATTAAAGAAGTGCATAATGTTTTTTCCACCACTGTCAAAATTGTGTGCACTTGAATTCTGTATCCATATCCTATCTCAATTCTTTTCATCTCACGGCATCCTACATTAAACATCTTGTGCTTACACGTCCCAACAGAACAGTGTTGCAGAAAGAAAGCACCGTCACCTTCTTGATGACACGCACGCTTCTTGTCCAGAGTTGTGCGTCGCACTCATTCTGGGGTGATGCGGTTCTCACAGCGTGTTACCTCATTAACCGCGTGCCCTCATCGATGCTAGGGGAGAAGATACCTTTCTCCCTTATTTTCCCTGATATGGAGTTGTTTTCTCTTACCCCTCATGTTTTTGGGTCTGTTGCGTTCGTACATCAATTGTCTCCAGGAATTGACAAGCTCTCTCCTAGGTCTGTCAAATGCGTTTTTGTCGGGTATTCCAGGACTCAAAAGGGTTATCGTTGCTATGATTCGTTACGTCGGAGGTATTATGTCAGTGCATATGTCACGTTTTTTGGATTTGTCATGTTCTCTCCTACTGGCGACATGTTGGCACCATCAAATTCAGATGATGAGATTTATATTCCACCTCCACCCATATATCTATCATCAACTCCACCACCACTTCCACCAGTACCTCCATCACCAACACCTCCACTAGTATTACCTCCCATTGTTGTGGTTCCTCCTCTCCACATCACTACAGTCGACGCCGAGCCCCTGCTCATGATCCTGGTCAATCATCAAGCATGCCCCAGGTTTGTTCTGACAACATTACTTCTAATGATGGGTCTGATAGTGTTTCTCAGTAGGGGCTATCTCAGGAAGGAAATGATATGGATGTTGGTACAGATACTGCAACGCTTGATTTACTTATTGATCTGAGGAAGCAGAAGCATTCTTATGCTTCATATCCGATTGTTTCCCATGTCATCTTTGAGCGTCTGACGGGTGACTTCAGGAGGTTTGTCGTGGCTTTGTTTGCTGTGGATATACCATGAACATACCAGGAAGCATTGGCTGATAGTAGATGGCACTTGGCTATGGAGGAAGAGATGGTTGCTCTTCAGTCAAGAGGTATGCGGAGCCTTGTTCCAGCTCTTACTGAGGCATCTATAGTAAGTTGCAAGTGGGTATTTACAGCGAAGCAAAATGCAAATGGTAGCATTGACCGATACAAGGCTCGATTAGTTGCTCGGGGGTTTACACAGACATATGGGGTTGATTATCTTGACACATTTTCTCCAGTTGCTCGTCATTCTACATTACGACGATTCTCTTATCTGTTGTCGTAATTCGAGATTGGCCCCTGTTTCAGTTTGATGTCAAGAATGCCTTTTTGTATGGTGATCTTCAGAAAGAAGTCTACATGCAGCATCCGCCGGAGTGTGCTGCTGAGGGGGAGTGTTCACAGGTGTGTAGACTTCATAAGGCCATCTATGGCCTTAAGCGGAGTCCGAGAGCTTGGTTCCAGAAGCTCTCAGATTTGTTTGAGATGCAAGGGTTCAAACGGTCGAATGCAGATAATTCTCTTTTTGTGCAGAAGACATCTAGAGGTTTAGTGGTTATTATGGTATATGTTGATGACAGACTAGTTACAGGAGATGATATCCAAGGGATAAAAAAGGCGAAAGAATTTTTGGCAGTCAATTTGTCACCAAAGATCTTGGCACCCTAAGATACGTTTTGGGGTTAAAGTTTGCCAAGAATCAACAGGGCCTTGTGATGACTCAAAGAAAGTATGTCACTGACATGCTAGGTGAGACAGGCATGCTTGGATGTCGACTTGCTACTACACCCATGGATCCAAGTATGAGATTGTATGATGATGATACAGATGAGGTCGATAAGAGAAGGCATAGAGAGCTGGTGGGAAAGTTTCTCTATGTAACCATTACTAGACCCGACATCTCTTTTGCTGTCAGTCGGGTTAGTCAGTTCATGTAGCAACCATGTCAGGTACATATGGATGCTATACATATGATATTAAGGTACCTAAAATCATTTCCAAGTGCAGGGTTGCTATTCAGAAAAGGGAAAGATATTACTATTTCAGCCAGTGCGGATGCGCAGACTATGCAGGATGCCCCAAAGACAGAAAGTCCATGACATGTTTTGCTATATTTGTTGGAGATTCAATCGTTTCTTGGAAAAGTAAGAAACAAACTATAGTTACCAGATCTAATACAGAATTGGAATATAGAGCTATGGCACAAGCAAGTACAAAAATGATGTGGGTTCGAGCTGTACTAGCAGATCTACACATAGACGTGCCCCTTCTTATGTCACTGAAATGTGACAATCAGGTTGCCTTGTTCATAGCAAATAACCTTGCATTTCATGAAAGAACGAAACATATTGAAGTTGACTGCCGCTATATACGTGACATGGTTCAGAAACGACTCATCTCTACTTCTCATGTTAGCTCTGGAGATCAAACGACAGATATTTTCACCAAGGCATTGCTCAGAGGACCATTCCAGAAGTGTTCATCCAAGCTGAGCATGATTGATATCTATGCTCCATCTTGAGGGAGTGTAGAGATATGTCTACTTTTATGTTAATTTCTTATGTTTATTTTCTTCTGTCTGTCTTGTGTAATTTACTGATAGGTCGCTCTCCTATATAAGACAGCCTAGGGCTCCATGGAATGACTATCTCTCTTTATTTTTCCCAACAGGAATGATGTGATTAGATGGGAAGTTGTCGTAGCTCTGATAGAGGATAAGATGAGAGAAACCAACTTAATATGGTTTGACCATTTGCAAAGGAGGGCGATTGATGCACCAGTTAGGAGATGCGAGTTTTGGGATGTTGAGCCGGCTAAGATGGGGCTAGGAAGGTCCATGAAATGTTGGAATGAGACCATTCAAAGGGATGCTACTTTTTTGGATCTAAACCCGAGAATCACCCAAGATAGATCTTAATGGAGGCAAAGAATCCATGTAGTAGACCCTACTTAATGTGGGAAGAGGCTTTGCTGTTCGTTGAGTACTATTTGTAAATTGAAGTTCAAATGTAAGTTTCATCAATTTAGGGTTTTCTATAATTATTTTATGCACTAAAGAAGTTGCCAATATTGAGTTTAGGGTTTGAGTTTTCTCCCACGGCTTGAATTCAATAATTATTGATAGTTTTTTTATAAATAGATATAAATATTATCTAATTTATGGTAAAGAAAGTTTAGTGAAAATATTTACCCATTTTCTATGAATAAATAAGTGAAGTTTTTACAACACATAATTAATGTTATGTGCATTATTATATCTATGTGTGAAATATCCGATAGCTTATAACATAATGAAGCAAAAAAAGAGGATGACTTAAAAAGGAAAAGGAAAGAAATAGAGGATGTCTTATGAAAAAAACCAAGTAAAAACATGTTCTACGTTGTTTCTCTCTACTTGATTATGTACTTATTCTGACAAGTATGAGAGAAAAGGAGAAAGAGAGCACGACATATTCTTTTATCAGAGATGCCCCTACTTTTTATCATGTCCATCATCCTCTACTCGTGGTTCCCTACAAAAGATATCAACTCCAGCGTTCCTTTACAAGTGAACTGTTTACTCGAGGTTCCTATACGAGAAACTCGCTCTTTAAGGTCTCCACATGTATTTAAGGGTCCCTTCTCAGAGTTTCAGGGTAGGAGAAGCCCCATCTCGAGATCTTCGTATAAAGACAACCACTCTACTTCTGATGTATGACATCAACTATTCTAGATGGACTTCTACTACTTGGGATTGTTTCAAACTTGTACTGCCCATCAACAACATGAAAACCAACACTCCATCACATCTATTGTATACCAGCCATCTTCTCAAGCATTCATTACATGCACACATCTCTTCTTAGTGCAACACTACTCCAGGCCCATCCTTACGCGAGCCTACATTGCAGGCTCGTCCTCGAGCTGGTCTTCTCCCAATTGCGATTAACTGGGGAGGGGTGCCTCCCGTCTCTCTCATGATGTATTGAGCAAAGATGTATTGTGTATATTTTCTTTTTGCAAGCTGCTCAGTTCTCAACTCTAGCTTGAGGTGGAGTGTTATAATATGTATTAGGTGGGTACTCTCTTGTTTAGTCCCACATCATATATATTCGGTATGTCTACAAGCTATATAAAGAGCCCTACACCTCCTGATCCAATTACCCATCTATGATGCATACTCTAACACTCCCCCTTAAGATGAAGACTCGTAACGAAATATATGGCCCTATGAGGTCTTCTCATGTGGTTTCATCCTGCTCCTCACTGAGTGGGGTTCCTCGTAAATCATGGGCGCTCATATGTCATATCTTTATGTTCTTGTTCCGATTATCGTTCCCAAGTTCTTAATTTCGATATATTTTTCACATAAACAAATGTTTGAAAAGAAACAAAATAGGTTTAAATCTTATTATACTTTTATAATTTGTACTATTTTAGCACGTAAGATTATTATTTTATAAAAGATGCGAATAGAAGGTTTGAGTTCGACTTAGGCATGTCATGGCCTCAAATTTCAGCAAAATTCCACTAAATTTCTATGAAATTACCATTTATCCAAGATAGCAAAATCAAAACGCTATGTTATTTAGTTTCCCATGATTTCGGCATGTATCATACTCGATTACCTTGTATGCAATACGAAGAATGATCCTATTGAGAGTTGCGTACATACCATGCCATTATCCTCTTCCCATGTGTCATAGTTGCCTTTATTGCCATGTCATAGTTGCCTTTATAGCCCTTGGATTCTGGCTTTATGGATAATTGTGGCTTCCTCTATCCTCTGAGGGACATCTAGAAGATGCGTCGACTCTGCATAGTTGGTCTAATCCAACAAGATGAGCTAGCCGTAAAATGGGTTCCTCGTACTACCTATGTCTTGTTGTAATTAATGTAATATATTTAGGTTTTGTGTTGGTAAACCTATGTAGTTACATTGGGTAATCGTATTGGTTTCAAGTGGGAAGCCAACTGGGTTGGAAGGAAAGTTGGGAATTCCCAAATTTGAAACAAGGTGAGTTGGGTGGAGTCTTAGTAGCACATCTAGTAGTGGTAGAACTTTGGTGGACTTCTTTTTTGAATCAAAAGAGGGAGAAAGATGCTATGGTGTCCGTCCCAAATATATTAAAAGCGGAGGTTCAGAAAAACTTACAGATGTCAGTACTCGTGGAGAGTTTTGACGTACGAAATTACATTATCAACATAAAAGCGATGAGAGGCGAAGAGTGTACCATTTTCAGCTAGCCATAACACCTAAATAAATGCAAAAGGTAGAAGAAGCTCCTCCCTTGGCTTGTGCTTTTCATCATATAAAGAGCCCCAAAAAGTTATAAAACTGCTAAGATTCATCCATCCAATACCAAACTCGTGCCAAGTTGATGAAGCCCTATCACAACGGAAGAGAAGATGCTCCAGCATCTCTGTCTCCAAACTACACAGGGAGCACATGTCGGAAAGCCCTTCAAAAAGCCTTGCACAACAGTCTCTTGTCAGAATTCACTTTCTTCTGAAAACCCACATAAAAATGCTGATTCTGCTAGGAAATTTCGATCACCACACAAAGTTGCAATCTCATATCAAATGGTCCTCATCTGTAGAAGGTGTTCTATCTACTGCTTTCTAAGCCCTCTTCACTGGTGGACTTATATATGAGTTCTCATCTCAAGCACATGTGCGCGTGCTCCGCTTAGCTCAGGCTTGGGCTCAGGAGAGTCAATTCGGATCTCAGATCTCGATACTTTTGCTACAGGTTTTAATTAACAGATTCAGATGCATTAATCGGTCAGATTATTTTAAATTCTGTTTGTTGAGGGAATGTGAACCAACACCCTCGAATCCACCATTTTGAGATATGATTTAACGCATGTTGAATGAGCGATTACGAATCTCAAAGGGGTGCGACATGACCTAATAACTAGACATCCTTACACATTTTTTTCACGCACATGCTTCTCTCTTGCCCTATGTTCTTTCACCGCGAAACTCTTGTTTCCTTTCTCTCGGGTGCAGTTTTGTGGGGTACTTTCGAGGGCGGTCTTCTCGATTTGCGTCAACGTCGACTATGAACCGTCGTATCTTGGGAGCAAATTGTTAGAACATTCGCATGGTATTGTGGGGGTGATATCTGCTCTAAGGATAGTCCATTACATGGATGCTTTGGTGATCTCTAAACTAATCCGTTTATCATTTTGTTTGCTGTGTCTGGTTTATTATTTTGTCCTTATTCGATCTTTCCCTAATATGTTGTATTGCATATTGAATCGAAATCTTTTTGCCTTTGTAATTGGATCATGAATATGAAATGCATGATTATCTGTTTGTTAATATGTGATGCTATTAAATTGATTCATGGTAACTTGAAAAATTATTGTTTTATTTGTATCATGTTGATCTTGTTAACAACAATCTTAGAGATTTTTTCTCAAAAAAATCTTAGAGAAGATACTGGGATCAGGGATTAAAAGTATATCAGATATAATGTTGAAATCAAGATTGATATGACTGTGATGCCTGTAAAATTTGGTGGATAGAATTTTAAGTGTTGGTAACAATGCATGAAAATCTGGTTAGCCACTATAGGGTTAATCTCGATGATTGAACTGAATGTCTTACGATGGAAAAGGAAAATCCCTCTCTAGATATCCAGAAGGTGCAATCTGCGTGGAAAGAACATGACTGTATATGTCATCGTTGCATCCTTTTGGTTTTGTCCAACATGTTGTTTGATATATATTGTTCGTCCACATAGGTTGCGAAGGGGCTATGGGAAGAACGGAACAAGAAATATAACAATGAGGATCTTGGTATAGAGAAATATTTCATCGTAAAATTTTCAAAGTTCTTCATGACAGAAGGAACGCTGATTTTTGAATAGGCACACGAGTTTCTACTTCTTCTCCATTTATTAAAAGATGCCGAAATAAATCTACTAGAGGAGTTTCAGTCATGTCCATCATAGACAAATTCTTTAAGTTGTGGGAAGACTTTAGTACGACCCTGACATACAGTAAGGGGGAAATTTTTGTGGATGACTTAATAATGGCAATTATCATAGACGAGGAACATATGAAGCGAAAGCCTGTGGTATATGTTGATGTTCAAGTAAAGGTTAATTTCATGCGCAAAGAGAAAAAGGGACAACGGTAGCAACATTGAAGATAAAATAAAACTAAAGGGTAAGATTAAAAAAAAGCAGAATAAACCTTGCTGGCATTGTAATATTGTTGGTTAATGGAAGAAGGATTGTCCGTCCTTAAAAGGCTCAACCAAAGACTACATATGGGAGTCCACAAGTGAATATGATCACTGCGAGTCGTGGAGGTAGTGAGGGGCATGTCTTTGTGAAACCTTAACTATACCATATCCATATTCCTAATTAGTAACTCGTAGATACAAGAGCCAATGTTCATATCTGTTCTGAAAGAACTTTATTTTCTTCTTATCAGACATGTAATGTTGGGAATGCGTAGATGTGAAATGACTCCGTGGTCGGGTGCTAGGGTCAGGATAAGTCAACTTGAGGTTCTCCTTTGGATGTGTTTGGACTTCGCATAAGGTGTTGCATGTCCTTGACATGAAGAAGAATGTTTTATCTTGCTTTATCTCAGCTAGAAATGATTTTGAATTGAAATTTAAATGTAATAAAGTTGTTATTTTAAGACATGCTATTTTTATGGAACAAGTTATTAGGCAGATTTTGATTTGTTGTCTATATTAGATGTGATTCATTAAACATTGATTTAAGAATGTTTTGAATTCTGAATGTTCTAATTCCGTGTCTCATGTGATTAATAATTTGTAATCTTATGATTTGTGGCATGGCATATTGAGATATGTAAACTTAAATTCAATCAAAAGAATGATTGATTTAGAGTTGACTCATAAACACACTATTGATAAAACTCAAAAATATGAAATCTGTGTGCAAGTTAAGACACCTAAGGAGTCTTTTCTGTCTGTCTCTATGGATAGTGGGATCTTAATCTAGTGCACACAAATATTTGTGAGTTTAATGGTGTGTTGGCCAGAGAAAGTAAGAAATACTTTATCACCTTTATAGATGACGACAATAGATACTGCTATGTGTATCTAATGAATACCAATGATGAAGCCTTAGGGCCTGTTGGTTGCAGGGTTGGGCAGGGTTGGCCCAACCCTGATTACTATTCACAAGGGTACTTCCTCCTCACAGATTATTATTCACCCAGCCCAACCCAGCTCAACCCAACCCTGCCCAACCCTGCAACCAAACAGGCCCTTAGAGAATTTTCTTATCTTTAAGGCTTCGTTTGGTTGCAGGGTTGGGGTGGGGTACACCGGTGTACTCCTCCTTCCAACCCTCCCAACCCTCCTCACAGTTTACTATTCACAGGGATACCCCAACCCAACCCAGCAACCAAATGAAGCCTACGAATGAGGTTGAGATACAAACTAGAAAAATGCTTAAGTGCCTTATGTCAGATAGAGGAGGTGAATATACCTCTAACTGTTTGATGAACAATACAAACTGTTTGGTATAGTTCATGATTTTACAACTCCATATTCATAGTAATCAAATGGGATAATAGAATGGAAAAACGAACCTTAATTGACATGATCAATGGTTTCCACCTACAGAGTTCTGGATGTCTAACACATATGTAGGGAAAGACCTTGAATATGTCTTGCCATATTCTGGATAAAGTCCTTCCAAGACATATGGAAAAATATTCTTTTGAATTTTGGAGAAATAGAAAGCCAAGCTTAAAGTATCTCAAAGTGTGAGGCTGTGTCGCCAAGGTTTTAGTCCTAGGCCACAAGAGAAAGAAGGTATCTCGAACAAAATTACAAGAACCTATATGCATATCTATTTTTCAAATACATAAGAAGATCGCACTAATAATATTGACATCTTGAGGAATCCCTATCTTCATAGGAAAGACATACAATAGAACGGAAAAATGAACCTTAATTGACATGATCAATGCTCTCCACCTACAGAGTTCTGGATGTCTAACATATATGTGGGGAAAGACCTTGAATACGTCTTGCCATATTCTGGATAAGGTCCTTCCAAGACATATGGAAAAATATCCTTTTGAATTTGGAGAAATAGGAAGCCAAGCTTAAAGTATCTCAAAGTGTGAGGCTGTGTCGCCAAGGTTTTAGTCCTAGGCCACAAGAGAAAGAAGGTATCTCGAATAAAATTACAAGAACCTATATGCATATCTATTTTTCAAATACGTAAGAAGACCGCACCAATAATATTGACATCTTGAGGAATCCCTATCTTCATAGGAAAGACATACTCAAAGAAGGTAGCATCACATAGTTCAACAATAGTGTTGACATCTATTCCAAATCAGGCGGAAAGGATAACAAATGTAGGGGTTGAGACTCAACCTGAATCCAATGAACTTTTAGAAGAAATTGAGTCAAGGAGGAGTAAACGACCACTGATATCCAATGATCCAGGTAGTGACTTTGTTATCTACAAGATTGAGAGTAATCCATCGAGTTATAAGGAAGCTCTGGCTTCATTTGAAGCAAACAATGGAAGGAAGTCATCAAATCTGAGATGGATTCCATTATGGCAAATGAAATTTGAGAAATGGTTGATTTACCTAAAGGGTACTCTACCATTGGGTACAAGTGAGCGTTTAAGAAAAAGCTTAGGCTTGACGGATCATATGAAAATTATAAAATCAGATTAGTTGCTAAGAACTTTAGGTAAAAAGAATGTATTAATTATTTTGATACCTATTTCCATGTGACTAGGATGGCTACAATCCAGATGTCTATACCATTGGCATCTGTATATGACCTTCCAACCCTCCCAACCCTCCTCACAATTTACTATTCACAGGGATACCCCAACCCAATCCAACCCAACAACCAAACGAAGCCTAAGAATGAGGCTGAGATACAAACAAGAAAAGTGCTTAAGCATCTTATGTCATATAGAGGAGGTGAATATACATCTAACTTGTTTGATGAACAATACAAACTGTTTGGCATAGTTCATGATGTTACAACTCCATATTCACAATAATCAAATGGGATAATAGAACGGAAAAATGAACCTTAATTGACATTATCAATGCTCTCCACCTATAGAGTTTCGGATGTCTAACATATATGTGGGGAAAGACCTTGAATACGTCTTTCCATATTCTGGATAAGGTCCTTCCAATACATATGGAAAAATATGCTTTTAAATTTTGAAGAAATAGGAAGCCAAGCTTAAAGCATCTCAAAGTGTGAGGCTGTGTCGCCAAAGTTTTAGTCCTAGGCCACAAGAGTAAGAAGGTATCTCGAACAAAATTACAAGAACCTATATGCATATGTATTTCTCAAATACCTAAGAAGACCGCACCAATAATATTGACATCTTGAGGAATCCCTATCTTCATAGGAAAGACATACTCAAAGAAGATAGCATCACATGTTGACATCTACTCCAAATCAGGCAGAAAGGATAACAAATGTAGGGGTTGAGGCACAACCTGAATCCAATGAACTTTTAGAAGAAATTGAGTCAAGGAGGAGTAAATGACCACGAATATCTAATGATCCAGACAGTAACTTTGTTATCTACCAGATCGAGAGTAATCCATCAAGTTATAAGGAAGCTATGGCTTCATTTGAAGCAAACAATGGAAGGAAGTCGTCAAATCTGAGATGGATTCCATTATGGCAAATGAAACTTGCGGATTGGTTGATTTACCCGAAGGGTACTCTACTATTGGGTACAAGTGGGCGTTTAAGAAAAAGCTTAGGCTTGACGAATCATATGAATTATAAAATTAGATTAGTTGCTAAGAACTTTAGGTAAAAAGAATGTATTAATTATTTTGATACCTATTTCCATGTGACTAGGATGGCTACAATCCAGATGCATATACCATTGGCATCTGTATATGATCTTTCTATCCATCAGATGGATGTGAAGACCTCCTTGCATGATGATCTTGACAAGGAGATCTATATGGATCAACCTGATGGGCTTAGGACTCCTGGGAATGAGGGAAAGATTTGTGAGCTTGTTAAATCTCTTTATGGATTGAAACGAGCTCTAAAGCAGTGGCATGAAAAGTTTGATAAAACTATTTTATCGTGTGGCTTTAAGGTTCATGAATCTAACAAGTTTGTCTATTCCAAGATGAAAGGTGATGAGGGTATTCTCTTGTGCCTATATGTCGATGACATACTACTGTTATTTGGATCACATTTGAGGATTATTAATGAGACTAAGATGTTCTTAAGTAGTAAATTTGAGATGGACATACTACTGTTATTTAGATCACATTTGAGGATTATTAATGAGACTAAGATGTTCTTAAGTAGTAAATTTGAGATGGACATGTGTGTTGCTGATGTGATTTTGGGACTCAGACTGACAAGGTCAGATTGTAGTTTCTTAATCTTGCTATGATGAGAAGGTGCTTGAGAAAATTTGGATATCGAGATTGCAAAGTTGTAAGCACTCCTTTTGATTCATTCAAAATACTTTTTAAGAATAACAGTGGAGTATCTGTAGCTCAACTAAGGTATTTACAAGTAATATGAAGCTTAAGTATTGTGCAGATTGCACAAGACCCGATATTTCATTCTCGGCTGCAAAGCTGAGTAGATACACTAGTTGTTCTAACCGTACTCACTAGAAGGCTCTAGATCGAGTATTGAGGTACTTAAAGTGAACTATTTTCCTTAGTTTGTATTATGGCAGACATCCATATGTATCAGAAGGATATAATGATGCAAGTTGGATTAAGAAAATAGAGGATTCTATAAGTAATGGTGTTACGGGGTATGCCTTTATCCTTGAAGGCGATGTAGTCTCCTTGAGATCTGTAAAGGAAGCCATTCTAGCTCGGTCTACTTTTGCGATTGAGTTGTGTGCTTTGGACACCACTGGGATTGATGCTGAGTAGCTAAGGAAACTTTTATTTCTGAAATTTCATGGTTTGCAATCTCGGTACACTATATGACCACAATTGATGAGATTAATACTTCAAAGTTCAATTAGGAAACAATGAGATACAAATCAGACTGAAGGCGTTAAGGGATTTGGTGTCTCTTATGTTGACTATGGATTTTGTTGGATCCAAAGACAACACGGTAGATTCATTGACTAAGGGCCTTAATAAATCTTTATTTCTAAAATCTAGGCTTGGGATATGACTGAGACCCATCGGGGATTCCTCGACAGTAGCAACCCAACCTATCTGAGTGGACATCCCACAAAGTAGGTTTAATGTGATAATAACAAGCTGTTTGGTGAACTGGTTGGCACTTTTATGTCAATTCTTATGCATGAGTGTTTTATCCTTGGAAGCTCGAGTGTCGGTTAAGCTGCAAGATTAGGAAAAGCATAGGTTCTGAATGTGTTCAAGCCTTTGGACAGGATGTTAACACTGCATTCTTGGAGAGCGCCACCTATTTGAGTTTTACCGTGAGCCACAGTTAAAGAAAGATGATTTTTCCTGAATATACTCATGAAACATAAGGGTACATGACCTTTAAGAGCACCAATCTTGAAGATTGTATCAAGAACAACACTCTGTTGTTACAACCGTATATTTTAACATTAAGGTTTGAAGTTTAAGACATAAATCATTTTGTTCCTGCTAAGGTGGAAATAGTAAATTCAGGTAGAGGTTCCAACCGTAAGGTACCTTTACTGAAAGCAAAGTGTGGTAGCCGAAAGATGCCTTTAGACTCTATTTGAATTTCTTTTTCAAATTGATGAATTCATGGGTGATTATTGTAATTAATGTAATATATTTAGGTTTTAAGTTGGTAAACCTATATAATTACGTTGGATAACCAAATTAATTTCAAGTGGAAAGCCAATTGGGTTGGAGGAAAAGTAGAGAATTCCCAAATTCGAAACAAGGCGAGTTTGGGTAAAGTTTCAACACCTCATTTAGTAGTGTTAAAACTTTGGTGAACTTATATATGAGTTCTCATCTCAGGCTCTTGTAGCTAGCCGAGAGGAGGAACGAAGGACCACATATGCGCGTACGTTCTCCCATCCGCCCGCGCTCAGGCTTAGGCTCGGGAGAGTCAATTTGAATCTCGATACTTTTGTTGCTGGTATCAATTAACGGATTCAGCCACTTACGCACACGCGTTCTCCGCTTCGCTCGGGCTCAGGCTTAGGCTCGTGAGAGTCAATTCGAATCTCGATACTTTTATTGTTGATATCAATTAACGGATTCAGATAAATTAATTGGTTAGATTGAAATCTATCCGTTGAGGGAATGCAAACTGTGGAGATAGATATTACTATGTTATGTACCTGTTCATTATTTCTTTGTTTTCTCTGGACTACTTTGTACTTTACCCTTAAGGTCTCTCCCTATATAAGAGAGCGTAGGGTTTCTTTGAATAATCAATCTCAGTTTTTCTCCCAACATGGTATCAGAGCCCAAGCCCTAGGGCTCCCTCTCCCCACCCGCCGCCCTCTCTCCTTGCTCATCCTGCCGCCGCCGCCGCCGACTCGAATCCCCGCCAACCTCCCGGCGGTTCCCGAACCACCCCACCAGCTCCGCCAAGTGCCAAGCCCCACCAACCACCCCGACGGCTCCAAGTAACGCCGCCACCCCTCTCCCGACAGCCCGCTAGTCCCACCGCCATCACTCGGCGGCCCTAGCCGATCCTCTGCGATCCCCGGCGTGTCCGTACTCGTCTCGTCCTCCGGATAAATGGATTTGAGTGCGTAACGTCTACATACGCACTTGAATCCTATGCAGTTTGTGTAGACATCTATCACATTGTCTATACAAACCCTAGTTCTTCTCCAGCGGCAATATGTCAGAATCAAAGGTTGATATGCCCTCCATAGGCGCATTCAAAGGTCCTGCACCAATAGTCAAGATGAACGGGTCGAATTATGAGCTCTGGGCGATGTAGTTCATGAGCCTCATGAAGTCGAACGGTAAGAAGCACATTCTTACCGAGGATGAGCCAGCAGAGAAGACAGGGATATATGCCTCGTGGGAGGCTGATGACTCCTATGCAAAGGTCTGGTTGTCAGGTACATTGACGATGGAGATTGCCAACGATGTACTCCATCAGTCCACTGCCAAGGCGATGTGGGATATCCTAGCTGCTACATATTCGCAGGTGCGAAATGAGACCAAGATGTTACAGCTTCAGCATGACATATTCATGATGAAGCAGAACGGCAAGCCTCTTCACTCCTTATACACATCCCTGAGGGGGATGTTTGAGAAGTTATACAGTACTATCCCACTCACAGCGACTCCTGAACAACAGAAGACATTTCAGAATGCCACCATGGTGGGCGTCCTACTTGCGGCCCTTGATCCTGAATATGACGCCACCCGTTCTCAGATCTTAGCTGATGCAGTTATTCCTCCAGTAGAGGAGGTTTACAGGAGACTCAGTCGCATTACTGTTTCTTCCAGTTCTTCTACTCCACCTTCATCGGCGATGGCAGCTTTGCATGGGAGAGGTGGCACGTCTTCTAGTCGTGGACGCGGACGTGGACCCCAGGGAAGGGGTTCTCGCTTTAGTCAGCCCTGTACCTATTGTCACCGCACAGGACACTTGGAGGAGACATGCTATTCTAAGCATGGGTTCCCAGCATCGGCACGTGTTGCAGAGCACTCTCAGTCCCAGTTGGCATCTACTGCAGACCACCGTTTTGAGGAACTTGTAGCACGTCTCCGCGATATTATGCCACAATCATCTGGTGATTCTTTTCAGATGTTGCAGCTACAGCCTCCGCCAGTTGATCTGCTGCTGCTAGTACCTCAGGTAGATCTACTGCATTTACACCAGCTCATGATATCTCTGATTGGATTATAGACTCGGGTGATACACATCATCTCTGCCGAGATCGAGATAGACTTGAGTTCTACAGGGACATCCCTCACGGCCGCTCAGTGCAGATCGCAGATGGTACTCATTCCCCCCTTGTTGGACAGGGGGAGGTCTTCTTATCCTCTACTATGCATCTACAGAATGTCCTACATGCTCCTGAGTTCTCGATTAATCTGTTATCAATTAGTCAGATTACGAAGGATTTGCATTGTCGTGCTATATTTGACCCGACCTCTTATTTTTCAGGACATACTAACGGGCAGGGTGATTGGCTGTGGCTTTGAGCAGAATGGTCTATCGGCTGGTTCAGAATTCTTATGCCGACGTCTCTTCTCATTCGACCAGACCAGTTTCTCCGTACATCTGGCATCTATGTTTTGGTCACCTCCCGCTCCAGAAAATGCGCCATCTTCTACCTCAGATCTCTCCCAGTTCGTCCTTTCGCTGTCAAGCATGTCAGTTGGGAAAGCATCATCGGTCGAGCTTTCCTAGTCGTCAGAGTCGGAGCAGTAGCTCCCCATTCGAGTTGTTTCATATAGATATATGGGGTCCGAGTCGTGGACCTGATCATCAGGGGCACATATTTTATCTAGTGGTAGTGGATGATTTCTCTCGTGTATCTTGGGTCTTTCTTTTAAAGAATAAATCTGAAGCAGGAGATGTGATCAAGAATTTGATTAATGAAGTGCAAAATGTGTTCTCTTCTACTGTCAAATATGTTTATACAGATAATGCCCTAGAATTTTGCACACGGTCCCTGTCTCAATTTCTTTCATCAAAGGGCATTATTCACCAAACCACTTGTACGTGCACATCTCAACAGAATGGAGTGACGGAAAGAAAGCATCGCCATCTCCTTGACATTACTCGAGATCTACTGATTTAGAGTTGTGCCCCTATTTCTTTCTGGGGGGATGCCATTCTTACTGCGTGCTATCTGGTCAATCGTATGCCATCTTCTGTTCTTGGTGAGAAAATACCTCTCTCTATCATTTTTCCTGACAAGGAATTATTCTCACTTACTCCACGTGTCTTTGGTACTGTGGCTTTTGTTCATCTTCTGTCTCCTGGACTTGACAAACTCTCTCCTAGAGCTGTCAAGTGTGTCTTTGTCGGTTATTCTCGGACTCAGAAGGGCTATCGGTGTTATGATCCCATAAACAAGAAATACTTCGTTAGTGCTGATGTCACATTCTTTGAGTCTGTTATGTATTTTTCTCCTGCAGGTGACAGACTGGTTCCATCCACTACCAATGATGATGTCTATGTCCCTCTACCTCCTACTTGGAGTTCACCCGAGTCTCCTCCTGTTCGTACCCCTAAGTCATCTTCACCACCACCACCTCCACCTCCACCTCTTCCACGACCTCCCATACCACCTCCACCAAAATTCTATACGCGTCGGTCAGGTCCTGCTCAGGCTACACGTCAGCCACCCATCACGCCTCAGGTATGTTCAGATGGCATTACCACTGACGGGTCAGATATGGTACATGTGTAGGATTCTTCATTGCAGGAGGAAACTACACCATCCAGTACAGCAGGAGATGATCTTGACATTCCTATTGCCATCCGGAAGCAAAAGCGGATATGTGCCTCCTATCCCTTTGCTTCACAGGTGTCGTTTCACTGTCTCACTGGAGACTTTCAGAGATTTGCTGCAGCATTGTCTTCTATGGATATACCACAGACCTACCAGGATGCTATGAAGATTGATTGCTGGAGATTGGTTATGGAAGATGAGATGCGTGCATTGCGGTCTCGTGGCACATGGTCTTTGGTTATTCCTCCTCCTGATGCATCTATTGTGAGCTGTAAGTGGGTCTTCACAGTTAAATATAATGCAGATGGCAGTCTAGATCGGTACAAAGCACGCTTGGTCGCGCGTGGTTTTACACAAACCTATGGCGTGGACTATATGGACACTTTCTCTCCAGTGGCTCGACATTCTACCCTTCACATTCTCTTATCTGTGGTTGTGGTCCGTGATTGGAGTATATCTCAATTGGATGTCAAGAATGCCTTCTTGTATGGAGATCTGCAGGAGGAAGTCTACATGCAGCAGCCACCAGGGTTTACTGCTGAGGGGGAGAAGCATATGGTGTGTAGACTTCAAAAGGAAATTTATGGCCTCAAACAGAGTCCAAGAGCGTGGTTCCAGAAGCTCTCTAATCTTATTGAACAATAGAGATTCAAGAGTTCAAATGCAGACCACTCATTGTTTGTTCAGAAGTCATCGGTAGTACGGTTGTTATCATAGTCTATGTTGATGATATTCTGGTTACAGGAGATGATATTCAGGGCATAGAAAGGGGAAAACATTCCTAGGCCGTCAGTTCGTTACGAAGGATCTTGGAACCCTAAGATATTTTCTGGGGTTGGAATTTGCCAGGAATGCACCTGGTTTGGTGATGACCCAACGGAAGTACATTACAGATTTCTTGAGATTGAAACAGGCATGGCTGAATGCAAACCATCCAGTATTCCCATGGATCCAGGCATGAAGTTGTATGATGATGATACTGCTGAAGTGGATAAGAGGAGATATAGAGAAATGGTGGGTAAGCTCCTTTATATTACCATAACTCGACCTGATATTGCCGTTGCAGTAAGAAGGGTGAGTCAATTTGTGGAGCAGCCAAGACAAGTTCATATGGACGCTATACACATGATACTAAGGTATCTGAAGTCTTCTCCAGGTTCAGGGCTGCTGTTTCGAAAAGGGACAGATTTGTCTATCTCGGCATGTGCAGACGTCGATTATGCAGGATGCCCTAAGGATCGAAAATCAACCTCAGGATTCACAGTGTTTGTTGGAAGCTCTCTGGTTTCTTGGAAAAGCAAGAAACAAACTGTTGTGGCAAGGTCCAGTGCTGAATCCGAATATAGGGCCATGGCGCAAGTCAACACGGAAATGATGTGTGGGTTTGGTCAGTACTAGAGGATTTACATGTAGCCGTATCTCTACCCATGCAGCTTCAGTGTGACAATCAGGAAGCCTTGTTCATTGCCAACAATCCAGCGTTTCATGAAAGAACCAAGCATATAGTGGTTGACTGCCATTACACTAGAGACTTGATCCAGAGAGGGTTGATATCTACAACTCACGTGAGCTCAGGGGATCAAACTGCAGATGTATTCACCAAGCCGTTGCTCAGAGGATCTTTTCAGAGATGTTCATCCAAGCTGAGCATGATAGACATCTATGCTCCACCTTGAGGGGGAGTGTAGAGATAGATATTATTATGTTATGTACCTGTTCGTTATTTCTTTGTTTTCTTTGGACTACTTTGTACTTTACCCTTAAGGTCTCTCCCTGTATAAGAGTGCCTTGGGTTTCTTTGAATAATCAATCTCAGTTTTTCTCCCAACACAAACCAACACCCCTAGATCTCTCGTTTTGAAATCTGATTTGATATCAATCGAATGGGCGGTTGCGAAACTTAGAGGGGCGTGACATGACCTAATAAATAGACATCCCCAGGCATGCTTTTCTTTGCGTGCAAGCTTCTCTCTCGCTCTCAGTTATTCCACCGCGAAACTCTCATTTCCTTTCTCTCGGCTGCAGTTTTGTGAGATACCCTTGAGGACAGTCTTCTCATATGTGCCGACATCGACCATGAGCAGCCGTATCTTGGGAGCGGATTGCCTGATCCTTCCCATCGGTATTGTGGGGTCGGTTTCTTCTATACGGACAGTCCATTACATGGACGCTTTGGTGATAAACTAACACGTTTACCATTTTGTTTGTCGTGTTTGGTTTATTGTTTTGCCCTTGTAACGATCTTTGCCCTAATATTTTGTATTGCATATTGTATCGGTTCCTATTTACATTTTGTAATTGGATCTTGAAGCTGAAACTCATGATTATATGTTTGCTAATCTGTGATGTTATTAAATCGATTCATGATAATCTGGGAAATTACCGTTTAATAATGTATATCATGTTGATCCTGTTAACATGTCTATCACCTGTGATGTTAACTCGAATCGTGATGTTGACAAACTTCTAAACATCTCACATGACAACATACGCCTAATAAGAAAATCATATCTGCATATGCTTAGAGCATGATGTTATGAGACAAATTTGGACCATGAATGCCAATCAACAACGATAGGCCGCCAAACATTTTCAGAAAATTTCTTAAAAGTATAATTTTATATAGAGCTCTTTAGAGAAGGTTCCACGTCTTTCCGTGCCCATTTAACACGAATCGAAAGTAGAGTCCCGTTTGAGTAGTTTGGGATCCAAATTGAGCCTGAAAAATCCCCAAAGCAATGACTTGCTAGGTTCTTTGTGGATTGATATCCATACATCGTTGTTTCTATTTGACTGCATTTTGAGTTGACAAATTGTATTTATTTGGTTTTGATTTTAAGTGCGAAAACAATGAAAATTTCACCCATTTAAAGCACGAAAGAGAGCTGCCAAACTGATTTAGGGTTCCATATCTGGTGGTGTTGTTGAACAGAAGGAAAATAATCCGCACTCTGTGGTACCATGATTCCTTCACATTGCCTAGTGATACCACCCTTCTTTATATCGTACTCGATGCCTAATTAATCCTTTTCTGCGAAAATATCAGTTAATTTTCTCTGATTTGTACAGGGTTTAATGGATCATCACAAAGAAATATCTGAGTACTTTAATCGGAGAGGCATCGCAGCTATATTTCTCTTCCGAAGAAATCTACTCCGAAGAATGGTTTCCGTTCTTGCAAATACCCATGACCGCAGTTACAAGCTACTAAATGGAACCCATAAATCACACGTGCACTCAGAGGATGAGGTCCTGTTCCTGTCTTTGACCCTATTTGCCTGTTATATTTGTTTTTCCAGCACATGCACTACATGCACATTGCAAATTATGTAAGATCTGATTAAGCTAGTGCTTATTGCACTTTGTTTGTTCTCTGTTCAGGCTGCAATTCTCGCAAGTTATAAACCTAGAATCAATGTCACCTCATTAATTCCTGAGCTAAATCAGATGGAGCAGGCCTCTTTGGATGCATTGAACTATTTCAATAGCACACAACACATTATTCTCTTCTACGAAGATCTTATACGAAACAGAACTGTAAGACTTCTTACACTAACTCATACTGCACATATTTATGGGGGGTTCAAATGTTCCAATCTCCAATATCCTCTGTTGCAGAAGCTTGTCGATGTTCTTGAATTCCTCAGAGTACCAAAGCGAAAATTGGCAAGTCGACAGGTAAAGATCCATAGGAAGCCCCTTTATGAGCAAATAGAGAACTGGAATGCGGTCCGCGATACTTTGAAGGGGACCCAATATGAGAACTTCCTGAATGCTGACTACCAGATATGAGTCGGGCAAGTTTTTCCTTCTTTCCATAGATTACTGTAAATAGCCTTCTCAGAAGCATCTGTTGGCGGGAGGACGGGTCACACGAGCTGGCCCAATCTGCCGATAACCATCCCAAGGGTTTGGGAAGTTTTGTCTGCATCAAGAGGCTTTGATGGCTAACAGGATAGGCTGTGAGTTTTGTCCTTCAAGATTCCATTGTTTTTCTTGTCTGTCTAATTCTTTTTGTCTCAACAAGATATTCTCTGAAGTAGATGTATATTATATCCAAGTGTGCGTGTCCATGTTGCCCTTATATAACACTTCCATTGCGTCCCTCCGGTAAACAGCTCTTCCTTTTTCTTGGGAGTTTAAAGTGGAGAGGTGTTTCCATTTTCTTGAAGTTTAATTATTCATTATTACATTCTATTCTGTCCCTCACCCCGACCCATCGAGACAAAAAAAACTCTCAACTCATATTAAACAAAAATAATTAATAAGCAGTGCTGAATGCATGTATGAAGGTTCTTTATTTCTCGAAAGCCAATATGTGATTTTTTTTCTGAGAGGAGGCACACTCAGATGTTCTTTGAGAATTAATTAAAAAATTCCTAATTGTCCAGAAAATTAAAATAGCACCCGTGAGCTAGACGTTAGATTTGATATCGCGGATTCCATTGTTGGATTTATCTGAACAGTCATTTATAAATGCTCTAGACTGATTAAAAAGGTAACCCCCACTCATACACTACATAAATATTCATGTTTGTTGTGATGCTTTGGCCTCCTAATATTTACGTTTGTTGTGATGCTCAGGCCTCCTTGGTCGAAAACATTATTCCTACGCAAAAATCCAAGTTGTCAAAGGAAGGGAGCACATCGTCTGTTTGTAGTAAAAGCTACACCAGAGTCTGCTGTAATGTTATTTTTTTTTTTGCAAATTTTATAGATCTGATGTTTATAGCTATCTAATTTTAACGGTCAATAGAGAAGTCGACATTTAAGAAACTTAAAATCCATTTAAAAAAGGAGTGGAATTTCGATCATTAAGATTAAGTAGCTATAAATATTGGATTTGAGTGAAATTTTATAGACATGTAGTAGAACATTAATCATAGATTGCATCTATGCAGAAAAAAGTTTAACCAGCAGACTTTGCTTTAGTTTTTACCCCAACAAAGGATCTGCTCCCGTCAAGGAGAATATACTCCCTGTAAGTTGACAAAGAGGATCCTTTGCTGTTATATCTCCTGTTATAATGCAAGGATCTGTTTGATGAGGAATGGACGATCCCAGGATGTGTGCCGACCATCTCTGACCCCCTATGAGGGTCATCCAATCCTCATCCGACGGATCCCATGCGTGATAGCAGGAGCTGTTGCAGCACATGATCTGCTACATCACATGATAAAAGCCACGTTTGACACTTATTCCCACTATTCACGTGTCCATAGTTTTCACTTTAAATTACTTTGTCACTGAACGGTGTATTGAAATTTTGGGGTAACCTCCTTGGAATAGTTAGCTGTTTGAATGGTTATGATGGTTCGAATGATGACTGTCATGTGATGTCACATTGACTTTTGATGGAATTTCAACCCAGAGATGTATGGGGTAAACTAGGTTACGACGAGGTAACCTTGTAATCAAACGAGCCATTAATCTCATCATGGCATATTTGTACTCAAACTATACTAGGTTGCTTCTGCGTACTTTTACAACTTTCAACGACTAGTCCGTCTAATTTTGTGATCCTCCTCAAGTTTGTTGTACTTTAAGGGACTTACCATTTAAGAATGTAAGGCCTTGTTGGGTTGGGGAAGAGAAAGAGAGAAAAAGAAATAGTTCTCTGTTCTCGTTCTTTTAGGCTGGTGCGATAAATGTTCAATAGGATGAGTTATTATCGTATCTTGTTTATTGTTATTCTTAAGAATGTGAATAAATGATAATTGTTGTAGAATAACTTGTAAGCCCTTATTGAACTTGTAAGCAATGACGATCTACATCTTATTGAACTTGTAAGCCCTTGACATTTATTAATGTAATAGAAGTTATTGTGTTCTCGTGTCTTTCTGAAATGAGCGTTTGTGAATGCACTTAATGATAGGCCCCTATGTACAAATAGTGTTATGTATCGTGGTCATATTGAATACCATGTTGTTGGGGGGAAACAACTGATATTAATATGTTTATTTAATAACGATCTCAAGTATGAGAAAGAGATAACAAATCTTTCTCTAAAGACTGATTTTCAATCGACTTCTAAATGCAGGTCCTCTGCATAAGAATAGAGATTCAGAGGTGTTGGAATAATCAAGTTAAAGAGTTGGCTTAATGAGGTCGAGATAAACTAAGACATGTATCGTAACTGTAATGATCATGCACATATCCTTTGATCAGAGGCAGATAATACATCTATATACCTAAGTATGCACATTAGACAAATCATTAGGTTGAATACCTAATTAAGGTCCATATACCAACAAGTTGGTGTGCATATGAGGACATATGAGAAGTATGATCTCTCAAAAGAATCATAGAGGTTTATACTTGATGAACCGGGAAGCAGATCTTACTCATGAGATATTTCGAGGTCATAAGGAATTCTATGCATGATTGTCTTGTTTATGAAACAAGACATGAATTCAAAATATTAATATATGATTTTGGAAAGTATATAATTAATATTGTCATCCAATTATCAAATGAGAAATCTATTGATAAAACCTGAAGAATAAATTCAAACTAAGCTTTGAACATCAAATGTATCAAATTCTTCTAGTATGAAGGATGAATGCGTGTTGACAATACTTTGTATTAAATTTATCTAAATGTATCATGTACCATAACACTTCTATTCCAAGGGAATGACGAAACTGGATGAATTTTAATGACTACACTTATTGGCTTAATGATATAAAATTAATTAGTTAAAGTCTCATTTCATTTGATGCCAATATCCAATTCCAATTTCATTGTCCAATGTTAGAAAGAGAACGACAATGGAAATGAAGATAAACTCACTCCAACTCATTTCTAAACTTGAAATAGTTTGGACTGTGATTAGAATGGAGTAAAAAGTTGAGTTCATCATTGTGCTCATTTATTGAGCTCAAGGAAAGTGTGATGTGTTTCGTTGAGCTCACTTAACGTGTGAATCATTTCAGCTCAAGCTCAATATTGTAAGTGACACATTTCGTCAAAGTGGTATGAACCCTGAAAATATATAGCTATCCAAGTTTCTTGTCACTATACATAGATAGTATGATCTCCTGACATTATCTCCAAGAATATGCATTTGAATCTCGCGATCGAGTCCTAATTGGATTAGGACTCGTACCATGTGATTTCAAAATAGAGACAATAGTTGTTATTGCCATAATCAAATTTCATCATGGGTATTTTTATGAATATGATTCACAAATATTATTCATGAACAATGATTCATAATAATTAATATTTATATGTATTTCACATTATAATTTAAATATAAATTGGATTTATATTTTTCTTTAGATTTTATGAATAAGTCTCATACGTTATGAGGGTTCTCTCATAAATTATCAATTATGATAATTAGATTACCATGAAAATAATTGAACAACAACCTCAACAACAAAATTAAGGTGGGCATCCATGCTTGGAGAAGCATAGACGTCCACCATGAGAGTCCTAACGAGATTTGGCTCTCATATTTGTTAGTATTTCTTCATTTATTTTAAATGGTAATTAAAGGAAATAATTCAAGTCTTGCTTATTGTTGAACAATGATTTGATCATGGCCTTTGATCCACCATTCGAGGGATGAGAAATAGGACGTCTGCTACGAGGAGTAGGACTCCTCATAGACACCCACCCCTCCAATATATAAGAGAGGATATAGCCTTTCTTCCAAGAGCATACTTCATCCCACCAAAGTTCTCTTGCCTTAAGAATTGAAGGAGAGAAGAGTCTTGAGAATTTGGAATTTTCATACATGTCCACTCTCTTTCTTTCATCGAGCCCTACACTTCCACCATCTAACCTCTCTTCTTATCTTCATAGGTATGCCCGTGAGAAAGAGAAGATCATCTTCTTCTCCATACTTTTTGTGAGTGAAGGAAGGATTGATTTTGTGCGACGAAAGTGTGATCTTGATATCATACTTGCGTGGACAACGGCAAGAAGTCGACATCGAATTTCATGGGAAGCAACACAACTCATCATTGTGCCCACGAGAGAAGCAACTACAGATTGGACTTAATTTGGGAGGTTTCTTTGTTTAGAAGCTCACACTTCAAGAGGTAACCATGGTCTCTTCCATATATTCATTAGAATTAATGAAATCATATTAGTAAATCATTTACTTAAGATTATGGTTTCATAATGTACAATTTATTTTGCTGCAATTATAAGTTCATATGAGGAACTACTTTTAAAATCACAATCAGCTTGCTATTTTCCGCATTTCCATTATGCGAAGTTTTAAACTTCCATCGCATCTCCTCTACAACAAGATCCATGAGAGCTTCATCCGAGCATAACTCCGCTCAAAGTTGCCGAGCTTCAAGGTTGAACCACACCCAATCTTTTAAGGCAAAGGACAGAGTCCAACCCCTTGTTTCTCCAACCCAAAAGCATCTAATCCATCACCCAACCTCTATGTAACCATATTTATCCTTATTACTCCTCGTTACTCTTCTTCTTTGTTGTTCTTAGTTAGCACTATTGAATCCCTAATTGTTAGCCACATTCTCCTTCAATACACATGAATTTCCCTCTCCGACTGATAATTTACTTCACCTTCTTATTCCCCCATCTTCTCGTCTATTTTCACGCATCCTTCCACCTTCGATCAACATAGAACTGAAGCCTACGCTCCATTCCTCTATCGCCTACATGAGTGCCAACCACCCATCTTTCTTGTGTAATTAAATGCATAAGACAAGGAATGAACCTCGAGCCAACAACCCTACTTGCAGGTACAATCGCAAATGTAGAATCTACCTCACAGTAGACGATGACCATACTACATCTTTCCTAGCACGTCAGGATCCCAATCATGGGTGTTGAAGAAGAAGACTAGGCGAAAGACTATCACGAGCTACATGCACCGTCTCTTGCTACCCCAAGTTGCAGTCATAATCATTGAAGGACATAAACCCTTGGCCGTTAGATCATATCCGGAGACTTGCTAGTGCAAAGTTGAATTAGGGAAAAGGGGGCGAGGTCCTCCACCACTCCAGTAACGTGGACTTGGTTTTCCAGTGCCTCAATCTGTCAGATCAACGCAAGATGAATCCTAGCCCTCGATATGGCATCGACTCTCGGCCACCCAACTCCTCAGCATCGGGTGGACGTGATCACGACACGTGGCTGAATCTCAGCCCAACATGACTAGAATGTTACATTCTCTTCACATATGATTGAAAAAATTGCCAGCGTGCCCTTGTGCCTTTGAAGGAAGTTGTGAACTTCGCATCATGAAAATACAAAAATAGTAAAGTTATTTTCAACAACATTGATCGTTCATTATATGAACATGCAATTTAGAACAATAAAATTTATGTTTTTGCAAAACTATTAATTTAGAAAAACTATTTTGCTAATATGGTTTCTTATATTCGAATGAATATTAAGATGAGATACGGGTTACCTCTTAAAGTGAGAGTTTCTAATGCAAGAAACCTCCCGAATAAAGTTTGATATACACTTGCTTCTCTCGTGGACACGATAATGAGTCATGTAGTTTCTCGTGAAATTCGATGTCGGTTTATTGAACTAATCCACATAAATATGATAAAACTTCTGATTTTGCACAGAAAATCAATCATTCTCAATGTACAAGGAGCATCGAGAATGAGACGATCTTCTCCTCCACAAGGTCACACTAATGGAGACAAGAGGAGAGACTTGACAAGTGGACATGTGTATGAGAATCAAGTTCTCAAGACTCTTCTCTTCTTCAATTCCCAAGGCAAGAGAATAATGAGAGGAACACACATGATTTAAAAGAGAGGCATAACTCTCTCTTTTATAGCCGTGGTAGATGTTTATGAGGAGTCTTCTCCTCATAGTAGATGTCCACCCTATGGTATCTTGGATTGTGAATCAAAGGAATGATTTAGTCCTTATTCAACAACAATCAGGACATGAATTATCTCCTTTTAGTTACCAATTAAATCAAGCAACAAACACAACCACCAATCAACAACTTTAGGACTATGATGGATGTCTATGCTTCTCCAAGCATGGACGTACACCTTATCCTAAAAGGTTGTTGTTGAGTTTGTTATTAATTTATCCTTATGATAATATAATTATCATAATTAGAAATTTTATATGAGAACCCTCATAACTTATGAATCTAATTCATAAATCCAAACAAAATATAAATCTAATTTACATTTAAATTCCAATGTGAATGATTTACATAAGTGCCTTGAAATAGTTGTAGGGATCAAATTCATACAAAATAATAATTATTATGAATCATTATTTATATTATTTAATGATTTATATTTGTGAATCATATTCACAAGAATACCCTTATACGAAATTTTTTATGATAATAACAATTATTTTCTCAATATTGACATCACATTGTATGAGTCCTAATCTAGTTAGGAGTTATGAGATACAAATGCAGACACTTGGGGATAATATTGAGGAGATCATACTATCCATATATAAGGACTTTAAATTTAGATAACTATCCGATTTCAGGGTTTATACCATTTTTAGCGAAATGTATCACACTTCTATCTTTGAGCTCGAGCTGCAACGATTCACACTTTAAGTGAGCTCAATGAAACTCATCACACTCTATGTGAGCTGGAAAATATATCGATAAGTTGAACCTAGTTTCCTTGACCATTTCTAATCATAGTCCAAATCATTTGGAGCTTATAAATGAGCTCAAGGAGTATGTTCATCTCCATTTATATCACTATTTCACATTCTAATATTTGGACATTACAATTGGAATTTGATATTGAATTCAAGTGAAATGAGACTTAATCCAATAATTCTCAAATCATCAAGCTAAGAAGTGCAGCTACTAAAATCCATTCGATTTCATCATTCCCTTGAAATGGAAGTATCACGATTGACGATTTATTAAGATAGATTTAACCCTTAGTATTCTCAATACTCCTTCATCCTTCATACTGAAGATTTTGATATATCCGAAATTCAAACCTTAGTTTGATAGTCTTCTTCATAACATATCAAGAGATTTCTCATTTGATAATTGAGTGACAATATTAATCATATGCTCTCCAAATAATATCATGAATTCGTGTCTCATTCATAAATAAGACGACCATGCATGGAATTCGTTATGAACATAAAATATCTCGTAAGTGAGCTCTATCTCCTGATTTATCAAGTATGAATATGTATGATTCCTTTGAGAGATCATACTTCTCATATGTCTTCATATGCACAAGAACTCACCAGTATATGGACCTTGGTTAGGCCTTCAACCTAATGGTCTATCTAATATACAAATTCATGCATATAGATGTATATCCGTCTCTAGTCAAAGGACGTGTGCCTGATCATGAAAAATATAATTCATGTCTTAGTTTATCTTGACCTCATCAAGTCAACCCTTTGACTTGACTATTCTGACACATCCGAATATTTATTCTTATGTACAAGACTTGCATCAAGAGGTCGATCGGAAATCAGTCTCTAGAAAATGATTGCCTTCTCTTTCTCATGCTGGAGATCATTATTAAGTATCACATGTTAATGTCTGTTGTGTCCTCTCAATTACATTGTATTCTATATGGCCACGGTACATAAACCTATTTGTACAAAGGGACCTATATTAAAGTGCATTGATAAATATTCATTTCAGATGAACATGAAAATACAATAACTTTTATTACATTAATGATTTTCTAAGGGCTTACAAGTCCAATATCCTTTAGATCATTCCAAAGAAAAGTATGCTATTGGAAAATTTATAAGAGGTGACCTGTTGATGAATCTCCATTTTATCCCCTTTATTCAATAATTTTGGTCTTAAAAACCCTCGTTAATGCATGTAAATAGCATTAATTTGTACAAAATAGCATTCACAATGTATTGCATTTATTGTGTAAATAATATGGTTTTTAATGCCAAAATTATAGAATAAAGAGAAGAAAAGAAAAAGAATAAAATATCGAAGATATTTTATGACTCTAAACCCCGAGACCAAGTCAAGATTTGAGTTGGTCGACAAGGAATAAAGTAGGGGGAGATAAGGGCCAAGAATACAATGGAAATGCCATTTATTTATTCATTATTTATCTATTTTTGACACCAATTTTATTCTTTATTATTTATTCATCAAATGAAGAAATTTTGTACATGAAAGCTGTAGATAGTAACATAAACAAAAATATAAAATTGAGATTGTGCAAAAATAATACACAGTGTTCATTTTATACACAGAATAAAAAGCTAAAAACACAACTTCACAGACCCATATCATTCAAATAAAAACTCAAAACATATCAAAATCAGCTCTAATTGTATATAACTTTTAACAAGCTATTTAATAGTGGTGGTTTCTTATTTTTTGGAGTTACGGTGTGAAAGTTAGGTTTTGACCCACATTGTGCATTGTACCCCAATAAAATATTCAATTTATTCATCATTCATTATTTTTACAAATTCGTATTTTTTGTAATTTTTTAAATACCATTTATAACATATGTGCATATTGAAACTAAATTTAAACCAAAAATAAAATGTAAAATAAAATAAGTCTATATTAAAACATAGGCAAAATACCTATGTTATTACTTGTATATAAATAAATGTGAATCTTATTCTTTTATTCATTATTTTTTATATTTTATAAGCTTGTAAATATTATCCATATTTTATTAAAAATGTAAAACCAAAATAAAAACCAATAAAATACATTAAAATAAAATAACACATATAAAACATAGATGAAATACCTATAAATATACCTATAAACTATACATATCTATTTATTTAAGTATAAACATTATATTAGAAAAATAAAATAAAAATATATTTGTACATCTAAAAATAAGTTATAAATATATAAAATAAAAAATAAGATGATAAAATAAAATATTCTAAATAAAAATAAAAATGTACAAAATATAGATGAATATACCTATAAATCACTATTAAAAATTAACTATTAATAAATAAAGTCAAAAAATACATAAAAATCATATTAAAATACTGTGTAAACTAATAAGCATTTTTTATTTCATACTTAAAAATTAATAAAATTATTTATTATTTTAATTATTTATTCTTTAATAAACAACCTGTTTTGTCTTGATTCGGGCCGACGTGGCCCAATGGTTGTGCGTCAAGAGTTGACCTTCGATCAACTCACCCTCCTGCCTCTGACTTGACACAAACCTATCTAATACCGTGATTTCATTCATTTTGCCCGACCGCTACATCAATCAATCGTCGTCGACTCCTTCATGAAAAATGATCATTGATCATTGTGCATACACGCCAACTTCTTATATCCCCTGTACATTTGCCCAATTTCTTGCATTTACCCAATCAAATAAGGGTGCCCCAAATGTCTATAAATAAAACCTCCTTCCTCCTTTCTTAAATTTAGTCATTTCCCTAACCCTAAAGCTCCCTCCTTCGACCAAGAAGGTCTCTACGTGACCGAAGGTGTATCCCTGAAGGTTGTGGATGCTTACGGAGGAGGGAGGTGCACCCAGGCCTCGTCGCCGATGACCTCTACTCCTTGGCCATCCGAAAGTAAGAGCTGCGATTTTTCATTTATTTAGATTAGGTTTAATAGCAGGATCCCTTTTAAGACTTTTATTTCGTGTTTTAAGTAGCTAATTAGCTAGGGAAGCTTAGTTAGCCTCGCCACAGCTCTTGAGCTCCGGTGATTGTTCCACCGTTCAACATCCGTCTCTGACCCACAATTTCACCCCCATTTCATTCCTTGTCTTTATACTCTACCCCTCGCTCTTCATGTCACCCAAATCGACACCTGATCTGGAGATCATCTCCATCACTCCGGCACTCGCCGGAGGAGCTCCGCCCTGCACCATGGACGCCCATTTCACCACCAAATAAACCCCCAGACCTGTTGCTTTCTTGACCTTGACTTCTCTGTAGGTGTCGGTGGCTGATGACCGATGGATCGCGAGAGATCAAGGGAGATAAATAACAGGTCGTTGCGACCTCAATCCCTCGCAAATCGATCAACAAGAAAAATCAATCACTCTAATAAGATAAAACAAGCAAGCACACAATAGAGCGATCTAGCTATAGGATTAACCTGGTATAGCTCCCAGGGTCGAACTCAAGGAGCACAGATTGGCCTTGCGGCCTACGATGTAGTCAGAAATCCAAGGGAATCTTTTTTATGGTTTTTATTTGTTTTTATAATTTTTTTAGATTTTTTTTAAAAGATGAGAAAATGAGAGAAAGCAAATACAAGGCAACTTCAACAATTTATACAACACACAAAAATGAAGCAAAAATTCCAGAAAATTTGTTTTTATGTTTTAAATGTTTTTTACTGTTTTTGGTGAATTTTTGGAATTTTTCTAATGGGTAAATTATTTATTAAAAATCAAACAATGCGAAAAACAAAGGGGACTGTCCAGCAAGGCTTAAGACCCAAAAATAAAATAATTTTGGTTCTCAAAAAGCCCTGAAGGTAATTTTCCTATAATCTATGAAGAATAAGGAAAATTTAGGCACCCTAATTATTGCTTTTGGATTTTTAATTTATTTATTACAATTTTTATGGGTTTTTAGGGGTTTTTCAATTTTTAAGGTTTTTAAGTGATGAAAAATAGCCAAACTTGGCTAGAAAATCAAACAACCAGTAAACAACAATATCTAATTTTTTTTTAGAATTTTTAGTGGAGTTTTTATATTTTTTTGGTATTTTTAAAGTCAAACAGTAGCAAAATTAGGGGTTTTTGAATTTTTAAAAATAATAAATGAAATCAAAAATGTCCCCAAAAATCATAGAAATTCCTACACCATGGCAGGAGCCATGTGTCAAAATCTCATTGGATTTGGAGGTCGTTTGATATTTTATTCAAAAATAAAGGTGGGGCACTGTGCACAGGGACCTATGTGCAAATACCCAAAAGTTCTGGGGTCCTGGTGCAAAATACCCAGCAAGTCACGCGCTTCGCGCGTGGCTGGGGCACACAGGGACCAAATTGCAATAAAAACCAAGTCCTAGGGCTATTTGATAACTCGTATCAAAAGCCCAGGGGTATGGTTGCAAAATTCCCAATAAATAACGCACATGCGCATAAACAATGCTCACAGGGGTATATATGCAAATAAACAAAACTTTTCATTCAATGGGTAACATCCAGAACTACAGGGCTTCGTATGCAAATAACCCAACAAAACACGTGCCAAAGCACGTGGGTCTCTACTGGCAGGGGTATAAATGCAAATAAAATTAAGCGCGAGGGTCTCTATGCAAATATCCCAGAAAATAAACAACTGAATTAAAAATTACAGGACTTAAACGAAAACAACAAACTACGATGGGGTCCTACGATATTTACCCCTTTATTAATAGCGACGGCCCGATTCTGACGCGTGGCAGATCTGACGGTGGAGAACAAACGCGCCTTTACTCCTTCGGCTCTTGGGCTCGATCGACGGCGGAGAGAGATCCATGTGGCTGATCTGACGGTGCTGGGCTCCTGCGCCTCTCTCCTCGGTTGCGACGGTCCAGATGAGATCCTCAGATGAATCAACGGCTGCTGCTCCTCTACAGATCGACGGCTAGGATGAGAACTGGAGTGAGGTCTTCATCGGACGGCTCTGGAGGGTGGAGGAAGAACTCGACGCCGGCGAACTTCGCCGACGTCCTGCGTGAACTCCGGTCCTCCTCAGCTGCGCCTGAAGGTCGGAGAAGGTCCGGCGTGAAGTTGCGCAGCTGCTGCGGGTGGCCAAGGGCCCAACCGAGCCCTGAAGGGGCTCCGGCGAAGCCTAGTGGCTCGAAGCTCCTGGCTGAACTGTGAAGGAGGCTCAGACACCCCCTTTGGACCTGCAAAGTGGTCAAGAAGCTTCGCGGGTCGAGGGCAAAGTGCCTCGACCCGGTTAGGTGGCGTGAAGGTGAACGGTGCGGTGGGGCGGAAGAGCTCCGGCGAGGCGGAGGCGATGGAACTCGACTCCCAGATCCTGTGCGATCTGGGTTGAGTGAGTGGGCGTAGAAGGTGCGCGGGGATACGGCGGAGGTGATGACCGGGTCGGATGGTCGAGATGTAACGTGAGGTGGTCGGAATCAGGGAAATGGGTCGGATATACGATTTGGGCGAAATCCTAAATTAGAAGAGATTAGAAAGAGCTAAGGTTACCTGATGGATGCTGGAGACTGTGCTGGAGCGTGGCTATCTCCGGGTCGTAGCTTCGAAGGGCGTCAAGGCCTGAAGCTCGATGCTCAACGCTGGCGGCGGAGCAAAGGCGGCGAAGTTCGCCGGATCAAAGGATACGCCTCCTCACCTCACTGCAACAAGGGCTGACGCTCGCTGTCACTCTTGCGGAGCCGATGGAGGTCACTGGGAAGAAGGAGAGGGTCCAAAGATGGGGCGCGGAGGCGGCGGAGGCGAAAATATATAAGGTGACAGGGTCGACTAGGGTTGAGGCTCGACGGCTAAGGAAGGCGTGGATTTGATGGCGGAGGATCCGGCGAGGGAGAGGGATGAACGGCGAAGAATCCGGGCACGGGGTATGCGTGGGGGACAGCCTGGAGTCGCGTGGGAAAATCGGCGAAGGAGGCGCGGCACGCATCGTCCAGAATAGGAAGGAGTCCGCGGGGGAGTTGACCGGGGTCAACAGTCCCCCGTGGACCAATCACTAGCGGCCACGTGTACGCGAATTTTGTTTATTTATTTTAGGGTAGAAATAGGCCGAATTAAATAAAACTCAAAACATGAAATATTTTTCTTTTATTTTTTTCTATTTTTTGGTGATTTTTATTTAATTTTTGGAAATAAAAATAGGGTAGCTCTATATATAGGTATATGTACACTATATGGGTTTTTATTTTTGATTTTTTTATTTGTTATTTTTATGTGTTTTTATGCTCATTTTGTATTTTATTTATTTACAACATGAAATATGGAATAAAAGAATATTTTTATTTTATTTTTATCACTTATATACAAGGGTGAAATAAATGGTTGAATACATTTATATACATGGTATTTATACAATGTATTTTTGTATTTTCAATTTTGTAATTTTTATTTGATTTTTGTTTTGTTTCTTGTTATTTTATATATTTACAAAATATGTCATAGAATATTTACAAAAAGTTTAGAAAATAATTGAATTTATTTATAGGGTTAAATAAATACAATGATGTGGTCTATGTACATGGTGAAGGAAGGGTATTTTTGAATTTTTGATTTTTATCTTTTTATTTTGTTTTTAATAGTTTTTAAGCATACACAATATAGACAAGGATACTTACAACATATTTTTGGGTGAGGAAAATATATAGTTTATTGAATTTACAGAAGTATATACACATGAGCTCCTATCTCCCTCTACTTTGGCTTTTATGCGGTCAGGCCCATGCTGAGCCCTCCCTTGGGTTAGGTTGCTCAATATTTATTCTAAATATTTCCCTCTTTTTCTTTTTGCTCTTTATTCTTTTATTTTGTGCACAAAAACATGCTAATTATAGGTTTTTACACACTGCATGCTTTTGGTAATTATTTGTATTTACACATATCTACATGTATTTGCAAAGGTTTTTGTAGCTAAAATAATAGAATAAAGAGTGATGAATGGGTATTCATCACCCCCTATGCTTTAACTTTGCTAGTCCCTTAGCAAACACTTATTTGAAAAAGAAGTGAAAAAGAAAGAAAAAAGAAAAAGAAAAAGAGGATGTACATGGATCAAGGTTGACTTATTAAATTTTCCATCATTAAATTGAAATATGGAGCTCGATCAGATCTTTGGATTATTAATGTGTCAGAACCTTATTCGGACTTAAGCCTAAAACTCAACAACCTCTAAGTTCCACCAATCTATGGGCAAGACTCCTCAATAAACCAGATCAGAACAAGTCTACATACACAAACTCTAATGACCATGAATCTTTTCCTTGCGGTGTAAGTGATATGTGGCTCCCCACCTCAGAAGTAACAAAGAAACAACCTCCCTCAACCTGGTAACTCTAATGCCTCAGTCTAGCAACTCTTTCCTCGAGAAGCGGGGTATTCCCTTCTAAGTTCAAGTGCAACCGGCTCAAGAAGAGGGGGTAGAAGTATAGAGTTTTGGAAGCTTAGCCAGTGTAGCTAAGTCTCCCGCTGCAAGCTTCATGAGATGTAACATGATACCATAAGCTTTTGCTTTTCACTCCGGTGGGGTTATTAAATTTTCAATCCGACCCACCACTTTTTTGGAGTTCTTTTTGCATTTTTTTTTTCAAGACTTCTGTACACATATCTACATGGTGCAGCATATATAAGAAATTTCTCCTTGAGCCAGTAGACTATCCCTCTTTTGAAGCTTTATTGCAACCCACAGCTTCTGTCTTTAGCTTTCAACACCACTAGACCAAGTTGAGGTGCACTTCCTTCACTATAAGAAGAAGAGAGGTTCCGCCTAGAAGTACTACCCTCATATGCTACCCCAAGCCAAAGGAAACTGCCTCCTCACCACCTCATCCGTGGAGAGCCATGTGTAAAGTGCAGGTGCAAGTTAAGCCATTGTCTCTGAGAGTCATGCGTGTGTTGTTAAGTGCTCTACTTAGGTTCATCAAGATGATATATGCTCATAGCCTAGTGGACTCAAAGAATTAAGTCCTTATGGACCTGAAAAGCCTTAACCCTAAGTCCTATAAGGTTCCTCTTGAAATTAAGTGGATTAAGATCTTATTCAAGCTCCATTTCTCAATTTAATTCCAGGCTTCGTTTAAATGTCAACTCTCATCCAGGAAAAACTATATACATATATGTACAAAAGATGCTATTTACAAATATTTTACAATCATGCAAAAATTTTTGAAAAATGTTTTGAAATCATGAATGAATGATGCATGAAGTGCAAGTTTTGCAAAATGATATTTATACACATTTACACAAGATTTTTGCAAACTTTTGATTTTCAAAACATTTTGGAAAAAATTTGTACTATATACATAATTTTGATACAAAATATTTACACAAGCTTTACACAAAAGATTTTTGAAATCATTTTTACAAAAATACTTTGTACACTAGCCATGTATGTGCAAGAATGAAAGAGGTTTATGTACATGAAGAAATTTTTAATTTTTGTGATTTTTAGCCATTTTATTTATTAACACACTCACACAAAGTACGAGTTATGGCTAAAGTATATATGAAATATATACACACCCCCCCTATACTTAGCTCGAGCAATGTCCTCAGAGTGATCAAGAGCGATGAAGAAGACATAACTCGTGCTTAGTAAAAGGGAAGTGAAAAGGAATGGCTGAGTACCGTAATGAATAAAAGAATAAAATGAAAGGAACTCGGTGGTTTCCCCCTATACTTAGGATTAACTAATCCTGAGTATAGAAAGCTGTACATGAAGGGAAAGCCGAGTGAAGAATATACAGACTCTGCTCCCCCTATACTTAGGGTAAAATATCCCTAAGTATAGGCAACAAAAACAGGAGCAGAAAGAATGAAAAGAATACTCACAGGTCCGACATCCCCCCTATACTTAGGGTAAAGTACACCCTAAGTATAGCATAATCATAAGATGAAAGACGGGATGTGGGACTAAAGAATAGAATGATATGGACAACTGGATCTATACAGGCGGAGGAACAGTGAAAATCAGGCGTGAGATGTAAAAGATGTGAGTCAAAAGACCACATCTCACGCAAAATGAATAGCGGCAATGATAACGTCCCGCGGCTCATGATCTAGAAATGGTTTGAGCCGCTGGCCGTTCACTCGGAAGGTACTCTCAGAAGATAACTCAGATATATCAATGCTACCGTTATCGTGTACCTTTCTGACCAAATAGGGTCCTTTCCATTTGCTCTGTAGCTTCCCTGGAAATAATCTAAGCCTTGCATCAAACAGCCATACTTTCTGTCCAATCTCAAAATGCTTGTGGCTGATATGAGAATCATGCCACTCTTTGACTTTCTCCTTATAATGTAGGCTGCTTGAGAAAGCTGCATCTCTAAGCTCTTCCAAGGCGGCTAACTCTGCCCTCCTCTGGTCTCCTATACCATCAGGATCCATAAGAATCTCTGTGACTACCCAAAGTGACTTGTGCCTCAGCTCGACAGGTAGATGGCATGGCTTGCCATAAACGAGGCGAAAGGGAGATGTACCTAATGGAGTCTTGAAAGACGTCCGATATGCCCACAAGACCGAGTCCAAAAGCTGTGACCAATTCTTTCGGTCAGGGCGGACGACTTTCTGCAAAATATTCTTGATCTCCCTATTCGACACTTCAGCTAGACCATTCGTCTGTGGATGATACGGTGTAGCAACACGATGATCTATGCCGAACTCGCTAGCAAGGGCCTTCACCTGATCGTTGATGAAATGAGATCCCCCATCAGAAATCAAAACTCGTGGAACCCCAAACCGCATGATGATGTGTTTCTTCAAAAATCTGCAAACTGTCTTTGCATCTGCGGCTCGGGCGGGGATAGCCTCAACCCAACGACTAACATAATCTACGGCCAACAGAATGTACTCAAATCCCTGACTCTTAGGGAATGGACCCATGAAATCGATGCCCCATGCGTCAAAAACCTCACAGAAGTGAATGGGCTGCATCGGCATCATATCACGCTGTCCACAAGTGCCCATCCTCTGACAGTCAGTACATCTCCTCACGAACTCATCAGAGTCCTTGAAGAGTGTAGGCCACCACAAGCCGGATTGGAGCACTTTCTGTGCCGTTCTCCTCCCAGAATGATGTCCTCCTGCCTCGAGCTTGTGGCAGTAAGTGAGGACACTATGATGCTCCTCCTGAGGAATACACCGACGCCAGATGCTATCCCCTCCTTCGTGGTAAAGGATGGGATCCTCCCAGTGGTAGGACTTGGCCTTCGCAAGGAAGGTCTCAATCTTCTGCTTGGGCCAATCTTGTGGGACTTTCCCAGCAACGAGAAAGTTCACAATATCGGCATACCACGGGAGTGAGGCGATAGCAAGGATCGCCTCATCTGGGAAGGTATCACAAATGGGATCAATCTGCTCTGTCTCCTCAGGCTGCTCTAATCGGGATAAATGGTCCGCCACCACATTCTTGACTCCAGGCTTATCCTTGATCTCAATATCGAACTCCTGGAGTAGAAGGATCCATCTAGTAAGTCTGGCCTTGGCATCCTTCTTTGACATGAGGTACCTGATGGCGGTGTGATCTGTGTACAAGGTCACTCGGGATCCAATGATATATGATCTGAATTTATCTAGGGCAAACACTACTGCTAGCATCTCCTTCTCTGTGACAGTGTAATTCCGCTGAGCGGAATCCAATGTGCGGCTAGCATAGTGTATCGCAAATGGTACTCCATCCCTCCTCTGTCCTAGCACGGCCCCTACGGCAAAATCAGAGGCGTCCGTCATGATCTCGAATGGGAGAGACCAATCGGGTGGCTGAAGGACAGGAGCCTCAATAACACATTGCTGGAGAGTTTCGAAGGACGAAAGACACTTGTCATCAACAAGGAACTCGGTGTCTTTCGTCAAGAGATCAGTCAACGGTCGGGCAATCTTGCTGAAATCATGAATGAATCTCCTATAAAAACCAACGTGCCCCAGAAATGACCGTAACTGCTTCAAATTGGACGGCGGTGTGAGTTTTCTAATGACATCGACCTTGGCAGGATCAACCTCCATGCCTCTGTTGGAGATGATGTGGCCAAGCACCGTCCCTTGAGTCACCATGAAGTGACTCTTCTCCCAAGATAGAACCAACCGGGTAGCAATACATCGCTGAAGCACTCGGTCTAGGCAGTCAAGACAGGAATCGAATCCATCGCCGTAAACCGAGAAGTCGTCCATGAAGACCTCTAAACACTCCCCTACCATGTCCGAAAATATCGACAGCATGCATCTCTGAAAAGTCGCAGGGGCGTTACATAGCCCGAATGGCATGCGTCGAAAAGCGTAGGTACCGAAGGGACAAGTAAAGGTAGTCTTCTCCTGATCCTCAGGAGCGATGGCCACCTGATTGTAGCCCGAGTACCCATCCAGGAAGCAGTAATGGCTTTTCCCTGCCAGTCTCTCAATGATCTGATCTATAAAGGGCAGGGGGAAATGGTCCTTCTTGGTGGCCTGGTTGAGTCTCCTGTAGTCAACGCAGACCCGCCAAGAGGTGGGTACTCGTGTAGCGATCTCCTCTCCCGACTCACTGATCACAGTCGTGATGCCCGTCTTCTTGGGCACCACATGCAAGGGGCTTACCCACTTGGAGTCGGAAATGGGATAAATAAAATCTGCACTCCACCATTTTGATATTTCCTTCATGACAACCTCTCTTAGGTTGGGGTTCAATCGCCGCTGGAACTCACGCGACGGCTTCGCCCCTTCCTCAAGATAGATATGGTGGGAACACAACGAGGGACTAATCCCATGGAGATCTGCTACGCTCCATCCAATTGCCTTGCGGTTCTTTTCAAGAACCTCCATCAGACGGGATTCTTTCTCTTCAGTCAGATCAGCAGAGATGATGACTGGGTACATCTCAGACTCTCCCGCAAGGAATCTATACTTCAGCGAAGTAGGGAGCGGCTTCAGCTCTGGACAGCTGGGTGCTGGCAGATCTGGCTTCTGAAGAAGATGAGTGTATGCGGACAATTCTGCCAAATTTGCCTGGGAAAATGATAACGAACTCTCACAAACTGGATCTGGAGAAGGCGGGTCCTCTGCATTGTCTCTGATCTGTTCTGCCTCTACCTCCTCCTCATCTATAGGCTCAGGTGGATCCAGATCTGGCATCTGATCATCACAATCTGCCCAATCAGATTCTGAATCCGAGGGATCTATATCAGACTCGGTGGCATCAGTACCACCGGAGAACAAGGTGGCATCAGCACCACCATAGAGCAGGGTGGCCTCAGTACCACCATCACTGGAAATCGTGTCGCGATCAAGGTCCGACTCTGCTGACTCAATAGTATCCTGAACCAGGGCTGTGCTCTCCAGACTATCCTCTGTTATCATCTCTGCATCAGCTGTATCTGAATATGAGAGGATGGTCTGTGCTGCGGGGTCTGCCCAAGCTGCCTCATCATCTGTGATTACAAAATCACAGTCCTGGTGGATGTCTGGTCCTGCGTCTGTCAGCTGTTCTGAATCTGTACTGTCCTCTGAGCGGGATCTAGCTCTGGCTCTGTGGTCCTTAACCGTCTCTATTTGTATACTCTCGCCCTCGACGCGAAAGAATACCTTCCCACTGTCATGGTCAGTCACTGCCTTGGCTGTGGCCAAGAACGGGCGACCGAGGATGATGGGGGAATCGGTCAACGAGTCAGGGGTCTCCATGTCCAGCACTACGAAGTCCACGGGGAATTGCAAACCCTGAATCGTGACGACAACGTCTCGCAACAACCCCTTTGGCCTCTTGACAGACCGATCAGCAAACTGAAGGTATGTCCTGCTCTGTCTAAGAGTGCCCAACTCTAAGTGGTCGAGGAGGGCTGCCGGAAGAAGGTTGATCGACGATCCGCTATCTAATAGAGTACGGTTGAACCTCTGCTTACTAATCTGACATCTGACATACGGGGCCCCTAAATCTGGCCTCTTAGTCGGCAGATGGTTCTGGATCGCGTAACACGTGGCTTTGGTCAACACATGAATTTCTGCGGTCTTGTTCCTCTTCGTCCTTCTGACTGTGGTCTTATCTCTCAAGGATCGCTGAAGAAGAGGGATGTGTTGCAAAGCCTCATTGAGGGTCAGCTGGATGTGAAATCGGTCTATCATGCTCTGGCTGAACTCCTCCTGCTCTCTTTTTTTTGGATCTTTTTCTTTTTTCTTCCCCTTCCCCAACTCAAGGGCTCTAGGAAAGGGGATCACAGGGTCCTTCTCAGATGAAGGACTAGGAATAGGCCTAGATGATTCGATGACTGGATCCTCACAAACATCATTCACCACAGTGGGATCAGAAGAAACTAAACCTTTTCCTTTATTCAAATCAGAGTTCTGAGATACATTCATGCGAGGAAAGACAACATTTCTATCAGAATAAATGTTGGTGGCATCAGTACCACCTCTAGCTGGCTCTACAACTAGACGTCTTGCGGCCTCAGTACCGCGGGCTGGCTCGGCTCTGCTGGTGGCGTCAGTACCACCTCCTCTATGTGGTGAAATGGCAGCCTCAGTACCGCTCTCCTCTTCCTCATCTGGCGCTCTAGATGATTCCTCGTGATGTCGCTCAGATGAGGCGCCGCCTGCTGGTCTTCTACCGCTCCTAAGTGTGACAAAATCAGCATCAAATAAATCCGACGAGATAACATCAAATGAGTCACTAGAAGTGGTAGGCTCTGTGTGAACTACCTGCTCAGATTTCCTCTTCAAGTTATTCGGATTAGGCTCGATCTGTGCAGGGATGGCGGCCTTCCCTCTCATCAGGTCCCGCATCTCCTGGCGGAACTCGTCCATCTCCCGTCTAAATGTAGCCTGCTGCTCTGTAAAGAGGCGGGCTAAATCATCCATGGCGGGGCTCTCATGGGAGCCCGACGGGTTACCTCTCTGATAATGAGGCTGCTGGACCTGCTGCTGCTGTGGCTGAGAGGGGTAAGAGGAAGGATGCTGCTGCTGGTGAGCTTGCTGCTCACGTCTCCAATTCTGTCCCTGCTGCTGGTAGGGACGAGGTACGAAGGATGATGGCTGATGTGGCTGATATGCAGGGGGCTGCTGGTGATCTCTCTGCTGGGAGTACTGCCCTCCCTGACCGGCTGGCTGTTGTTGGGACTGGTTACCCCCATTCCCCCACCTGAATCCGGGATGGTCTCGTCGGATTCCAGGTTGAGGACGGTCATACCAAATCCCGTTGACATCCATCAACGGCTCAGCGTCAAAGGGGTCTGGTGGCAGTGCTGCCAGAGGCTGATCCGGCTGATATACCACCATCTGTAAGTCTGGAGATGGTGGTGACTGGTAAGAGGGCTGCTGCTGCTGGTACGGCTCCGCCTGTACAAGGTGAACTTGTCTAGGCTGCTGCAAGGAGCTGGAGCGCTGGGACGAGCTGCGGCTGCCGCCGGAATCGCCTCGCGACAGAAGACGGGGCTGTGGAGCCGTCTGTGCCTCCTGAAGACACAGAAGCTGGGTCTTCATGTCGCTCAGAGTTTGTGCCATTTGCTCCATCTGAGTTATGCCCTGGCACTGCTTCTTCTCTATGATTTCCATGCGGTCCAACTTCTCGCTGATAATTCCCATGTCCGCAGTGGCCGACTCTGCCTGTGCGGCCGCAACTGTGGACGAACTGGATGGACCTGCATCAACCCGTGCTATCCGCTGATACTGCACGGGTCCTGGCGGCTGTTGAGATCTCTGAGTGTACAACCGAGTCTGGGACATCACCATGTAATTTTCGGCCATCTCCTCGTAGATGGCCCAGACTTGGTTGTGGTCCTTGGCAAAGTAGGACCCGCCGCAAGAAGCATTCACCAGACCCTGAAGCTCTGGTGTCATCCCACTAAAGAAGCTCTGAACTAGGTTCGGCTTCGAGATGTCGTGATGTGGGCATCTATCCAGAAGCTCTCTGAACCTCTCCCATGCTTCGTGAAATTGCTCATTAGGGAGCATGGAGAAGTTGTTGATCAGGGCCCTCGCTGCATTCGTCCGCCCGAGTGGATAGTACTTGTTCAAGTACTCGGTGCGGAGCTGATCCCAAGTGTAAACAAACTTCCCTAGATGTTTCAGCCAGGCGGCTGCTCTATCTGCCAGTGAAAAAGGGAAGGCCATCATTCGAATCGTATCTTGGTCCACATGACGGTCGTGGACAGTACTGCAGATCATCAAGAACTCCTGGAGATGGAGATGGGGTTCTTCAGTGGCAAGCCCGTGAAAATGAGGGAGCATCTGCAGGGTGTTCGGAGGGAACTTGAAATCCCCCACGATAGCAGGTACCACCACCCAATGATGCATCAGTGTAGATCCGGGGTTGTGTAGCTCCCGCATCGTTCTCGGTGGTCCTCCTCCGGCGGCGGCTGCCGCTGCGGCAGCTGCTGCTGCGGCTGCTGCCTCTGCATCAGCGTCAGGAATGTCCTCAGGCTCGCTCGGCTCGTCTCGCTCTCGTCGGAGTCGCTCCATCTCCCTTCTCATCTCAATCATAAATGCCCCCTGATCGCGTAACTGCTGCTGAACCGTCTCTAATGATGCGATCAGGGTGGAGTTGATCGCTCCCTGGTCTAAGACAAAATGTTCGGGCTGGCGATCGTCTGAACTGCCGGCTCCAGCCATAGTGACGTCTGCAAAATCAGATGAGCCCAACTCAGGTTCTGTTAAATCAATTCGTCTTTCCTCGGGCTCATGTCTCTCAGTAGGAAAAGAAAGGGGATCGAGGGGGAACAGGGTGGAATCGAACTCGGGCCCGGAGAGCTGGTCTCGACTCTCACGGGCCAACCTAGATGATGGAGTAGCCGCGCCTGAAAGCGGTGCAGCCAGAGGCTGCCTAAGAGATCGTCTACCCATCATCTTGATCTGGCGAGTTGGGCGGATGGGATCTGGAGAAAATATGATCACAAAGCAAACCCCCGGTTCACCAACGCAACACAATCTGAAGACCGTGAAAGATCGGTCAATTTATCTTGTCAATTTTATTTGGTGAACACACAAGATATCAGAGCGATTACGTGACCTGCTGGGATACCCGATACTCTCTCAACCGACTGTCCCGCACAGAAGAGTCGGTAATCAGTCGAGAAGAGCACCGGAGGGCTTTACCTAGTGTTCGGGTCACTCTCTCGCACAATCAAACCAAACAATGAGGGGGTTGCTCTCCCCAAGACAAATTTTTAATGTGAGTGTCTTTTAGGGTCAATAATGTTATCCAGTCCCAATTTTTATTGTTTTTCTTTTTAATTTTTTTCAAAATAAATACAAGCGGCCTAACGGTTTTTCCGATTCTCCTGATGATTAAGCCAAAAACAGAGGGAGAAGACGAAAAAGCCGATGCGCGAGAAAATCAATGATGCATGCAGAGAAAGAAATGCGTACCTTGTCTCCAGCACTCTACATGCAAGTGATCCGCGCAGAATTTAAATACAGAATTAAACTACCTAAATGATGCAACGAGGAAAAACCGAGTCCTAGCTGAGCAATTTCTATTGATCGTGAAGAACAATAGTTAGCCAACGGAATCGAGTCCGGAGTCCGATCTTGGGAGTCACTCGGTGCCCGCCACAACGGGTCCTGCCAGCGCTGTATGTGACTCCTCACGGCACGTGGTCTCAAATCCAATTAAACTAACTTTTTCAGTGAATTTTATCAAGGTCCAATTACGTTCTATAGGAACAGATATTCTATTAAGTGTTGGGCCTTAGATATTTACGTCACAATCAACAGAAATTCCTAAATCTAGGGGCTCGAGAAAAACCGCGTAAACACCGGAAAAGGCAGCTAGCTATCAAAACCACGATAAAAGCCGCGAAAATCCGAATGGGTCCCCCGAGCACACCGGTGCTCGACGAAACAGACCCGCTAAGTTACAAGTGTCCACAGTTCAAAGTCTAAGTTATTACAAAAAAATTGTTCTCTCTCTCTCTCTAAATAGGAAATCTCTTCTCCTCTCTCTTCCTCCTGCTCTTCTTCCCGTGCGGGTCCTCAAAAAGTGTACTCCAAGTTCTCCACGCAGTACCTCGCACAAAAATTAGAAAGAGAGAGTGTCAGAAAACAGTTATAATGTAGAGAGACAATATGGAAAAATGACTACAAAGCCGTGCTCCCCGGCAACGGTGCCATTCTGATGACCGATGGATCACGAGAGATCAAGGGAGATAAATAACAGGTCGTTGCGACCTCAATCCCTCGCAAATCGATCAACAAGAAAAATCAATCACTCTAATAAGATAAAACAAGCAAGCACACAATAGAGCGATCTAGCTATAGGATTAACCTGGTATAGCTCCCAGGGTCGAACTCAAGGAGCACAGATTGGCCTTGCGGCCTACGATGTAGTCAGAAATCCAAGGGAATCTTTTTTATGGTTTTTATTTGTTTTTATAATTTTTTTAGATTTTTTTTAAAAGATGAGAAAATGAGAGAAAGCAAATACAAGGCAACTTCAACAATTTATACAACACACAAAAATGAAGCAAAAATTCCAGAAAATTTGTTTTTATGTTTTAAATGTTTCTTACTGTTTTTGGTGAATTTTTGGAATTTTTCTAATGGGTAAATTATTTATTAAAAATCAAACAATGCGAAAAACAAAGGGGACTGTCCAGCAAGGCTTAAGACCCAAAAATAAAATAATTTTGGTTCTCAAAAAGCCCTGAAGGTAATTTTCCTATAATCTATGAAGAATAAGGAAAATTTAGGCACCCTAATTATTGCTTTTGGATTTTTAATTTATTTATTACAATTTTTATGGGTTTTTAGGGGTTTTTCAATTTTTAAGGTTTTTAAGTGATGAAAAATAGCCAAACTTGGCTAGAAAATCAAACAACCAGTAAACAACAATATCTAATTTTTTTTTAGAATTTTTAGTGGAGTTTTTATATTTTTTTGGTATTTTTAAAGTCAAACAGTAGCAAAATTAGGGGTTTTTGAATTTTTAAAAATAATAAATGAAATCAAAAATGTCCCCAAAAATCATAGAAATTCCTACACCATGGCAGGAGCCATGTGTCAAAATCTCATTGGATTTGGAGGTCGTTTGATATTTTATTCAAAAATAAAGGTGGGGCACTGTGCACAGGGACCTATGTGCAAATACCCAAAAGTTCTGGGGTCCTGGTGCAAAATACCCAGCAAGTCACGCGCTTCGCGCGTGGCTGGGGCACACAGGGACCAAATTGCAATAAAAACCAAGTCCTAGGGCTATTTGATAACTCGTATCAAAAGCCCAGGGGTATGGTTGCAAAATTCCCAATAAATAACGCACATGCGCATAAACAATGCTCACAGGGGTATATATGCAAATAAACAAAACTTTTCATTCAACGGGTAACATCCAGAACTACAGGGCTTCGTATGCAAATAACCCAACAAAACACGTGCCAAAGCACGTGGGTCTCTACTGGCAGGGGTATAAATGCAAATAAAATTAAGCGCGAGGGTCTCTATGCAAATATCCCAGAAAATAAACAACTGAATTAAAAATTACAGGACTTAAACGAAAACAACAAACTACGATGGGGTCCTACGATATTTACCCCTTTATTAATAGCGACGGCCCGATTCTGACGCGTGGCAGATCTGACGGTGGAGAACAAACGCGCCTTTACTCCTTCGGCTCTTGGGCTCGATCGACGGCGGAGAGAGATCCACGTGGCTGATCTGACGGTGCTGGGCTCCTGCGCCTCTCTCCTCGGTTGCGACGGTCCAGATGAGATCCTCAGATGAATCAACGGCTGCTGCTCCTCTACAGATCGACGGCTAGGATGAGAACTGGAGTGAGGTCTTCATCGGACGGCTCTGGAGGGTGGAGGAAGAACTCGACGCCGGCGAACTTCGCCGACGTCCTGCGTGAACTCCGGTCCTCCTCAGCTGCGCCTGAAGGTCGGAGAAGGTCCGGCGTGAAGTTGCGCAGCTGCTGCGGGTGGCCAAGGGCCCAACCGAGCCCTGAAGGGGCTCCGGCGAAGCCTAGTGGCTCGAAGCTCCTGGCTGAACTGTGAAGGAGGCTCAGACACCCCCTTTGGACCTGCAAAGTGGTCAAGAAGCTTCGCGGGTCGAGGGCAAAGTGCCTCGACCCGGTTAGGTGGCGTGAAGGTGAACGGTGCGGTGGGGCGGAAGAGCTCCGGCGAGGCGGAGGCGATGGAACTCGACTCCCAGATCCTGTGCGATCTGGGTTGAGTGAGTGGGCGTAGAAGGTGCGCGGGGATACGGCGGAGGTGATGACCGGGTCGGATGGTCGAGATGTAACGTGAGGTGGTCGGAATCAGGGAAATGGGTCGGATATACGATTTGGGCGAAATCCTAAATTAGAAGAGATTAGAAAGAGCTAAGGTTACCTGATGGATGCTGGAGACTGTGCTGGAGCGTGGCTATCTCCGGGTCGTAGCTTCGAAGGGCGTCAAGGCCTGAAGCTCGATGCTCAACGCTGGCGGCGGAGCAAAGGCGGCGAAGTTCGCCGGATCAAAGGATACGCCTCCTCACCTCACTGCAACAAGGGCTGACGCTCGCTGTCACTCTTGCGGAGCCGATGGAGGTCACTGGGAAGAAGGAGAGGGTCCAAAGATGGGGCGCGGAGGCGGCGGAGGCGAAAATATATAAGGTGACAGGGTCGACTAGGGTTGAGGCTCGACGGCTAAGGAAGGCGTGGATTTGATGGCGGAGGATCCGGCGAGGGAGAGGGATGAACGACGAAGAATCCGGGCACGGGGTATGCGTGGGGGACAACCTGGAGTCGCGTGGGAAAATCGGCGAAGGAGGCGCGGCACGCATCGTCCAGAATAGGAAGGAGTCCGCGGGGGAGTTGACCGGGGTCAACAGTCCCCCGTGGACCAATCAGGAGCGGCCACGTGTACGCGAATTTTGTTTATTTATTTTAGGGTAGAAATAGGCCGAATTAAATAAAACTCAAAACATGAAATATTTTTCTTTTATTTTTTTCTATTTTTTGGTGATTTTTATTTAATTTTTGGAAATAAAAATAGGGTAGCTCTATATATAGGTATATGTACACTATATGGGTTTTTATTTTTGATTTTTTTATTTGTTATTTTTATGTGTTTTTATGCTCATTTTGTATTTTATTTATTTACAACATGAAATATGGAATAAAAGAATATTTTTATTTTATTTTTATCACTTATATACAAGGGTGAAATAAATGGTTGAATACATTTATATACATGGTATTTATACAATGTATTTTTGTATTTTCAATTTTGTAATTTTTATTTGATTTTTGTTTTGTTTCTTGTTATTTTATATATTTACAAAATATGTCATAGAATATTTACAAAAAGTTTAGAAAATAATTGAATTTATTTATAGGGTTAAATAAATACAATGATGTGGTCTATGTACATGGTGAAGGAAGGGTATTTTTGAATTTTTGATTTTTATCTTTTTATTTTGTTTTTAATAGTTTTTAAGCATACACAATATAGACAAGGATACTTACAACATATTTTTGGGTGAGGAAAATATATAGTTTATTGAATTTACAGAAGTATATACACATGAGCTCCTATCTCCCTCTACTTTGGCTTTTATGCGGTCAGGCCCATGCTGAGCCCTCCCTTGGGTTAGGTTGCTCAATATTTATTCTAAATATTTCCCTCTTTTTCTTTTTGCTCTTTATTCTTTTATTTTGTGCACAAAAACATGCTAATTATAGGTTTTTACACACTGCATGCTTTTGGTAATTATTTGTATTTACACATATCTACATGTATTTGCAAAGGTTTTTGTAGCTAAAATAATAGAATAAAGAGTGATGAATGGGTATTCATCAGTGGCCAAGGGACTCATTTTGGAGTTGTTTTTTTTGAACTTGCAGGTACCTGGGACCCATGAGCTTCATTGACCTCGTGGAGGGCACTAGCAAACACCGGTGCATTTTAACGCCTCCAGCCGTTAGGGGACCTCTCCAGGAGCGTCTGAAGCCATTTGGAGCAGCAAAGGCCAACAGAGTAGGGAAATATCGTCGGAAGAAACTCGCCAATAGTGAGTTCCTTCCTTGTTCTTCCATCATGCCCTCCTACCATTGGATGAAGATGGAACCTCCAGGTCACACCAGAGACGCTCGATCAAGACATGTATCCACCGTCAAATCGCACCCAAGGATCTAATCTCAGCCGTTGATCGACGAAACGTCATCGCACAATGAGGACACGGCACATGTCAAGTGAACGCCCATTAACCATCCGATCATGCCACTTATGGGGTAAATTGCAATTCTCGCCCTACCTTTTTGTATTTATTTAATTCTATAAATAAAATGTAGCATTTTAAAATAAATGGAATTTTTGCAACGAGGCATCTATTGTTATTTTACTTACATTTTGGTCCTTTCCAGCTCAGTTCACGTGTCATCCCACATGAGCTAGGAAAATTGCATGTATATCCCTAATGATTTTTGTAATTGTTAAAAAGTTTAATAAAAATTAACTCCATTGTATATTTGTGGCATAATTGCATTGAGCCTCTTGTCTTTTATTTTATTTGCAAAAATGCCCCTATCGGAACATATATTTTTATGCCTTTCATTTATTTACTAAAATTAGTTATTGTGCTCCTAAAAATACACAGAAATAGGATTAAATGCTTCATGCCATGTATATTCACACCCATATTTTATTTGGCTTTTTTTACATTTTATACACTTATTAAAGTAGAAATGGAGCCTATTTTTATACCATTTAACTTATAAAATACCAAAACAAATATAAAACCAAGTCTAAAGATTCCAAAAAAATACATATAGTGTATTTATCCTATTTTATTTGCATACCAAAAATCACTAAAAATGGGAAAACAAAAGACCTAAAAATCGACAAACCTGAAAATCCTTCATGAAAATCTAAAAAAAATATTAAAAATCCAAAAATATGTTTTTTCTATTTTTCTATTTTTATTTATATTATATATTAAAACTGATTTGGGTAATTTTTGAACCTATTTACTATTTTTTAAATTCCAATCAATTTCGAAATATATATTTAATCCATTATTTGGGATAATTGTGACTTTGAAAATACATAAAAATTAGCAAAAATTATAGAAAAATAAAAAATTAGAAAAATCTAAAAAGTACATAAATACTTCATTTACTGGATTTTGACTATTTTTACATATATATATGTAGTATCTATATATACTTATATTGTATATATACACATATATGTATACATAAATATATATATGTATATATGTCTTATATATTTAAATAAAACAATAAATATAAAAATAGAAAATTAAAAATCAAATATAAAGATATAAAATGAAAATAAAAAATATAAATTAAAAATCCATAAAAATAATAAAATGGACAAGAGATAAAAGACAATTTTTTTAGCATTATTTTTGCCTCTTCCTTCCTTTTGCTCCATGTGTTCGACCTCTAAACATACTTAGGCCTATACACATTTGTTATAGAGTTATAATAAATATTAACTCAACATTTTTGATATTAAATGCTTTATTCTTGTTGTGGGTTAATTGTTGATTGAGTCTAGGATTTGTTGCTCACCTCAACGATTGTGCTCCCGCCTCGTGTGGAATACACGACCGATGAATATTTTTTTGGATTTATTAAATGGTGATATTTCCGGGGAGCACGTCACTTAGGTGGAGATTAATTTATTTTGTCTAATATCTCTTATCACTTATTTATTGCATATATTTATTTTTGTTATTCAATTATTTGTTTTGCATTTATTATGTGATATTATTATTGATTGTTCTAACCACTCTCTTTATTTGACCTTGATGCGAGGGACCACTACGCGAAGGAGGACTTACTAGGAAGACCTATTCACTAAAGCAAGGTGGAGCCAACCATTCTTACTCAGCTGGCAGGAGAGAGCATCAAAGGCAGACGGAGGAGAATTTTGAAGACAGTCTATTTTATGCTGCATTTTTATTTTATTATGTATATTCATGTGAGAGAGTGACTCATTTAATTGTAATAATTCATGACTCTCAACCACACTTCGACTTTCCGAGGTCCACTGCCCGATGGTTTGTTCCCTCAGGGGCCTCTACGTTTTTTGCTGCCTTTTCGCCTTTATTTTTTATTTTAATTTTATTATTTTTGTGTGAATGAGCCCTAGTTTAGGAATTGTTTGCTCGATAAAATAAGGTTCAAACCCCTAATATATTTTCCTGTACCTATAGATTAACTTCTGGACTTAATCAAATAATAAATGTTGATTATTTAGATTCATACCCGCGCACTGCGAGAGACATCATACAACGCTAAAAGGACCTGTTCTGGCGGGCACTGAGATGTCTCCAAGATCGGACCTTAGGGGTTGTTTCCAAATAATTAACATGTTGTGATTCATGATAATAACAATTTCTCACCTAGGGCGATTTCATAAGATTGCATCTCATATAGTTAGATTTCAAATTCTGTTATGCATCCTGCATGGAGAGAGCTGGGAAGCACTGTAAGTCTTCCAACTTTACATGTATCATCGATTTTCGACTTGCATGGCTTTTTCGACCTTCTCCCTCTGATTTTTTACCACCTAGAATGTTAAATAGAATTGGAAAACCGTTAGGACGTGCATTGAAAAATAACCAAAAAAAGTGACAACCTAAATAAAATTGGGACTGCTAACTTTATTTGACTTAAAGATAAAAATGTAATGGATTCATTGTCTTGGGGAGAGCAACTCCTCCTTGTTTGTGCATTTTATTCCTACGTACACGCTAAGTATTAGTGCCTAAATCCCAAGTCTATCAACGGTGTGTACAACTTTTTGATTATCACCTAACTCTAAAATCGACAAGATAAAAAGACCACATCTCGGTCCTCATTGTGTTGAGTAGGTGAACTGGAGGTTTTGCTATGTGCATTGATTGTGCTTTGAGTTCATATGCATTTTCATCTCTCTTTGAGTTGTCGGTCCCATCTATGTGCATATTTTCGTCCTTGAGTCCTTCTATCTCCCTTGTCCATATCCATCTCCTCATTCGCATCGAGTCATGATTGGGTCATGATCTTCATCGTCTTCGCCGGATTTTACGACTTTTCTCCTTGCCCATATCACCCATATCTAGTCCAGTTCGAGGAGACCCTTTCCTTGAACAACAATTTTGATTATGTCTGCTTTCATCTCACCCACCCTCCTCGTGTCCCTCATATCATCCCTAATTTTGCCCGAGATTGCTGTGCTTATAGGTATGGTCTGCATCGAGGTTTATAACTTACATTGGTATTTGAGTAAGATGGGCCCCTTTTGAGGATGCTGAGATTGACATGCTACTTTGGTGGATTTGACTTCCGATATGTGCATAGAGCGTATTGAGCATTTTGATGATTGCATGATTACTAGGTGTGATTCGTTATTAAGGATCTTTGATCACACACTGGATTGAGGCTATGATATATTTTGATGATTTGATGATGATGTCATGAGTTATGACTGATCGATCAATTTTGAGATTCCTTCTGTATTGATTTAGAGGGTTGATTGACTATCTTGATTTGGACTTCAACGACGGTCTATGGAACCCACATGACTTCACTCATCTCCCTGACTGATCCATCCTTGATCTCCTGACTTGCCCATCCACCTGTGGCACTTAGAGGATTTCTACGTATATTTTGTTCCATCTCACTTGATTTAATTGACTTGAGGGACGTATCTTGATTGACCTATTTCCCTCATATGATCTTATGCCCTCCAAAGGATTGATTGCTTGATTTTGGGGACCCGAGTGTGACACCAACAATCCCATTTTGATTGATCTAGTTTGCATTACTCACTGAGGACTATCTGCGAGAGGATGCAACACATTCTCTATATTTGGTTCCACTTGCTGGCTGTGCTGCCATCTTGTTGGCGCATGATATCGAGTCATCTGATTTGACTATCTGGCCTCCCTATCTGATTGTGTGCTCGATCTATCGGTATACGAGGCCAATTTCACCGACTCTCCTTTGAGTCTTCTCTCCTTGACGGTCCTCGCAAGGATATCCCCACTTTTCTGATTATTCATTGCTTAGTTCATAGTGCTCTCCGAGGGTTATCTGTGAGAGACTATGACATTTTTATAGATCATGCGGTCTCTTCTGCTAGGTAGCCGATCTATCATCTATCGAGATTGATTTCTTTGAGTCTTCTTTCCTTGATGACCCTCGCAAGGACGAGATATATTCTGACTATTCTTTGCTTAGTTTGCATTACTCCCTGAGGACTATCTATGGGAGAATGCAACACATTCTCTATGCTCGATTCCACTTCCTAACCGTGCTTCCATCCTGTTGGCGTACGATACCGATTTGTCTGATTTGACTGTTTGGCCTCCCTATCTGATTGTGTGCTCGATCTATCGGTACATGAGGCCATTTTCACTGACTATCCTTTGAGTCTTCTCTCCTTGACGATCCTCGCAAGGATGAGCCCCACTTTCTGATTATTCATTCCCTAATTCATAGTGCTCTCTGAGGGTTATCTGAGACTATGACACCTTTCTAGATCCTGCGGTCTCTTCTGCTGGGTAGCTGATCTGTCATCTACTGAGATCTATTTTTTCAGACTTCTTTAAGTCTTCTCTCCTTGATGACCCTCGCAAGGACGAGATCTATTCTGAATATTCTTTTCGTAGCATGCATCACTCCTCGAGGACTATTTACGGGAGGATGGAACATATTCTTTACGCTCAGTTACCACTCTGATTGTGTCTTCGATCTGGTGGGACACAGAACCTAGTCGTTTGATATATATCTCTGGTCCCTACTACCTTATTGTTGATATGATCTGTCGGATCTTTGGACCGATCTGTCTGGACTCATCTAAGTATGCTTTCCTTGATAGTCCTCGCAAGGATGAGCCATCCGCTTCTGATTATTCCATGCGTAGTTGGTAGTGCTCCCCTAAGGGTTATCCACGGGACGCTGTCACATGTTCTTGATCTGTCAGTCTCTTCTGCTCGTAGCCGTTATGTCGCTTACCGAGACTGTTCTGACTGACCACTGTGAGTCCGCCTACCTGACAACCCTCCCAAGGTAAGCTCTGTCTGATTATTCATTGACTAGCATATATTACTCCACGAGGGTTATCTGTGTGAGGATACATCATTTTGTTGGTACTCGATTTCACTTCTAGTGTCTCCTATCTGTTGGAGCATGAAGCCGAGTCTTCTGATTTGCATACTCGGTCTCCTCTCTGGTTGTGTCTCCTATCTGTTGGAGCACAGAGTCGAGTCTTCTGATTATTCTGTGATCTTAGACTCATTTGAGTCTGCTCACCTTGTGGACCCTCGCAGGGTTGAGCCATATCGTGGGGTGTTCGGTGTGTTATTGTGACATTCCGACTTTGTGTGAAATATAAAGATTTGAAAACCTATTTGCAAATGGTTTTGAAAATAGTTGTAAAATATTTGAAAAAATCTATATATGCTGTTTGAAAAATCTTTGCAAAATAACTTTCAAATGTCTGTAAATATTTGCAAAAACTACTGTGTACTATAGTTTTCAAATTTGTTTTCAAATAAATTTGAGGAGTAAATGCATTGTTAAATAAAAATAAATGTACAAAATAATAAATTCCTATATACCTATGAATAACATCTTAAATTCTTTAATTATTAACTTTTGTAAATAAATAAAAAGAAGCACGCCCATGTAAATAGTTGTACATATTTTATTTTAGTGTCCAAAAATTCTTTTTATTTTTCAAATTCTTTTTGAAAAAATTGCATCATTGTTTGCATCATTGTACATAGCATTTGCATCTTATATTCTTTGGTATTGCGCTTGATGATTGATTAGTACAATTAAGTCGAAGATTGGAGCTTGGTTGGACCTTACTGCAACTAACTACACTGGAACCTTATGGGAACTAGTTTTAAGGTACTTCCGGTCCATTGGGACTTAATTCTTGAGACTCAGGATTGGTTTCAAGTCACATCAACTGACTAACTAGAACTTTTCGAGATGCACACATGACTCTTGTCGACCGTGACATAACTTGGACACTTGCACCTTTCACTTGGCTCAACTCAGTTGGAGTGGTGAGGGGATTGGATTTACCGGTCTGAGATACACACGAGTGGAATCATTCGTCCTCGTCTAGGGAGGGAAGAGCACCCCAACCTGGTCCAGTTGCCATGAAGTCGAATGATAGGAGAATGTGGGTTGAAATAATGCTTCAAAAGAGGGATAATCTTCTGGCTCAAGAGGAAAAACTCCTTATGTAAATTATGAAATAAATAGTATTTCAAAAAAAAAGAAAAAAAACTCCAAAAAAGTGGAAAGGTCTGAAAATAAAATAGAATGCTTGCCAGAGTATGTATGTACGTTGTATAGTCAAGGTTATACCATGTGAGACTGCAGCTGGTTGACTTGACTACACTGGTCATGCATCCCAAGATAGGTAGCTACACTGGCTACCATTCATTCTTTTCTTCACCTTCTCCTCTAGAGTTGTATGCGACTTGAACTTAGAATGGAATACCCGCTCCTCGAGGACAGAGTGCTGGTTGGGGAATCATTGGGTTGTCATTATGGAGAAGTCAGTTCTTTTATCAGTTCAGTTGGGGAGAGCCACTATCACTTACATTGTACAAGTCTGCTTCATTGCCATAAGAGTTTGCGTATGATGTAGGATAATTCTGACATGGCTATTGAGGTGGTTTGAACCGAGTTATGTGACTCTTGAAGGCTGTTGTGTTTTAAATTTGGTTCCCGACCAGGTTCCACACACAATCTCACATCAAGGTATAACAAGGGATCCAAACTTTGATTTTGTAAAGATAAGTTCAATAATTGAAATCAATTCCATTTATTCTTTCTTTTTATTTTCTTCTTTATCCTATTTATACTTATTGCATAAGTGTTTGCTAGGGACTAGCAAATGCAAGTATAGGGGGGTGATGAGTCTCCATTTCATCACCTTTATTCTATCATTCAAATTAGTTAGGGTAGCTTAGGTAGCCTCGCCGGAGCTCTTGAGATCCGATGACTGTACCCCCGTTCAACACCCATCTCCGACCCACACTTTCACCCCCATTTCATTCCTCATCATTTTTACTCCACCCCTCGCTCTTCATTTCACCCGGATCGACACCAAAACTGGAGATCAACTCCTTCACCTCTGTTGCTCGCTGGAGGAGCTCCACCCCCCACCACTAACACCCATTTCACCACCAAATAAACCCCCATACTTTTTGTTTTCTTGCCCTTGACTTTTATGTAGGTATCAGTGGCCAAGATACTCCTTTTAGAGTCATTTTTATCGAACTTGCAGGTACTTGGGACCTTTGAGCTTCATCGACCTTGTGGAGGAGGACCATCGAACACCGGTAGATTTTGATGCCTCCAGCCATTAGGGGACCTCGTCAGGAGCATCTGGAGTCCTTTTGGAGAAGCAAAGGCCAACGGGGTAGGGTAATATCGCTGGAAGCAACTCGGTGGCGAGTTCCTTCCTAGTTCTTCCATCATGACCTCCTGCTGTTGGATGAAGATGGAACCTCTGGGTCGCACCAATGCCACTCGATCAAGACATGTTTCCACTGTCAGATCGCGCCCAACGATCTAATCTCAACTGCTGATTGGCAAAACATCATCGCGCGACGAGGACACGATACCTGTCAAGTGAAAGCTCATCAACCGCCCGATTACACCACTTATGGGGTAAATTGTAAATCTCACCCCACCTTTTTTGTATTTACTATTTATTTTGTAAATAAAATGTAGCGTTTCAAATAAATGGAATTTTTGCAACGAGGCCCCTGTTATTTTATTTATATTTTGGTCTAGTCCAGCTCAGCTCATGTGTCGTTCCATGTGAGCTGGGTAAATTGCATGTATATCCTTGACGATTTTTTGTAATTGTTAAAAAGTTTAATAAAATTTTAATTCCGTTGTATATTTATGGCATAATTTCATTGAGCCCTATGTCTTTTATTTTATTTGCAAAAATACCCTTGCTAGGACATATATTTGTATGCTTTTCATCTATTTATTAAAATTAGTTAATGTGCTCTTAAGAATATACATAAATAGGATTAAATGCTTCATACCATGTATATTCAAGCCAATATTTTATTTGGCATTTTCTGCATTTTACCCAATTATTAAAAATGAAATGGAGCCTAATTTTGTACTGTTTAACTTATAAAATACCAAAAGATATATAAAGTTATCTTTAAAACTTCCAAAAAATTATATATAGTGTATTTTATCCTATTTTATCTACATATTAAAAATCAGTAAAAATGGAAAAAAATGCTTAAAAATAAAAAAACCCTAAAATCCTTCATAAAAATCTAAAAAATTATTTAAAAAATCAAAAATATGTTTTTTTATTTTATAATTTTATTTATATAAATAATTATATAATAAAATTGATTTGTATAATTTTGGAACCTATTTACTATTTTAAAATTCAAATCAATTTTGGATTATATATTTAATACATTATTTGGGATAATTGTGACTTTGAAAATACATAAAAAATTAACAAAAAATCCTGAAAAATAACAAAAAGTATAAAAATCTAAAAAGTAAAAAATAATATATTGACTGTATTTTGACTATTTTTACATATTTATATACATATGTAGTATCTGTATATACCTTATATTGTATATATACACATATATGTATACATATATATATATATATACACACACACACACACACACGTCTTATATATTTAAATAAAAATGAAATATAAAAATAGAAAATTAAAAATTAAATATAAAATATAAAACAAAAATTTTAAAAATATAAAATTAAAACCCACAAAAAAATAAAATGTATAAGAGATAAAAGACAATTTTTTAACATTATTTTTGCCTCCTATCATTTGCTCCCTGTGTTCGACCTCTACACATACTTACGCATATACACATTTGCTGTAGAGTTATAATAAAATCTAACTCCACATTTTTTATATTAATTGTTTTATTCTTATTGTGGGTTAATTGTTGAGGATTTTGGTCGGTCACCTCGACGACTGTGCTCCCGCCTTGTGTGGAAAACATGATCGATGGATATTTTTTTAGGTTTATCACCTATCATCTTTCTTAATTTGCATTTGAGCCCCTCTCAAGACCTGTGTGCTAATAAAAGTGACGTGTTTTATTATGATTATGTCGATGCAGTGTTTTCTTAATATCTGGTGAAATAAGAAACTAATTGCTGTAACTTTTGTTTGTTTCAAAGATCTTTCTAAGCTTTTTAATTTGACATATTGTAAGATGTTTTTCAGTGCATGTTTATTCATTTTAGAAACCATTCGTGCCTATGAAAATTACATAAATGTATTTTTGAAAAGAATTATAACTAGAAATTTCTGGCAATATATTTGTTGAATTTCTATGAACTATGTACTCCACATCGGTTCATTTTCTGAGATCTAAGATTGAATTTCTCATCAAGCTACATTGCATTATATTTAAAAAAGAGATGAAACTAAATGCTTGACTTATTGACTCATTTTTATAGCATTGTCCATTTATTTCAGTTGCCATATATTTCAAAAAATATATTTTGCATTCACTTATGCATTTCATTTTATTAATTTCATAAAAAAAATTCTTTTTTGAAAAACTAATACTTAATTATTTAGATAGATTCTTACACCATCTATTTATTTTCTATTGAATCACACTTGGATTGATAGAATAGTTTGTGATCATGGTTCATTTTTGTGGAATCTTCTATATTTCCATGCTGCCATTTAAATGTCATAATTAACTTAGGGAAGTAGCTGATTATCAGTTGGTCTTACGACTATAATATTAACTAAATTTTTAAGGGTGAGAATGTGTGTTGGAAATGGAGGATTCCTCAACGAATAAATGGTTTTTATGGGGCTGCTTGGTAGAGAACCTGTGTCCACGACCGTACAATCACAACCATCCCATGTGAGAATATGGCAGACGAACGTCCTGCCCTCGAGAAGGATACTACAATATATTAGTTAAATGCATGTAAGATGCAGTCGCCTTCTACTTTTTCTAGTGCGTCAAATAAATATCCCGATCCCCTCTTATATTCTCTGGACCTTTCATATTTTCTCACCACCGAATTAAGATTCTCTTGGGGAGAAAAGGTTCAGATTGCCATGACATACCATCCACATTATAAATAGGCACCGAACTTGTCTTGCTGGTTCACCTGTACTCCCTCTCCACTCCACTCTCTCATCATGGTTGTGATAAAGAAGATCTATGCATCCGTTTTCCTACTAGTGCTTCTCTCAGCTGCCTGGAGTGCTGAATGTAGGTCTATCAAAGACACCAAGGGCGTGGGGATTAGCTACGTGCACGGGAAAGTACGTAAATCTGAAATAGCGGAAGACTACAGGAGATCAACAGCACCAGGGCACAGCCCTGGGGTTGGACATGCAGCTCTGATTCAGCAGAATGGAAGGTAAACTTACTGATATTGCCATTTTGGTCTGGAAGGACGTACGCGCATGTCATTGTATCGTGTGAATGAATATGATGGTGTATGTCTTTTTCTTGAAGTTGTAAGTTGGGCGTGGAGATTACATGCATGTTTCCTTAACTTGGTTGTAGTTCGAAGGTTAGAGCAAATAGTTTTGTCCAAGTTGTTACCAATAATGGAGATGAATTCACGAATTCCCGTAGGAATAAAGAGGGATCAGACTGTTTTTCTAATATCATACTCAGAGCTATCTTCCAACAAGCTGTTCTTTAAATGGGATATTTTAGGTTTGAATTTGGAGGTCTGCTCGAGCAAACTTGGCTTTATGTATGTGCTTACAGAACAAAGGTTTATGAACATATTATCCCAAAATCTCGCGCGCAGTTCTTTCCAATCAAATAAAAAATGGTGCAACATTTAATGGCAAAGGTGCTGCCGATAACAAAACAGACTCTTTCTGCAATAAGATTTTGATTTCTTGAAAAACAATCATCTTAGCCATTCGATCACCCCCAACATCAAGTTTATTAGAGAGAATGGCAAAGAAAGCGCATTCCATTATACATTGGTAGGCAAAGTCTTCACCTCGGCGACAAAGAAGGCACCTGGAGACACGTAAAATGTTAAACAAAGGATGCCACCCTGATAGAGCTCCTAGATGGAGTGAAAAACCTAGAATTCTCACTATTGACCCAGCTAGAAATACGTGATGAGCTCAAGATCCTTTTGATCTACAAAATAAAAACATCATTGAAGTTGAACGAGGCCATTGCGTTAAAGATAAGTATCTATTGCCCATAGTCAAAAAACTTTGTGAGGATCAAGCACAACACTTTTGTTTTTTTTGTATTTCCCTGGTTAGCTATGGTTTCCGTGGACATGATCGGATCCACCGGGAACAATATTTTGTATATCGGGATGCGTGAGAACTCGTTATTTTTCACATAGATGCAATTTCAAATCATTTTTTTTGCATAATCGATGTAACTATTATGTTGTCCTGATATGAACGAGTTTTTACGATAATAAATATTGTTTAGAATGTTTGAACATGTCCCCAAAAGTTTCACCAAAGATTGTCAACACTCGGGCGATTTGGATTCCGAAAATTCCCCCAGTGATTTTTGCACGAATTTCGGATATGTAACCACCATTTTCCTACCATGAAACATGTTAAAAATACATTAATTATGTCAAGAACCAAACGAACAAACTGCTTGAATTTATTTCACGCGATTTCTGAGTTTGATTGCCCTAGCTATTCAATATTTGGTGGAATTTGGTTGGAAGATGATTAGATCATCTTGATGATTTTTTATTGTATTTTCATTCAAAATAAATCACAGAAATTTAGAAGTTACCCTAATTAGATGTTTTATCATTTATTTAAGGAAATAATTGACAAATAATAACTTGATTGAATGATTGCTTCATAACAAACCCTAGATTAGAAACTATAATATTTGTAGTTCAACAATTTCCACGCAAAATAAATTGATTGCTTCATACGACTAGAATTTTAGAGAAATTTAAAAATGTTTTAAAATTCTCTAAGTATATAGCAACATATACGATTGAAAGATCAATAAAATCCCTTTGCACAATTTGTACCAATTGTGTTGTCTCGAATGAAAACGATGATGGTATCTAGGCCTGGATATGCTGACGGTTACCTAATTGCACCATGTACCACATTGACAATAAAAGTGCTTCATGTTAGCATATTTTGTATGACCTGGCTGAATCCGTTTCAAAGAAAGGTGACATGAGAAATCTCTATGTACTTTTAACAAATAAATTAGAATAAATTTACTAGTGAGTGTGTATACTATATAGTAATACAAAGCAAGATTAATTTGTTGGCTGCATTGGATTGATGATTGATTTAATGTGATTAAATTACTTTAATCCAATTACAATCTATTATTAATAACATTGGAATTCCCCCGGAATGTTTACTCATGAGAATTTAATTCAACATGATAAATCAAAATTTGAACGGGATATGGAGGATCATGAGATGACATCCATGGTCTTCCATCAAGGCAAAAGGTTCCTTCGCATGGATTGTACGACGAAGATGCCTATACGAAGTCATACCTCCGAAGTACAAGCGCACATGGATCGTGATCTTTATTTCTCGAAAGAAATAGGTTGTATGCGTAGTGAACCCAATATTGTTCCTTATATAATTGAGATGATTTTGGATTGCATATAATGAGTTCTATTCCTATTGATGGTTGGTTCGACAGACAACGAGTCAACACCACCTTATGGGTGGTGGGCTCATGCGTCAAATATGTAACTGGGAAATGCAAGTTGGACTTGCAAGGTTGAATGAGTTCCCACTTCCTTCACCTAAGTTATATTTTCTCATAATACTGGGGTGTAACAAATGTGGAAGGGAGATCCCAAATATTGCTAAAGATATAGTGGTAAGTATATATTTTGCATTGAAAGTTGAAAAGGGAATGAGATTTCATAGTATTAAAACATAATATAAATTTTATTTAAAAATCTATAATCAAAGGAAAAAATATAAATATATACATATATATATATATATTCTAATAGGTATATTTTTAATCACATATATGAAATTCATGAACCCACACAGTAAGCTTCTGGAGTCAACCCGTTGACTGGATGAACTATTCAGGCTGGCTCCGAAACTTGGAACTTTTTCTCTCTGCAGAGCACATCAATTATTTACTAACCAAGAACAAGCATGAGAACTTATGTCAGCAAAAGAATTGAAATTTAATGAGAAATTTGATGAAAGACCACTTGCTGTCTCGATATTATATATTGGACTCTATCCAATGTACTTCAGAAGCAACATGTGGACATGGATGGTGCCCAAGATATAATGTTGAATCTAAAAGAGATGTTTAGTGATGTGAACCACACATAACAGTATAGCCTACTGAAAGAGATGATTTGCTGCAAGATATAGGAAGAAACCTCAGTTAGAGAGCATGTAATTGGTTACCTCTCTGAGATAGATACCCTCTATTGTTTCTGCCCAAGTCTTTCAATAATTTTATGGTATCATACCACATGAATAAATTGAGGTTGATAAATCATATCTTCATTGATATCCACCGAGGATGTCATGAAGAAGGAGAGTCCTATTGGCAGTGCAATAGTTGCACAAGTCAACATGACACACGATTAAGAGCATGGGTTTCAGAAGGGTCAAACCTATAAGAAGGAAAAAGAGTCAAGATGTTGGCTCATTAACTTAGGCTTCCAGACTCATGGAATCCAAGAAAGCCAATGTCTGTCATTATTGCAAGGAGGAGAGGGTGTACTAGAAGCATAACTTTCCATATTACCTGAAAATCATTGAAAATGGTAAAGGTATGGCTCTTAAGGTATAAATTATACTTTCATCATTAAAATTAATTTTCTCATAAGATGATAAGGTAGTTGGATCACATATTTAGGTGCTTTCATTCATGCATGCAATTTGTTGCATCTATTTCAGGGAATCAGAAAGCTTGAGGCAGGGGAGATAGTCATCCAGATGTGATCTTATTCAACGATTACTGCAGTCGTCGTCGGAACGTGCAAACTATCATATCTAGTAGGAGAGTCTTAGTACTTAGAGAATGTATCTGTTTTATAGATGTTAGAAGGAACCTATTATCTGTATCTAAGTTGGTTAGACATGAATATTATTTCATGTTCTATAAACAACTTATCATAAGTCGTTTTGATAAACATATTGCAAATGATTTTCTAACTCTTGGTTAACTCTTTGAATTGTGCTTTGGTGAATGTGTCATGAATGCTGCTACCACTAGTAAAATTCCTAAGAGATCTAGAGAAGATGGAGATCATTTAACTATGACATAGCATCAAAAGCTTGGTCATTTATTTGTTAACATGATCAATCAATTGGCCAAAGAGGACCATTAGATTTTCTTGATGTCCAAAGTTTACCTACTTATGGACATTGTATTTGAGGTAAAATCAGAGCACCCTTCCAAAATAAGGATACATGATGTGAGGGTATACTTAATAATACTGATGTACGTGGTCCATTCAATACATCGACTCGAAATGGATCTCGATATTATTTGATGTTTATTGATGACCACTCACGATACATGTTTATCTTCCAAGTACATCACAAATCTAAAACCTTTGAAAAGTTCAAAGAATTCATGGATTTAGTCGAGAACGAAATTGATAGGAAGATTAAACAAATTCGATTTGACCAAGGTGGCAAGTACCTCTCAGATGAATTCAAGGAATACCTTAAAGATAGATGAATTGTATTCAATCTCACTCCTTGTAGAATTCCCCAACTAAATGGTGTTGCTGAAAGATACAACAAAACCATCATGGATATGTTCATATCAATGACGAGTAAAGGACATCTATAGGGATGTGAAATTCTTCAAGGATGACTTCCTTAAAAGTCAAAACAAGAATAAAGTAGATGAACTCACAGAAGTCTGTAAGGATATTGAGATTACTGAACTAGAAACCAAAGAGATAATTAAAGATGAAACAATTGTACCTCTTCGAAAGAGTTCAAGGGTAGTTAAAACACTTAAAAGGTATAAATTTCATGTGTCAGAAGAGTTTGACAATGATCCTACTTCATTTCATGAACACTCGCAGATCATGACATGGATAGACGTATGCTAGAAATGAAGTCTGAAATAGACTCCATCCACCTAAGGGGGTAAAATTCATTGGATGTAAATGGATCTTCAAGAGAAAGAGAGGACCTGATGGAAATGTACAGACCTTCAAGGCATGACTCCTAGCCAAGGGCTACACAGAGAGAGAAACCATCAACTACGATGAGATATTCTCTCATGTTGTCATGCTTTAATCCATCAGGGTACTACTAACTATAGCTGAATATCTTGATACTACATATGACAGATGGACGTCAAACCACATTCCTCAAAGGATACCTTGAGGAAGACATCTATATGGAGAAACCCAAGGCTTCATAGTTGAGGAAGACAAAGTGTGTAAGATGAAAAAAATTCATCTGTGGGCTGAAACAAGCTTCTCGTAGCTGCAACAACGGCTTCGATGAATCCATTAAGAGTTATGATTTTGTTTTGAATCCTAATGAACCATGTGTGTACAAGAAGCTAAGTGGGAGATCCATTGTGTTCATTATGCTTTATGTAGTTAACATCCTTATCATTGGGAATGTTATATGGATGATGACTAGTGTTATGGTCTGGCTATCCCATACCTTTGAAATGAAAGATATTGGAGAAGCCTCTTACTTCTTGGGTCTAAAATTGTTCAAAAATGGAGAAAAGAGGATTTTGAGACTATTTCAACATGGATACATTAAGATAATCTTGGAATGATTCCATATGAAAAATTTCAAGAAAGGTTTCCTTCCCTTAAGACATAGTATACACCTATCTATAAGGATGACTCCTCAAAGCATTGAGGGAAAAGAAGTCCATGGTTGGATTCCCTTATGCATCAGCTATGTGAAGTATGATTTATGCCATGATGTGTACAAAGCCAGATATATGCCATGAAGTGGGAATGGTAAGCCATTACTGACGAATCTCGGATTTATCATTTCTATACATCCTTATTTTCCTCGAAGCATAAGAAGATCATTGCAAATCTTCATTAATTCCGCATCTTTATCAATAAATCTTTCAACTATAATTAACTCTATTTTTTGTCTATAAATTAACCTTTTTATTTTCTTTATTTTTATTTCATTCCCTATTAAAAACTCTCTAAAATTAGATTAAATATTGTATAACTTACTTTAAGTTTTAAAAGAATTTTAAAATACAAAAAATCTTAAGAATTAAAAGTAGTATTTTTATCCATTAAAAATACTTACCAAAAATATTTCTTTTTGTTTTTAACCTTGTTTGACGTTTTGGTCAACATGAAACTTGTAGATCTCCATGAGAGCTGCAACCTTCATGTGTTGTCTTTTTGATAGTTTTGCTTCCTTCTTTTTCTTTCTTATTTTCTCATCATTTTCCTATTTTTGAACAATACTATTTGGCCACGTGGTGGTCTCTAGAGCCTCCATGCGACCCAATTCTCCTTGTGCCACCCGGCCTCCACCATGATCGTCTGATCTTTCATCCCCTGCCTCCATCCTGGTTGTCCATCGACGCTTTCATCTCCACCCTCTGATCTCTCCTAATCAACTCCATCTTGATCACCCATTTCCACCCCCATCAGAGCCATTGGATGACTCCTCATCCAATGGCTCTGCTTCCTCTACGTCACCCATTGTATCATAACCGTAGGACGAAGCCCATCATTCTATCAGAGCCGTTCCCTCACGTTGCTTCCCTAGCCCTAGGATCGGGTCGAGCAAATCACAACTGTTGGATCACAAGATCCAACGGCCAAGACTTCATCTTCCACCCCCCATTCATCTCCCGCCAGACGTTATGCCTCACGAACCTCTCTCCCCCTTCCAATTTTAGCCGCCACCTCAGCCACTCTCTCCGCTCGATAACACCTCCACTGCCTAAAGCTAACCTCCCCCAATCTTGCTTGGCCATCACTCCCATAGATCCTATTCCTACACCAAAAGAGAGGCGATTGCAAACCACCCCCTTCACCATTGTAACATCTAGAGATCTCCCTATAATCCCCCGCTTCTACCTCCTCTCCGCTTTGTCCACCTATCCACGGGTAAGGTCCTAGCGCCTCTCCACCTACTAATGACAGACAAAGGTTGGATTGAGGGGACAATATGGCGACCTAGCCTAGGTGTTGACCCATGGTCAACTTGACCATGTCATGACCCTCAACCACCCATTGAGCATCGAGGAATGGTTGTCCTCATTTTGCAAAAATCGGAGCACTTCCTGGCGCTCATCCCAAGCCACCCCATTCGTTGTGGATTTATCTCTGATCAGGTAACTCAATCTTCCTCATTTGTCTTTCATTTCTTTTATTTTCTCTTGCGCACACACTTCTTACCACATCCAAACCTCCATACCATTACTTTCACTACATTTCAATCACCTTCTCCGACCACTCCGATCTAAATCTCCCTCCTCCAGAACCTCCATCACCTCCATGCCTCCTCCTCTGCCGGAGGTGGAGAAGGACTCGTTCCTGGTGCCCTCTTCTCTGCGACGCTCGCCCACCATACCATCCACCTTCCTCGGCTATCCACTCTAACCCTTCTTGCATGTCTTCTCCTTCATATGTCGGACTTCGGGTGGAGCCTGATCCTAGAGCTTCTCCTCTGGTGAGGCTTCGTCGACAGTCGCTTCTTGTACCTTTCGTGCCTTCTCTACCACCCAAGCTTCGCTAGACCTTCCGGCATCTTCCCCGCCATTCTGATGGCTTGGTCGATGATGGTAAAGTTCTGGCCTCCTTATCGGAGCTAGAAACGTGCTGCCTCCCTTCTGGCAGTGGATGAAGGACTGGACGCAGGAGAATGCCACGTACCCCGTCAAAGCATGGAGGCTTAGTGGGACCAAGACTCGAACCAAGTTACCTTGGGCTGCCACATGGCCCGAGGCACCTACAAAGGCCCAAGACACCACTCGAGCGTAGCCATGCATGTGCCATGCGCGTCCGTCTAGGCAAATTGCAGCCAATCCCTCCAAGCTTCCAGATTTTGCAAAAAAGAACCCGCCCAGGCGCACCTGCCTCACGTGTCGTGCCTGGGAAAATTGTATAAAACCATGCTAACTTTCATTAATTGCATATATGTCCCTCCAAAGGACCTATTTACTATATTTATCTTCATATTTTGCATATTTTTACTACATTTATGCCCCTAGACTCTAACGAGCATATATTGGGCATGCAGACTCCTTTTTAGTTGATATCAATTTCATTGGATTGCTAATTAAATGGTCTATCTAATGGCACGATCATTTCTATGATTTGATGTGGAATTGGCGTTGCTAATTCTAGATGATTCATTGTATCAATTGCTTCTCACTTGAATGCCATTATGGGATCATTGATGAATCTTGATGCTCTAATTGATCATGAAATTGAATTACCTTGAATTGCTCAATAAATGAAATATTCTTAGGGTATATTTGTATCTGCATCATCGTACATCATATCACTACACATTGCATCTCATATTAATTACATAAAATCAAATAAAAATGCATACATCATATTTTGTGCCCTATTCTATGTCATTCTGTTTGCATTGTTATAATATGCATCACATTATTTCTGCATGGCATCTGTATACAAAGACCTAGATCAATGAATCTAATCACTTAATTTTAATCGATAATTTCTGATAAAACAATGAGGAGGCTCGTATCCCTGTTTTCAACCTTGGTACTCTTACCAAGTTAAATTCTCCACATTCAAAAGCGTGGTTTTTGTTGGATCCGTCTCCTATACTTCAACCATTGATAATTAAAGAGATGGATTTTGAACTCATTAGATGGTGTCATTGTCGGGGACACATCTCATCCTTATTTGTTTATTGAATTTTATTGTATTATTTTGAGTTGGTTATTTTTAAAACTTTAGGTCTTCACATCGTGTTTGTTGTTGCATCATTTGTTATTGATTAATTTTCTCAATAATTTTCTTATGGTCTTCGTTTGTGGTAGGGCCCGTGAAGATGGAGGATGCTTTATCTACATGGAGGCATGGAGTTGGGAGCTCCCGCTATGAGGAGCCACAGATGAAACTCAGGAGTCTTCAAGGCTTTTAATTATGCAATTAATTTCATTTTCTTGTTGTCTATAATTATCACTACATTTCTAGCGGTCATCATTTGAGGGATCACGTGTGTAAATTAAAACTTGAACATTGTATGTGTCGTGTGAATCCGGTTTCACCCCAGTCTGGGTGGGGCTTCACTTGAATGTTTGATTCTAGGGCTAGGCACACATCTCTCCGAACTCCACTTTAAAATATCACATGTTCTTGTTTTGTAGGTTAGGACACACATTATTCACGAGATGCGCATACATCACTTCACTTAGCCAAATTTATTGAATTCTTTCCCCTAATAGAAGCATGTTTAGGTCACATTTCTTCGACTTGCATGAACTTGGTGTAAAAATTTTCAAATACAGTCTTGTATATGCATGGAGAATGTTGGAGGCATTGTAAGTTTCCCTCTCAAGCATGCATCATGATTTCTTACGAATGCATCGGCTCTTCTCAAATCTTTTCTTGATTTATCACTTAGGAAATTAAAGGAAATAGGGACTGAATGATTAGATGATTCTTGTTTGATTTGTATTCACATTAATATAGTGGTAACCTCTGGTTAAAATTGGGACTGTAATGCAAGTCGACTAAAATAAATATAATAAAAATCACTCTTGGATTATGGGAGAGAAATCCCTGACATTGTATGTAGGATGTTTTGATTGTTGAGAGGTGATGACGTATTCCTAGGATAGTACCCAAAACCTAGTCATTTAACACGCGCAATGGACTTCAATTTTGGATAATCACCAATAAAATGGACAAGATAAATGAACGTTTGTAAATATAAGATACATTGTCGTGTAAAGATATGTATCTATTTTCTTAATTAAAACCTTCTACTTTCAGAAACCACAAAAACATTTTCATAACCAAAAATACCAAAAATATTTTGTATTTACACATTTATTAACAAATGGAATTTTTATTCGTCAAAATTCTTTTTATATACTGATTAATAAATCAGGTTAAAAATATTTTGCAAAGTGATTCGAAAAATTATGTGACCCGTTTGGAAATTTTTTTGTGAAATGTTTTTAACCTTTGTAAAAATGTTTTGATTTGCAAAAATTCCTTCTTTGTATGAAATAAAAGATTTGAAAAACTATTTGCAAATTATTTTGAAAATGGTTGTAAAAATATTTTGAAAAATCTATGTATACTGTTGAAAAATCTTTGCAGAATAGCTTTCAAATGCTTGAAAATATTTGCAAAAATTATCATGTACTATAGTTTTCAAAATAGTTTGCAAAACAAATTTGAGGAATAAATGCATCATTAAATATGAATAAAATGTTTGTATAAATAAATAAAATTCTTTACCAACTGTACAAAAATACCTGCATAAATCATCTATTTTAAACTTGTAATTCTTCAGAATTCTTAAGTCTTGTTAATAAAAAGAAGCCTGTCCGTGTAAATAGCTGTATATATATTTTATCTTCTTGTGCTAACACTCTTTCCATGTGCAAAAATTCTTTTCATTCTTTGAAAAACTGCATCATTATTTCTACATTGTACATACCTTTTGCATATCATTTATATTCTTTCGGATTGAGCTTGATGATTGAACAAGTCCAAATAAAGTCGAAGATTGGAGCTTTTTTGAACCTTACTGCACTTAACTGCACTGGAACCTTATGAGAACCAGGTTTAAGGTACTTCAGATTCATTACGACTTAATTCTTTGAGACTCAGGGCTGGGTTTAAGTCACCTCAACTGACTAACTAGAACTTTTCGAGACACACGCATGACTCTTGTCAGTCGTGACCTAACTTAGATACTTGCACCTTTCGCTTGGCTGAACTCAATTGGAGTGGTGGGGGGGGGTTGGATTTTCCAGTCCGAGATGCATACAGGTGGAAACATTCGTCCTCGTCTAGGGAGGGAAGTGCACCCCACCTTGGTCCAGTTGCCATAAAGTCGAATGACAAGAGAGTGTGGGTTGCAATAAAGCTTCAAAAGAGGGATAGTCTTCTGGATCAAGAGGAAAAACTCTATATGTAAATGTTGTTGTAAATATTATTTCAAAAAAAGAGACAAGGGAAAAATAAAAACTCCAAAAAAGTAGACATGCCTGAAAATAAAATAAAAATGCCTGTCGGAGTATGTATATATGTCGTATAGTCAATAAGCAAGCTTGAGCATCACGTTATACCATGTGAACCTGCAGCTGGATGACTTGAATACAATGGCCAGGCATCCCAGGACAGGTAGCTAAACTGGCTACCGTCCATTCTTTTCTTCCCCTCCCGCTCTTGAGTTAGATGCCACTTGAATTTAGAAGGGAATACCCTGCTCCTTGAGGACAGAGTGTTGGATTGGGGAATCATTGGGTTGTCATCTTGGTGAAGTCAGTCCTTATGTCATTTCAGTTTGGGAGAGCCACTATCACTTACACTGTACAAGTTAGCTTCATAGACATAAGGATTTGTATATGATGTAGGCTAATTCTGATCTGGCTATTGAGGTGGTTTGAACCGAGTTCTGCAACTCTCGAAGGCTATTGTGTTTTAAATTTGGTTCTTGACCAGGTTCCACACACATTCTCACATCAAGGTCTGACCTGAGCTCCAAACTTTAACTTTGTAAAGACAAGTTTAAAAACTGAAAGCAATTCTATCTATTCTTTCTTTTTCTTTCCTTCTTTATTCTTTTTGCACTTACTGCATAAGTTTTTGCTAGGGAATAGCAAAGGCAAGTATAAGGGGATGATGAATCTCCATTTCATCACATTTATTCTATCATTTTGGCCTTAAAAATCCTAGCTAATGCATGTAAGCATCATTAATTTGTACAAAATAACATTCATTATTTATTGCATTTATTGTATAAATAATACTGTTTTTAATGCCAAAATTATAGAATAAAGAGAATAAAATAAAAAGAATAAATATCGAAGATATTTCACGACCCTGAACCCCGAGACCATGTCAAGAATTGAGTTGATCGACAAGGAATAAAGTAGGGGGAGATAAGGGCTAAAAATACAATAAAATGCCATTTATTCATTCATTATTTTATTTATTTTTAACACCTATTTTATTATTTATTATTTATTCATCAAATCAAGAAACTTTGTACATGAAAGTTGTAGATAATAATATAAATAAAAAAACAAAATTGAGTTTGTACAAAAATAATACATAGTGTTCGTTTTATACATAAAATAAAAAGCAAAAAACCCAACTTCCCAGACCCATATCTTTCAAATAAAGACTCAAAATATATCAAAATTACGTCTAATTGTATATAACTTTTCACAAGATATTTAATGATGGTGAAATTATATTTTTTGGAGTTACTATGTGAAAGTTAGGCTTTTGACCCTCATTGTACATTATACTAGATTAAAATATTCATTTTATTCATCCTTCATTGTTTTTGCGATTTCATATTTTTATAATTTTGTAATAATTATTTATCATATATGTGCATATTAAAATTAAAATAAAACAAAAAATAAGATACAAAATAAAATAAGTATATGTAATCACACAGACAAAATACCTATGTTGTACCTGTATATAAATAAAAGGGGAATTCATTCTTTCATTCTTTATTCTTTTATATTTTATAATATTGTAAATATTGTTTATATTATATTAAAAATATAAAACCAAAATAAAACTCAATAAAATACATTAAAATAAAAAGGTGTATGTAATACATAGGTAAAATACCTATAAATATACATATAAACTATACACACCTATTTATTTAAGTGTACAAATAATATCATAAAACTATAAGAAATATATCTATACTCATAATAATAAGTTGTAAATATATAAAATAAAATAATAAAATACTAAAATAAAATATACAAAATAAAAATAAAAATGTACAAAATATAGATGAATATACCTATAAATACACTATAAAAAATTAACTACTCATAAAATATATCAATAAATAAATAAAAATCATAATAAAATACTCAATAAATAATACTTTTTTTATTTTATAATAAAAATTAATAAAATCATTTATTGGGTTTGATTAATATTTCAATGATTGGTTAGCCGATTTTGCCCTTATTCGACTGATGTGGACCAATCAGCATCCAGCCTTTGTTGACTCTGAGTCAACTATCTCCCCCGCTTCCAGACGTGATGTGCCTGTCCAATCCCGTGACTTCGAGCATTTTTCCTGGGCGTCTCGTCGCTCAATCGCCTCTGTCTCCTTCATACGAAATGATCATTGATCATTGTACATACTCGCCATACCCTTTAGTCTCTTGTATATACGCTCGAATCGTTGCAATTTGCTGGTCAAATAAGGATGTCTCTATGTTCTATAAATAACGTCTTCCACGCGTTCTTTGGTCACCATTTCGAGTCTAGGAGCCTTGATCTTGTGTCTAGTCGAGTTCCTTGTGACAGGAGGTGCTTCTTCGAGGCCGGTCCGGGATCCAGGAGGATGGGGTGCCAATTGTGCTAACTCTTTAGATCTACAATCCTGCATCACTCTATACGATTTAACTCTTTATATCAATAGTTGTATTATATCAAGATGATATGATAATCTAATTTGTATAGAGGGACAATATCAATGAAAAATTTAATTAAAATTTATTCTTCAGATAATGTCATAACTAAAAATAACATTTATTGCATCATGTCTCGTCGTATGGATTCCATACTAATGCTGGTCGTCTTCCCCAAGTTGGTCATCCTCCTCCTCCCAAAGGTGTAGTCACGCTAGGGTCTCCTCCATGTGGCATACTCGTGCCTCTACATTCCCATCACCATCGACATCTGATGTCATTCGCCGCCAACTCACCAAGAGTAATTTCCTCCACATCTATCTACATCATCGACACAATCTCTTTTGACCGATGACAATGGTATCACCACCCTTTTCATCACCATCGGCATCATCTTCTCTAACTTGCTAGGTTGACATCATCTTCTCCTCTACATCCCCAGACGAACTTTGCCTTCGTTCCAGTGGGTTGTTGTCCTCTCTCTGAGTTTCCTCTGTGAGGCTCATTGAGAGATGTCCAACTCTGATTTCATGCATTCCTTCCAGTGGAACTCTGCATATCCTTTTCCAATAGGAGATTTAGTTGTTCTGGGCATGTTGATTGGTTTCATCACACACCACAGTTGAGCTCTCACGTTTAGATCTACTACTTGAGTAATGGTGTCTATTTTTCTTTTTTTATTAGCTTGTCCCTCGAGCATGTGTATCGAGCAACTATGCCACAATCAGTCGAGGTAGTTTATTTCATGTGGCAGGTGTTTTTTTCCTTCAATGTTATCTCTGTTGTTATTCATTTTTTTCTTCCTTTTCACCACTATATGCAATGTAACTCATAGTTGGGTGTTCTTGTAGTCCCTTTTGATAGAAGCGCAACCATGTACATTCCAAGTTCAATTTTATGAATGACTGATTTCACTAGTAAGAAAACCTCTTTCTACACAAATTGCTCTCCAGAAAGAGCAGGTAAAACAGTTTATTCATTGAAAGCAAGGACGCTATATAATATGACGTTAATTAAGAATAAATACCACAAAAGTTGTAACAATTATTATTTCTTCTGGATGAACATGCTTTCTATCAATTCTTTTTCTTTCCTATGGTAGGAGAGACGTAGAAAATGCTGGGAGGATATTTCTCTCCCATACACTGTCATTTTTATTCCTCATTCTTTCTTCTCAGATTTTATTCATAATCTCGGGCGCCCTTTTCTCCTCTTACAGAACTATCCAACAAAATGGGTTCCATGTAGCTTCGCCCGAGGACAGGCGACGAGATGGAGAGTTAGTTGCCCTGCAGCCTCGTTGTCTGTTGGCCTCGCTTGAAGCTTTTTTTTTTTGATGTTTTTTGTTTTCCCTCACCGGGTCTGTTGGAGAGTAGGGGTTAGGACTCCTGACAATGCTGTAAGGAGATTCCTCAATACGATATTGCGAAAGCCCCGCAAAAACAACCAGCTTTCATTTACTATGCTGTGCAGCTTTTATCTTCTCAAACCGTTCCCACCTCTCCATTTCAGTATACGGACCACCATTGCACTTCCGTACTAAAGCTTAAGCAGTAGTTAAAGCTCCTCCGAGGTCTTTGAGTACACTATTATTATTATCCCAAGATTCCCAACCCACCCCCACATGGGATGGATCCTCTCCTCCTCGTGCCATGTGGAGTAGCTGTCCACTCACGGATTCGGAATCCATTTGCCATTAAAACTATGGTGGTTGCAGTACCTCGAACATGGATGCATGATTCGGGAGAAGATTCTCCACTCCGTATAGACCAGATAGATAGTGGATTCCATGCAGGGGATCTTAATCATGCTGCATGCTTCCTTCCGTTTATATATTTTTCTGTCCAAAGCTACAGCAGCAACTGGGTGTTAATTAACTGCGGGAATTCGCACATGAACTGGCTCTCCATCTCTTTGGTGACTGCCAATGCCTCCTACTGCTCCCTTTCTCTTGACTATCTTATGTAATTTTATGACCTTGAATAGATCAAGAGGCTGCGCACATGATTTGCTGTTGTTGCTGTAAAGCCAGATCCACTTAGCTATCACTTTGATATATTCATTTACTTGTTGCAACTCAGATTTTATGAATTCATTAAGCATCCCATTTCAACGGATTATGAGAGACCCGCACTACAAGGAAAGCAAGTTGTCGCTACATAACTGTGGCCACGGATATGGAGTTTATGGCCACAGAATTGGGCTCTGACCACGACCCGTCGTGGCCAGTAGCCGTAGCTACAAGTCTCGTCGCGAGAGTTCTCTAACCACGAATATGCCGTGGCCACTACAAGTGACCTCAGAACTTATCGTGACCACAACTCTTATATGAAGACTTTGGCCACGGATTGTGGCTACGAGAAACTAGTGGCCACGGAATTATCGTGGCTACAAGTTTCCGTAGCCACATTCCGTGGCCACAATTCATTTTTCTTGTAGTGCCGTTTGATTACTTGTGTATTTGCATTTGGTAAACCTCTTCTGACTGCATGGTGAATGGTATTTGGGGATTGGATATATTTTATATGGACGCGTGAATATGATTCACATAATTGAACATTTGATTAATGTAGGTAAAGATTTACGTAAATCAATAATGTGAATAGGATTCACATAAGTGAACGTATATTTGATGTAAATATTAGTTTACATTAATTATAAATAACGTGCATGTGTTTGGAATTTAGTTTGAGAATTTGACTGTGAATTTGATATACATAATATGCTTACTGGATTAGATTCACATAGAACATAAATCTCAATTAGATTTACAGTTTGGCTAAGGAATATGGTTCATTATTCTTGGAGTAGGATTTGGTAATTGTCACAATTTAATTCTAGATATAATTCAACTAATTCAAACAGGAAAGAAGAAAAGAAAAAGAAGTATCTCCACGCAAATACAGTGGATGACCATACATGGATGACCACACATGGAAATAAGGCATTCCTTGTGGCAATCCACCACTCTCTCTCCTCCTAGGGGAGAGAGTTTATTTTTGGAATGGAGTTTTTTTCCTTTTTATCTTTCTACTTTGAGTTATATATAAAATAAGATTGATTCGGACCAAGGTTTTAAAAATCGGACCGGACATTGAACCGGTTAGTCTTTGGTTTGGTCCAACCGGGTCAGACCGTCGGTCCAAATTGGTCGGACCGGTGATGTTGTCAGCATGACGTCATCATTCATATCGACTCGGAAAATACCAGATCGGGCTTAATTTACTAGTCGGACCGGTCGAACCGGTTTTTTTAACCGATAAAACCGGATAGATATATGTAAATATGTATTTATATATCAATGAAATAATCATTTAAAATGTCAAATCTTTCAATATAAAAACATGATTGTTTATTTTGAGTAAAACTCTACAAAGGTAGTCACATTTTCTAGCATTATATATGAATATAATATTGTAATAATTTATTTATAGTTGCTTTTAAAAAAGTACCCCAAGAAAGTAGTGGCACAAGTTATATTCCAAAAAAGAGAGGGATGTAACTGAAATTGTAGAATTTAAGAAGGGTACAAGTGATAAAACCCTTATTATTTCATTATTTAACCTTTATTTTTTAAAATATACTAAACCATCAAATCCGGGTCAATCCGGGTCAACCCGGTCCAACCGCCCGGGTCAACCCGGTCCGACCATCGGTCTGACCCGGTTTTTTATTTTCTTTTTTCAAAAAAAATTAACTACCTAAAACCGGCCGAACCGACCGGGTCGGGCTGGTTCTCGGTCCAACCGGTCCGACCGGCCGGTCCGCTTCGGTTTTTTAAACCCTGATTCGGACTATTAATTGAAGAATTAGAATTGAGATCCTAGCCATGCATTGTCCTATATAAAGGACAACTTGGACTCCCCTTGAAATGTACAATCAATTTTCATTCTTAGTCTTTCTCAAGAAAAGTGGAATTATTTCTTCTTCACCTTTTGAGTGTACGTCCACTTCTCTCTCTCTCTCACTCTCTCTCTCTCTCCCTCCCCACCTCGGTGGTCTACCGGATCTCGCGAGGAAAACTACCTTCTTGGAGAGAAGGAGGGATTATCTCCCTAGTTCACAAAAGAAACATGATTCATCAGCATGCCCGTGGGTGCAAATCCATTGGATTCGCTCAAACCAAGAGACCTTCTACTTTGAAGATTATGACCGTGACCATGCTTCAAGGGTGTGTTTCCTTCACATGTGACTAGCAAAATTGTTCATGATTTGTTTTCGCAAGCATGTGGTTTCATAAATATATTTTATTTCACAATTTTTTATATAACTATGATGTGGTTCATACAATGAACCTTTATTGTGTTGAATTTGATTCGACTATTTTACATAAGTTAGGTCGAAGGTTATAAATCATATGGTTGGTGGACTATTAAGCCCTTGACGATCCATTAATGTAATAAAAATTATAGTGTTATCGTGTCCATCTGAAATGAATGTTTGTGGATGCACTTATTTCATAAGGTCCCTTTATTCAATTAGGTTTATGTATCATGACCATATTGAATACCATGTAGTTGGGGGACACAACAGACATTAACATGTGATATTCAATAAAGATCTCCAGTCTAAGAAAGAGATGTAAATTTTTCTCTAAATACTAATTTCCAACTGACTTGTTGATGCGGGTCCCCGACATATGAATAGAGGCTCAGAGATGTTGGAATAATCGTCAAAGAGTTGACTTGATGAGGTCGAGATAAACTAAGATATGAATCGTAACTGTCACGATAATGCACACATCCTTTGACCAAAGACATATATACATCTATATGCCCGAGTGTGCACATTTGACAAACCAATAGGTTGGTAGCCCAACCAAGGTTCGTATACCGACGAGTTGGTGTGCATTTGAAGACATATGGGAAGTATGATCTCTCAAAGGAATCATGCATGTTCATAGTTGATGAACTGGTAGATAGAGCTCACTCATGAGATAATTTGGGGTCATAATGAATTCCACACATTATCATCTTATTTATGAAATAAGATACAAATTGGAGATATTAATATATGCTTTTGGGAATGATTACCATTGCCGCCCAATTATCAAATGAGAAGTCTATTGATATGTTCCAACGAAGGCAATCAGACTAGGCTTTGAACTTTGAATATATCAAAGTCTTCCAATATGAAGGATGAATGAGTATTGAGAATAGTCAGGGTCAAATCTATCTTAATTTCTCATCTAACATGACACTTCCATTCCAGGGGAATGATGAAACCAGATGGATTTTAGTAGCTCCACTTCTTAGCTTGACGATTTGCAAATTAATTGGATTATATATAAACAATTATATGAATCTTATTCATATATATATATATATTGGTGTATGTGAATAAGATTCATATAATTATTCCAAGGAACATTTGTGAATATGATTCACATTATAATTTAAACAAAAATTGGATTTACATTTTTGTTTAGATTTATGAATGTGATTCATAAGCTATGAGGGTTCTCTTGAAAAATTATCAATTATGATAATTAGATTATTAAGATAATAATCAAGCAACAAACTACAACAAATTTTGGAACAAGGTAGATGCCTATGCTTGGAAAAGCATGGGACATCCACCTTGAAAATCCTAATTGGATTAGGCTCTCCAATTTATTGCCGATTTTTTAGTTTTATTTAATTTGTAATTAAAAGGATATAACTTAAGTTATTGTTTAATAAGGACTAAATCATAACCCTTGATCTTTAATCCTTTGGACCATATGGTGGACATCTACTATGAGAAGAAGACTCATGTTAGACGTCCATCATATTTATAAAAGAGAGGGATATGCCTCTATTTAAAAGCATGATTATTCCTTCTAATAATTCTCTTGCCTTTAGAATTAAAGAAGATAAGAGTCTTGGAAAGTTATTTCTCATACATGTCTACCTTCTTCACCCTATACCTCTTCATTGCTAGACCTCTACTATTCTCCATTGGTGTACCTTGTGGAGGACAAGATCGTCTCCTTCTCTGTGCTTCTCATGTATGAAGAAGGATTGATTTCATATGATCAAATTAGGAGCTTTATCATTCTTGTATGGACAAGATCAAGAAGTTGACATTAAAGTTTGTATGAAGCTACATGACTCATCATCGTGCTCACGAGATAAGGAAGTGCAAATCAGACTTGATTCGGTGGGTCTTTTGCTTTAGAGACTCGCGCTTCAATAGGTAAACCTGATCTATCCCTAATATTCATTGGAATATAAGAAATCATGTTAGAAAAATTGTTTCCCTAAATTACTGGTTTCCCAAAGTGCAAGTTGTGTTGAAATTGCTTGTTCATGTGATGCGTGATCAAAGTTTTGCAAATAGTTTGGTATATTTTCCGTGTTTATGTAATGAGAGGTTTTATGACTTCCTTCAATTGGCATTAAAGTCATATTTTAGGGGATTTGGATTGTATCCAAATCTGATGAATAGTGACCATATTATCCCGATCTTCGGGTACATTGTCTAGCGACTGTTTTGACGACTCAAATGATGAGGAAACTTTTGAAGTTGTTGTTGTTATCTCATGTTTTAAACACATTTTTTAGGCTATATATGATGTCCAAAAGATCTGTACTCGTGCCCAAAAGACAAAAATAGTCGTTGGTGCTCTGGTTAAGATTTAAATGTAAAAAATAATTACATACTCCGATTTCGATCAAAGATCATAACTAGAAATATTTTTATTATTATTATTTTTGAGTTGTATAACACGATAAAATACTGATTAATAAATTATAAATCAACTTCCCAATTAGTGTAAATTCACGTGATTCTGACCGTGTGACCTCGAGAAATTAGTTTTCTCTATAGGAGGAGTTGCAAGTGGATTCAATTGTTTTATTGATTTATTTCTCTTATTTTGGGACTCAAGATAAATGGAAATAAATTTGATATATTGACATCAGGATTAAAACATAATATTTTAGAAATATTTGAGTTTACAATGAATTTTAAGTCCAAATTATATGATGCTTTCTAATTTGAAGTGTGATGGTCACAACTCGCAAATTTGAATCCAGAATCTTTGCTTGTTTAATTTGGATATATGCAATAAATTGGAGAGTTTATTTGTTTCATATTTCCTTTGTTGAATTATGTATTGGTTTTTTAAAATGAAATTACAAATTTTGAAGTCGATTTGATTAATTTCGTCAATTGTATAGATTGTTGCACTAGACATTATAAAAAGTTTTTAAATTCTTAAATATCTTAATATTATTATATAGTATCATACATGGTCAAAAAATCGACAAAATACTCTTAGTAAAATATGCACTAATTGCATTGTTTCAAATTGGAACAACAAAGATGTCTAGCTCTGCATATGCTAATTGGTTTCTTAATTGATACCCTGCACCACAATTGAAGTGGAAGCGCTCATTGTTAGCATAAGTATGGATGATCTGGCTGGATCCGTTTGAAGGAAGATTAGAATGAGAAGTCATAACTTACTTTAACAACTAAAATTAGAATAATAAATTATACTAAGCGAGGGCGTAAACTATATGATAACATCAAGTGTATAATATTGAAAAGTATGAATTAATTAATTGTTGTTGTTTTAATTAGACTAAAACTAAGATAATAATCAAGTATCCTTGCTACATCTCTTATTTAAATTAATCGTGAGAATATGATTCAAAATGATTGATCATTAATTTAAACAAAATATGGACTAACTCATATGATGATGTCCATGGTCTTCCATCATTGCTAAGAACTTCATTGCCATTGGTTGTATTTTTGGAGACGCTCATGTGCAGTCATGACTCCATAATACAAATTCACACGGATCAAATTCTTCATTTCTTGAATGAGATGGGTTGTATTAATGCCATATTATATTACATATAGCGTAAATTATATTTTGCTTATTGATGGTTAGTTTCGACAACATGCTAACTCCATATAAATGAGGGGTATGGGTGTTGGATACCAAACTGAGAAAGTAAGTTGAACTTGCAAAGAAGAAAGAGTTCCCGCTTCTTTCATTGGAGTTGTATTTTCTCATATTATTCGATGCAATGAAAATGAGACTGAGATCTTGTAGTGAGGGCTTTAGGTTAGCCTACCTCATGCTTTGAAAGCTTACAATGGAAAGACTTTCAAAGTATGAAAATACGAGAACATCTTGATTTAAAAAATATTAAATTTTTTAATCTCCTTAATTAAGATTTAAAGTGTATTGTTTTAATTTTAAATGAAATCTTTCAACCCACTGAACAAGTTGCTTGAGGTCAATTAGTTGATTGGTCTAAACTATTCGGATTGATTCTGAAATTTGGAGTTTGCACTTGCGGTAGAGCGCATAGGATATGTGCTCTTGAGCATGAAGTATGAAAACCCCTAGATTGATGATGCCAGGGATTTCAACAAGTGGGATGAGGACCACATGTTGGCCCGTAGATACATTCTTGGTTCATTTTCCAATGTGCTTCATAAGCAACATATGGATATTGAATCTACTGAGAACATCTTAACAATCTGAAGGAGATGTTTGGCAATATGAACTGCACTTAGCAATATAATATCATAAAAGAAATATTTCATTGTAAAATGCACGAAGCCACGCCAGTTAGAGAACACATACTCAAAATGATTTCATACTTTTATCTCTCATTCATCATTTCAATAATTTCATATTTCTTATCATATGAATAAATTGAAAGTGATAAATGCCAAGTTACTTTCTTCATATAAATCCACTGAAGATATCATGAAGAAAGAAAGTCCATCTGGTAGTGCAATGGTTGCACATGTCAAAGGGAAGCGCGACAAGAAAAATGGATCCAAGAAGGATCCAGTCCACAAGAAAAAGAGAAAAAGTCAAGCTGTTGTAACATCTTCTCAAGCTTCTGCACAACTGACATGTAAGAAGACGGATGTATGTCATCATTGTAATAAGTCGGAACACTAGAAGCCTAACTGTCCAAAATACTTGAAGACCCTTAAGAAGCACAAAGGTATAGCTCCAGCAAGTAACACATATATTTTCATACCTGTTGACTATCACTTTCAAGTGGAAGAGCCCTAATTATTAGAGAGTGTCTTTATATTATGATGTTAGAAGGAACCTTTTATCTGCATCTAAGTTAGTTGGACATGGATATTCTTTCTTATTATGTAATAAACTTATCATAACCGTTATGGTTTTTATAGCAGATGGTTCTTTAACAACATGTGAACTCTATGAATTGAACATGCATGAATGTGTCGTGAAAGTCAATACCACTATTAATAATAAAATCACTAAAGGAACAAGAGAGGATGGAGATCATTTAACTATGATCTAACACAAAAGACTTGGACATGTGTTTGTCAATAGGATCAATAGACTAGTAAAGGACGAATTTCTAGATTTCCTAGAAGTTGGTGATTTACCAACATGTGAACTTGTATTCATGGGAAAATGTTCAAGTTACCGTTCTCTAAGAAAGGTGAACGATGTGAAGGTATACTCGATCTAATGCATATTGATGTATGTGGTCCCTTCGTACTACAAATCTAAATGGACATCAACAATGTGACCTTTATTGATGATCATAAGTGGTATGGTTTTATCTTCTTGTCACATCACAAGTACAAAACCTTGAAAAGTTCAAAGAGTTCATGGCTTTGGATGAGAATTAAAATGGAAATAAGATAAAACAAATTTGATTTGACAGAGGTGGTGAATACCTCTCAAATGAATTCAAAGAATACCTTAAGGAGAGATGAATTATTTCTAATCTCACTCCTCCCGGTACTCCTCAACTCGATAGAATTTTAGAGATGCAATAAAATCACGTTAGACATGGCGAGATCAATGATGAGTAAATCAAACCTACCTCTTAGTTTACCGGGACCGACAATGGATATTGTAGCTTATGTTCTAAACACGATTCCATCTAAATTTGCATCGAAAATCCCTCATGAGCTTTGGTATATACCAAACCAAGTGTACGACACTAAGGACTTTGGGTTGTTTGGTCCATGCTAAAGTCAAGGACGCAAGAAATTTGGAATATCGCAATAGAGAGTGTTACTTCATTGATACATGAAGAATGATACTAGATACCCATTTTATAATCTTGTAACTTAAAATATATTTGTTTCTAGAGACATAAAATTTCCAGAAGATGAATTCATTAAAAGTCAGAAAAATAATGAAGCTAACTAATCAAATCTAGCAAGACCGATGATGTTCCTACACTAGAAATCAAAGAGATAATTGAAAATGACATGACAATACATTTTAGAAAGAGTTCTAGGGTTGTAAGACAACCTAAAATGTACAAACTCCATGTATTAAAAGAGTCTGATGATGATCCTACTTCATATGATGAAGCTTTGGGTGACCATGACATGGATAGTAGGATGCTAGCATAAAGTCTGAGATAGACTCCATGCATAAGAATGGTGTATGGACCCTCGAAGATACCCCTAAAGGGGTCAAACCTATTGGGTGCAAATGGGTCTTAAAGAAAATGAGGAGACTCGGTGGGAAGGTAGAGACCTTTAAAGCATGTCTTGTAATCAATGGATACACACAGAGACAAGGCATCGATTGCAATGAGACGTTATCTCATGTGTCCATGATTAAATCCATCAGGGCATTGCTTGTTATAGCTGCACATCATAACTATGACATCTGGCAGATGGATGTCAAGACTGCATTCCTCAATGGATATCTCGAAGATTATATCTATATGGAGCAATTTCAGGGCTTCATAACTAAGGAAGGAAAAGTGTGATAACTAAAGAAATCCATATATGTGTTGGGAAAATGACCCGCCAATTCATCTCCTCTCAGATACTGATTTTGATACGAACCCCTCAGATACAGAAGCGGATGCACAATCGATCAGCACCATGGAAGCACATGAAGAAAAGAACAACTAGGAATAACGGTGGTCGGTCGCCTCTCACGACCACCGTTGAAGAAAGATCACTAAAATAAGAATGAGTACAACTCTCTCCATTCCCTCGCTCTCTTCCTCTCTTCTATCCATCTCCCCCTTTCTCTCCAGAGGTTACAATGTTGTTGTGGTGGTGTTGAGGCAATGCCTTCACCCACCTCTTTATATAGCCCAAATACAATCTCATAGTCCTATTCCCAATAGGACTGTGAATAGAATACAACTCAACTACTATTAGTATTAGGAGTCCAATAGCGTTAGGATTACCGATCCTAATATGACTCTAATCCTAACACAACGGGCTCAAACAAGATTCTCATAGTTAGAACTTCCAAGTCAATGAAATCATAAAGAGTTATGATTTCGTGCAGAATCCGGATGAACCAATTGCATACACAAATCTTAGATGGGAGCGCCATCATGTTCATTATGATTTATGTAGATGAATCCTTATTACTGAGAATTATATAGAGATGATGATCAATATTAAGATCTGGTTGACCCATACTTTTAAGATGAAAGATCTCGTAAAGGCCTCTTATATATGGGATCTGAAGTTGTTCAGAGATAGAGAAAAGACAGTATTTTGACCATCACAACAACGATATATGAAGAAGATCTTGGAAAGAGGCAATATGAATAATTACAAGAAAGGCTTCCTTCCCTTAAGGCGTGGTATTCACATATCTAAAGGAACGACTCCTCAAACTATTGAGGAAAAGAAATCCTTGGTTGGATGCCCTTATGCATAGGTTGTAGGAAGCTTGATGTATGCCATGATATTTACACGAATAAACATCTACCATATAGTAAGAGTGCTAAGCAATCCTGCTAGGGAGAGAAACATTAGATCGCAGCAAAGAGCATCTTCAAATACCTAAGAAGAACTCAAGATTATGTCTTGATTTATGGAGATAATGGTATCCAAGTCTTAGTATAACAAATTCATAATTCCAATAAGATGTGGATGATAGGAAGTCAACTTCACTGTTCTTATACATGTTAAACAATGGAGGCGTGAGATAGAGAAGAAAGAAGCAAGATACCACATATGACTCAACAACTAAATAGGAATACATAGTCGCATCATATGTTGCTAAAGAGGTTGCATGGTAGTTCAAGTTCATCTTGGAACTTGACGTATATTCCTCATCAGAATCTCACATTCCATTTCTCTATGATAACATGGATGCCATAGCTCAAGTCAAAGAACCCCGAAGGCATCAAACAAGCAAACACATGGAGAGGAAATATCACATCATATGAGAGATCGAGAAGCATGGTGATATCACGATCACCAAAGTTGTCTCTACCGACAACATTTCTGACTAACTAACCAAGTCGTTCACTCAAAAGGTCTTCGACCAACATGTAATAAATATGAGGTTACAAATTGTGCATGAATGGCTTTAAAGGATAGTGGGAGAGTATTGGACTTGTAAGTCCATGGCGACCCTTAATGAAATAAAAGTTATTATTTTATCATGTCCATCTGAATTGAATGTTTGTGGATGCATTTATTTCATAAGATCTTTTTGTACAATTAGAATTACATACCACAATCATATTGAATACCATGCATCTGGGAGGATACAACTGACACTAACATGTGATATTCAATAAAGATCTCTAGCTTGAGAAAGAGATGATAATCTTTCTCTAAATACTAATTTCCAACTGATTTCTTGATGTAGGTCCTCTACATATGAATAAAGATTCAAAAATATCGGAATACTCATCAAAGAGTTGATTTGATGGGGTTAAGATAGACCGAGACATGAAGCATAACTGTCACGAATAGGAACACATCTTTTAACCAGAGACAAATATACATCTATATGCATGAGTGTGCACATGTGACAAACCAATAGGTTGGTGACGTAACCAAGGTCCATATACCAATGAATTGGTATGCATTATGAAGAGATATAAGAAGTATGATCTCTCAAAGAAATCATACAGGTTTATAGTTGATGAACTGGGAGATAGAGCTCACTCATGAGATAATTTGAGGTCATAATGAATTCCACACATGGTCTTCTTATTTATGAAATAAGACAAAAATTCGAGATATTAATATAGACTTTTAGAAAATATATTATTAATATTGTCACCTAGTTATCAAATATGAAATCTATTGATATGTTCTGAAGAAGACAGTCACATTAGAATTTGAACTTCAGGCATATTAAAGTTTTCCAGTATGACTGATGAATGAGTACCGGGAATACTCGTAGTTAAATCTATCTAGATCATCTACAATAGCACTTCAATTTTAAGGGAATGATCAAACCAGATGAATTTTAATGGCTCCACTCCTTAGTTTGATGATTTGAGAATCAATCGGATTAAGTTTCATCTCATTTGAATCGTAATTCAAATTCTAATTTCAATGTCCAAATGTTGGAAAGTGAAATGATGGTGAAATAGAAACAAACACACTCATTGAGCTCATTTATAAAATCCAAATGGTTTAAACTATTACTAGAAATGGTTGAGGAAGTTTGGTTCAGCTTATTAATGCATTTTCCAGGTCATGGAGACTGTGATGTATTATGTTGAGCTCACTTGGTGTGTGAAGCTCTTCAGCTCGAGCTCACAATTTTTAAGTGATGTATTTTCACTAAAAGTTGTATAAATCCTAAAATGGATAGTTATCTAAATTTTAAGTCACTATATGTGGATAATATGATCTCCCCAACATTATCTCCAAGTATCTACATTTGTATAACATGAGTCATAATTGGATTAGGACTCGTACTATGTGATTTCAATATTAAGACAATAATTGTTATTGTCATATTCAATTCTCTATACGAGTATTTTTGTATATATTATTCATAAATATAATTCATTAATTAATGTGAATAATGATTCATAATATTAATATTTATATGAATACGATTCATATAATTATTTCAAGGCACAGATGTGAATATTATTCACATTAGAATTTAAATGTAAATTGGATTTACACATTTGTTTGGATTTATTAATATGATTAATAAGAAATGAGGGTATACCCATAAAATTATCAATTATGGTAATTATGTTATCATGATAATAATAAAGTAACAAACTCCAATAAATTTAGGAACAAGGTGGACGTCCATGCTCGGAGAAGCATGGGACGTCCACCATGAGAATCCTAATTGGATTAGGTTGTCCAATTTGCTGTTGATTTTTTTATTTGGTTTAATTGATAATTAAAAGGAGATAACTTAAGCCCTAATTATTGTTGGATAAGGATGGAATTATTACCATTGATTCTCAATCCTATGGGCCACATGGTGGATGTCTATTATAAGGAGAGGACTCCTCACAGACGTCCACCATAGATACAAAAGAGATGCCTATGCCTCTCTTAAATGCATGGTTGTTTCTCCTAATAATTATCTTGCATTGAGAATTGAAGAAGAGAAGAGTCTTAAGAAATTATTTCTCATACACATCTAGCCGTTTTCACCCTACAAGCCCACATTATCAAGCCTATACTCTTCTCTCCGTTGACGTGGCATTGTGAAGGAGAAGATCGTCTCTTTCTTCATGCTCCTCGTGCGTAAATAAGGATCTATTTTGTAAGATGAAATTAGGAGCTTAATCATCCTTGCATAGACAACATCAAGAAGTGGACATCGAGGTTCGTGGGAAGCTACGCGACTCATCATCGTGCCCCTGGGAGAAGCAAGCGTAGATTGGACATGATTCAGGAGGTCTCTTACTTTAGAGACATGCTTCAAGAGGTAACCCTTGTCTCTCCTTAATATTCATTAAAATGTAAGAAATCATATTAGGAAATTGTTTCCATAAACAAATGATTTTGCCAAGTACACACATTGTTGTGTTGAAATTGCTTGTTTATGTGATGAACGGTCAAAGTTTTGCAAATAGTTTGTTATATTTTATGTGTTACTATGATGCAAAGTTTTATAACTTCCTTTAATGGTATCAGAGACTAGGCCAGAGGATCCGAATTGAATCTATATCCAAGGATGACAGACCATACCATCCCCTTTATGTTGGAACATTATTTTTTTGTGATTCAATTTTTTTACCAACATATGATGTCACTATTTCTGCAAATGTTTTCAACCTTTTTTTGGGGAAACTTAATAATGTTTAGAAGGTCTAGACACTTCCGAAAAGGACTCACCAATGGTTGTCATAGTTCAGACTAATCAGATATAGAAAGTTCCCACAAACTGTTTATTAGATTGATGCAAATAAATTAGAATGTCTATTATTTCATATCTCATGTTATCTGCATGCTTGATTATGAACCATTGGTACTCAATTAAATTAACTTAATTGCTAAATTGCATTTTTAATCCATTCATACTAGTTAAATTAAGATATTTTGATGCATAAAACTGAATTATTGTGGTGGTTACTGATAAGTTGTTTTTCGCTATGTTATGGTTGTCGAATTGTAGTATTGTGAAGAGCGGATTATGCAGAATTATGATTAAAATGAGCTCGGTGAAGAGAGCATGTCTTAATTTATTTTAAATGGGCAAGTCAATGGTCGAACTCAAGGACGCAAGTAAATAAGCTATCTATTATAAGTGAAATATCTATTATATTTAATCTAGTGTGATTAAGATCAAGACAATGCAATGCATGAAGATTTTTATCACTTTATGCACAAAATATATTGTTGTGATCCTATCAGACTAAGCAAGTACATCAGTGTTGACATCACATTCTTTGAGTCAATTATGTACTTTTCTCCAACAGATAATGGGATGACTTCTTCTAAATATGGTCAGAAGGTTTACATTCCACCTCCTTATTTGCCTTCAGCTCTTGTTATATCTCTTGTGGTTCAGACTTTACCCTGTGTGTACATTCGCAGGTTGACTACTAGATCCCATGCTCCTATGCCTTCCCAATCATCTAGCAAGCTCTAGGTATCTTGAACGTTTGGTTTCCATTGACAACATTATTGATGTTTCTTTATAATAGGAGAATTTACAGGGTTAGAGTGCAGCTCCTCAGGACATTGTGGTCTAGGAGGCAAATCATTCAGAGAATCTTGACCATTATGTTATTCCTCGAAAGAGGAGGCGTACATGTGTTATGCACTCTCTCTCTCTCTCTCAAGATTTATTTCACCATAATGCCTATCAGAGGGTTTCATGAAGTTTGTGGTGGGATTGTCAGTTGTTATGGTCCTATGCACGTACGAGGAGGTTATGCAGGAAGTTAGTGACATTTTCGCTACAAAGGAAGATATGGTTACACTCCAATCACGAGTCACATAGAGTTTTGTAACTGCCTCAACATGTACTTATTTGGTTGGTTGCAAGTGGGTGTTACAATGAAGCAAAGAGAAGACTATAGTGTTGACTATTACAAGGCTAGACTTGTGGTATGTGGATTCATTCAAAGTAGACTGTCATAACAGTTTATTTACAATGGCTCATCATTCCATTTTTTGGATCGTCCTTTTTGTTGTTGTGGTATGAGGATGCATGCTCTCCCAACTTGACGTCAAGAATGTCTTTTTGCATAGAAATCTGCGGGAAGAAGTCTATATGCAACATCCATATTGATTTGCTATTGAGAGGGAGTATTAGAAGGTAAGCAAACTTCACAAGGCTATCTATGTCTTTAAGAGGAGTCCAAGAGCATGCTTCCAGAAGCTCTCAGACATGATAGCTCAGCAGGGCTTCAAGAGATTGAATACATATCACTTGCTCTTTATGCACAGAACAACACGAGGTATTATCGTTATGCTGGTCTATGTTGATGATATCATTATCATTATAGGAGATGATTTACATGGGATCAATGATGCTAATGAGTTCCTTGGACAACAGATTGTTACTAAGGACCTTGGAGAACTACAACACATCCATGGGCTTGAATTTACCGGGAATTAGAGAGGTCTTGTGATGAGTATGTTACAGATTTCCTCCTCGATACTGAGACGGTAGATTGCAAACCTACCACTACTCTTATGGACCCCAACATGAAGCTCTACGATGACAATACAAATGAGGCGGACAAGGGAACTCGTTGGAAAGCTCTTCTATGTGAATATCACCAAGTCAGATATCTCCTTTGCATGGAGTAAAGTCAACCAGTTTATGGAGCCACCATATCAAACCCACATGGATGCAGACACCATGATCCTAAGGTATCTAAAGTCTTTCTCATTATAGGGTTGCTATTCAACAAAGGGATATATTTTGCCATCACGGCATGAGCAGATGATGATTGTACATTATTTCCAAAACACATGAAGACCACCTATAGATTTGTAGTGTTGGGAGTTATTGGTCTCATGGAAAAGTAAGAAGCAAACCATTATTACTAGACTAAGTGCTAGTGCAAGAGAACGTTGAGATGATGTGAGCCATGTCAGTTTTGACTGACCTAGATATTAACGCACGTCTTCCCATGCAACTATTATGTGAGATTTTGTTTGCACTATTCATTGCAAATAATCCATCTTTCTATGAGAGAACCAAACACATCAAGGTCAATTAGCACTACACTAAGAAACATGATACATAAGGGTTTTTCATCTCTACTTCACACATTAGTTGTGGGAACAAACAACAGATATTTTCACTAAAGTTCTAACCAAGGGGTCATTCCAAGTGTTCTTCCAAGCTGAGTATGATAAATATTTATACTTCAGCTGAGGAGAGTGTTATAAGAAATAGTATTTGTTTATTTATTATTCTTTTTTATGTATTTTTTTTCCATTGATTATTTGCCCTATAAAGTTTATCCTCTATACAAAAGAGCTCTATGACCACATAATAAACAAATCATTTATTTCTTTCCGTAGTTTATTTGCAAACAACATCCAAGCCAAAGACCTGAATGTATCAGTTTATATAGCTTCTCCAAAGCACTTGGGTAAGGGGACATGCTTCCCCTTAAATTAACCCTTTGATGGAGGATATCAAACTTCTCTGCAATGAATGAGTTAGATTTGAGACATATCTCCAGCACCTTTGCATGTCCACCTTGAGTCTGATATCCTCTTGCATCCCCAAATTTCCACAAAAATGCAACAAGACTTCAACGGGGTACAAATGGGATGGTGTCGACCAACATCGGAAGGGAATGCAGAAATCTATCAACTTACAGCTACAGGTAGTAAATATCCAATAAAAAAGTTTGGCGGGGCAGAATATAGAACCATTGCTCTATGTTAGGGAAAGTTGATTGTAGCAGAACATTTTCTGTTGAAAATTTCGAAGTTTTCCAGGATCCACATGTAAAGAATCCCAAAGAGAATTTACCAAAAATGTTGCTGATAGATATATTACCTGAGTTTTCTATGGGGATATAGATATGAACCATACATATGGTGTAAGTTCGATGACAATCCTCATCTAACAGTCCAGACTTGTGCTCTTTGCAGTGTCTGATTCAAATGGTGCTAATCTACATCTGGATGAGCACATCATGAATGTTACAATGAATTGTATGGGATAGCAAAAAGAACAAGAATTCCATCAGAATATGACGCAATGTCACATATGCTCAGGCCAAAGTCGGCTCGATGAGATGCCACCATCTTCAAGATCGTACTAATCAAATGGTTAGTTTTCAGTTGCAGAGCCTTCTCTGACAATATCCAATTGCATTCTTGCTCCCACATCTTACAGTCTGACAGCTGTCAAGTAAATGCCTGACCCATTCTCATGGACCAATTACACCAGACATCCATGGCACTAATACAGGGGCATTTGGGTGCCAACTTCTATAAGATTCAGAGTACTTGTCCTTGAAGTTGAGCTTGGGATTCACATCCTGCATTCAAGACGATAATCATCATCAGGAGAACAATCACGTACAAGAGTGAAGAGTTGATTGCAAACTTCAAGTAGACGCTTAAAGGGTTTTTCCTTGTCAAACCAGGCCTGAATTTAGTTAAGTTTTCCAAGTTGGGCCAACTTTGCAAGCAGACATTGACAAGGATCATTCCAAAGAAAAAGAATGGTTATGTTGGTTAAAGGCCAATAGCTCAATCAAATTTTGAATTCTAAATGAATTAGAAAATGTGAAATCAAACAAACCCAGCAAATAAACTCCTAGGCAGACACACATCAATCAAACCCTTAGATTTCACACGAACACACAATTTGGAAGAAACTAAATTAAAAATACTCCTTCATAAAAGAGCTTGCAATATACAAGGTATACTGGTTGTGTACAAACATCAACCCAACGCCATTCCAACCTCTTATTGGCCAAACGAAATGTGAACTCCACTAACACAGGTAATGAAATGTGATCCCCTTGGAAACTATCAAGTTAACCTCTTGCCAAGTACATAGTGATTTTCAACCACACTGATGCAACATGCAACTGAACAAATCATCACTTCGCCCAGCCCTACAACCGTCAGAGGAGCTTCCCTAACATCGTACAAATCGATCATACTCCTTCCATTTTCTAGATATTGAAATACATCCTTGTGGTCTAATATTACAATATTATGCTATTATTGTTCCTTCTACATATAGTTTCTATTCTTAGATTATTTCCCCTGGGTTGGAATCCATACTTTTCTTTCTGTGATGTAAACAATAGTTTCTTTTCTGGACTAGCTATGTTATCTTCTCAGTAAAATCTAGACCCATTTTCTTCTATACAAGAGGATCCCAGAGTCTCATAATAAGCAAATCATTCATTTTCTCGAAAAATCGCAATCGTTGAGCCCATGTAGGTGGACTGCAAAAGAGGCACATTGAATTAGAAATATATTGTATATCTATCAATTTTTCTTTTTCCCAATAGAAACGTCGCATCCTGTGCATTTTAGAGAAAAATGAGCAGAGACAGATGGTAATAAAGAACAATCGACTTTCGGAGACATAAAACGCAAGGTAACAGCATTTTAGAATGCCAAATCCCAGTGACAATACTACTAGCCAAGACCAGTAAAGCATATAGATAGAAGCATAATAGTAAAACATAATTAAGTACCTGCTTTAACCAGCACTCATGATGCATGTGTTCATACTTATCAGGGGAGAAGCATCCACCTTCTGATGGGCAATATACCCATATGTTGCACTTCATTTCACCAGGTTTTGCTATCTTTGCTTGATCCAGGCATGCTTGACAGCACTCAGCAGCACTATCCTTATGGTGGGTAAGACCCCATCTAACAGCTGCCCCAGCATAATCAGTGTGAGTTTCAGCATGGCATTCAGCTGGGATTGGTGGACCATCTATTATTTCTTCTTCTCCTTGTTCTTTGAAAGAAAAGCAGTATATATCAAAATTTTGGTACATTTAATTAATAATACCAGCTAACTAGAATTCTAGCTTTATTCGGGGCAAAAATTTAAAACTCTGATAATTTGGCATCTCATATTAAAATTAGGAGGATCAAAGGACAACAGAATCTGGAGAAGAAATTATAAAACATGATATTCACTCTTAGAGCTAAATCTGTGTGATCTGAGAAAAAATGTTGGCAGTGGAACTGTGATAGGGTTGGCTATGCATTTGCTTGAGATGTCCAGACTAATTCCTTGTCCCTGCACAAGGACTCTGGCTCAATCTTCATTCATCTGCCCCCCAGAATATGATCCTTTTCTTTAAGAGAAAAGAGTCCATCTGCTTTAATAACCAACTGATACAATCACCATTTCTTGGCAGATACTTGCAGATCTTGGTGAGAGATATACAACATGGGCTCCTTTGTCCTTTAGTCGATGCTTTATCTTGTCCTATTAACATTTCAGCTGTCATACCATTGAATGGTTCCATGGCTTGATGAAAGGGCCATGTTGATCGCATAGAGGTGCAGCCGAAAGCCACCTGCATGGCGTCGAGGATAGATTTGGAAGGCCAATGGCCATTGCCACTGATCGTGGGAGGTGAATTCAACAGTGGGATTCGGGGTCAAGTTAGGGGATCCCTTCTTTATTTGGTCACAAGGTTTACAGTTTCAACTGATCAATGTAAAGCTCCTCTGCCTAAGGCTGGTCAGTGCAAATCTTGGAATGGGTTTAAGTAACTATTTGAAGGACTCCCTGCATGCAGGCTAGCCATCAAGTTTTGCTTTAGAGAAGCCGTGATAAAGAGAGGTGAACACTAACGGTGTTCGCAGCAAGATTCAACAGAAGTATGTGCTATACTCTGCTGTGAGCTCATATCTAGGGTCTAAATGAAGATTATTACATGGAACATACGGGAGCCAAAGGATTTCAAAAAGAGAGGAACAAGGTCTATTTATGTAGCGGACGTCGGATGTAACGTATTAGTATATGTCTCTAGGAGAAAATATGTAACATACTTTCTTTGTGCCACGACCAGACCTCATTGGTTCATGGCAAACTCAAGCCCCAGAAAGTATCGTAGTTATCCAAAGTCCTTGGTGACATACTGATGTCAAAGGAATGCCTTAGCCTCACTGATGTTGTGTAAGTCATCTGTTGTAACAATAATGTCATCAACATAATCACAATAATAACAATACCTCTCTGTATTCTGCGTACAAAGAGCGAGTCATTTGCAGTCAATCTGATGCAGCACGAAGTCAACAAATAGGGCCTCATTTTCTCTATTTTTATCCATTAAATTAGAGTCTAATTTTAATTACGTTTATTCGAGTCATTGCAATTTTTATTAGATAAAAGAGATCATGTGTCATCTCAAATTAGTTAGTCGGTTTTCAATTTGAATTTCGAATTTAAAATTAGAGTCAAATTAGGATAAGTTAGATTTGAATTTTATTTCAAATCAATTAGAGTCAATTTGAATTTTATTTCTATCTTTATAACCCCACCCCTCCTATATAAAAGGGATGGTAGTCTATTGTAAAGACAGTTCAGATGATATGAAAAATTGAGATTTATCTCTCTTCTCTCTATTCCTTCTCCCTTGGCGTGATCTACACACTTCTCTTCCCCGATTCTCGTGCAACTGGTGTGCCTTCTCTCCTTCCCTTCAATTTCTTCTCCGCCGAAAATTCCACCATCAAATTTATTTTTCCACCGTCGCAAGTTTTCGATGCCATGCTCCAATACCAAACTGATGCAGCACGAAGTCAACAAATATGGCCTCATTTTTTCTATTTTTATCTGTTAAATTAGTGTCTAATTTTATTTTCGTTTATTCGAGTCATTGCAATTTTTATTAAATAAAAGAGATCGTGTGTGATCTCAAATTAGTTAGTTGATTTTCAATTTGAATTTCAAATTTAAAATTAGAGTCAAATTAGGATAAGGTAGATTTGAATTTTGATTCAAATCAATTAGAGTCAATTTGAATTTTATTTCTATCTTTGTAACTCCACCCCTCCTATATAAAGAAGATGGTAGTCTATTGTAAGGACAGTTGAAATGATATGAAAAATTGAGATTTATCTCTCTCTTCTCTCTATTACTTCTCCTCGACGCGATCTGCGCGCTTCTCTTCTCTGATTCTCGTGCAACCGACGTGCCTTCTCTCCTTCCCTTCAATTTCTTCTCCACAGAAAATTCCACCATCAAATTTATTTTTCCATTGTCACGAGTTTTCGATTTGCATCAATTGGTATCAGAGCATGGCATCTAGATCGTCCTCACAATCTAGTGATCCCTCCCGTCGTACAAGTGAAAAGTCCAAATGAACTCGCTCTAACGACTGTGCATGGTGTATCGAGATTATACAAGCACTATCTAATATGCTCCAAGTTTGTGCCGATATGCAAGCTTTGGCGTCACAGATACGAGAGCCGCTGAATGTTGAGGCATTGATGTGCCAACCAGAAGAGAATGCCGCCAAAATCACTGCCAAAAGGGCTGGTGAAACTTCCGTCCAATCTCCCGATGAAGAAGGCCAAGAAAAGATCACCGTCCTCAACAATATGCTTGCAGTCCAGGTAGCTTCAGATCAGCCACCATCGACGACATCACCTCCGACGATTGTCTCAGCCCCGCTGCAGCCCTACCTCACCTTCCTCGAACCTCTGGTGAGCCACCCAACTCCTCTGTCGCTACCCAGCCCTCCTTCTGCTGCCCCCTCCCTCCTGAAATCCTAGCCAGTTCCCCATCATCACCGCCGCTACTACCTCCACGTGCCACCCCCGCGCTCCTGGCCCCTCCCCCTCTCGCTGCACCCGCACCCTCGGGACCCCTCTCGCTACACCCGAACCCCCAGTCGCCCCTCTCGATGCACCCGCACCGTCGAATCCCCTTGCCCCAGCGACCCCTCCCACCACCCCCGCTGTCAACCCCCCTCTTACGCCCTTCCTCCCACTAACTCCTGCCTGCGCTCCCGCAGTCTTGACACTTCCGCCCCTTCCCCCTACTTGCCCCCAACGCCAGCTGCTCCCTTCCCCCTTTTCATTACGATACCCATCCCCCCGTCAACTCCTCCTGCGCCGAGACCCTCCTTGTCACTGTTCTCCGACGCCACCACCCCGCTCCTCTTCTCGTGAACCGCCACTGCCATAATCCACCACATGTGCGCCGCCGTCATCCCTCGGGAGAAAGCCTAGCCATAGTGCCCTCATTCAAATCCATTATTATCAGGGATATGAATTGGAAAAATGGCGAGCAAACCCATCCTCATAAAAGTTTTTATTTGAAGATCATAATAAAGGAAATCCCTTACAAAATTTGTTTAAATGAAGGGGTAAAAAATTGCAGAGACGTCATCCAATTGGAAAAAATTACAAATGTAACATTGAAAAGGATCTAATTGGGAAATTTGAAGCTACAATTTCAAGATTGAATTCTCCCACGATGCGTTGAAGATCAAGCAATAAACAAATAGGGCCTCATTTTTTCTATTTTATCCATTAAGTTAGAGTCTAATTTTATTTACGTTTATTTGAGTCATTGCAATTTTTATTAAATAAAAGAGATCGCGCGTGAGCTCAAATTAGTTAGTCGATTTTCAATTTGAATTTCGAATTTAAAATTAGAGTCAAATTAGGATAAGGTAGATTTGAATTTTGATTCAAATTAATTAGAGTTAATTTGAATTTTATTTCTATCTTTGTAACCCCACCCTTCCTATATAAAGAGGATGGTAGTCTATTGTAAGGACAGTTCAGATGATATGAAAAATTGAGATTTATTTCTCTATTCTCTCTATTCCTTCTCCCTCGATGCGATATACGCGCTTCTCTTTCTCGATTCTCGCGCAACCGACGCGCCTTCTCTCCTTCTTCCCTCCAATTTCTTATCCATCGAAAATTCCACCATCAAATTTATTTTTCCACCGTCGCGAGTTTTCGATTTGCATCACTATCTCATGAAACCATGCTTCTCTATCAAGTCCGACAGCTTGTGGAAATCTACCTAAGGCCATAAGTCACTTTATCAAGTCTGGATATCTTCTGACACTCCCCCTCAGCACGAAACCCAAGTGGTTGCTGCTTATAAACCTCCTCGTGTAGATCTCCATACAAGAATACATTCTTGACATCGAGCAGTAAAAATGACTAGTCTCGTATCACTGCAACATAAAGGAGGATCTTGAGTGTAGAATGAAGAGATTTGAGGGAAATATGTCCTTATAGTCCACCCAATATATCTGGGTGATCCCTCATACGACAAGTCCAGCCTTGTAGCGATCAACATTGCCATCGGTTCTTTACTTCACTGTAAAGACCCATTTGTAGCCAACCACAGAAGGCCCTTCTGGGGCGGGAATCAAACTCCATGTGCCACATGACTAGAGTGCAGCCCTATCATCCTCCTAGCAAAATGCCAATGACTGTCTTGCATAGCCTCCTGATATGTGTGCGAGATCTCTATGGCTGACAGTCCCACCATAAAGTTCCCGAAATCCTCGAAGAGATACTTCAAAGAAACATGGACAACAAGAGGATAAAAAGCACACTTACGCCTCTGTTTCCAAAGAGCAACGGGTTGGTCAAGATCCTTTGAATTGTAATCGTCCTATAAAGTAATCTCGTGAGGTGCTATCGGCTCAACTTGTAAGTATCCTACTATATAAACAACTCACCAGTGCCATCAATAGAAACCATGTGCTCAGAATTTAGCATGTTGGATGATGGGAACGACATGTGTGCTGGACATGTGAGCTAATGGCGAGTCATTATGCAATAAAAGTTATTTCAAATCACTCCTTAATATAAAATGAAGAATAACTGATTTTGCATAATAGGTCCCTTCGTATAATTAGGGTGATATACCATTGGCCATCTGGATATCTTACCATGATTGATCCTAAGGTTGGATCATAGAAGCTGGTGCAAGGTTGAATATCTAAAGGGCTAGATGGAGGACTCAACCGCATCAAGTGATTATCATGAAAGGAACTCCATCTTGAGAAAGAGATGCTAATTCTTACTCTAAAAGATGACATCCGACCGACCTCTTGATGCAAGTCCTTTACATAGGAATAGAGATCCGGAGGTGGCAGATGAGTTAGGTCAAAGAGTTGACTTAGCGAGATCGAGATAACAAAGACATGTGTCGTATGTTGCCACGATACAGGCACACATCCTCTGATCGAAGATAGTCATATTACTATATGTCTGAGTATGTACATTTGGCATATCGATAGGTTGATCACCTAATCAAGGTCAATACACCAGCATGTTGTTGTATATATAAGGACATATGAGGAATATGATCTATTAAAGGGATCATACATATTCTCTACCGAACCAGAAAACATGAGCTCACTCATGAGATACTGGGATAAATTGAATTACAATGTTTATCATCTTATTTTGGAAACAAGATAGGATTTGAAGATATGTTATATGCTTGTGAAAAGCATATGATCGATACCGACTCCCAATGATCAAATGAGAATCTACAGATAAAATTACGAAAGAGACATACAAAATGGGATTCGAACTTCCGATTTAAACAGTCTTCAGTATAGGTATTGGGAATACTCGAGGGTGGTGTGATCTTAATCGATCGTATACGATGATGCTTTCATTCCGACGAAGTGTTGAAACAAGTTTGGATTTTAGTGACTATACTTACAAGACTAGTCATCCAATCTTAGTTCAAAGGCGATTTAGACACAATCCTCAGTACAGGTATTGGGAATACTCGAGGGTGATGCGATCTTAATCGATTTTATATGATGATTCTTTCATTTCGATTGAGTGAAGTTTGGATTTTAGTAACTATGCTTAATAGACTAATCCTCCAATCTTAATCCAAAGGTTAAACGTTGATCTGAATTGGATTCAGGTACAATGAGAAGATTGGATACATTGATTGATATGATCAGGCAGCTTTGAGAGGTTCTCTAGATCTGGATATGAGATTACATCATTATCCAAGTTACTATACATGGCATATACAACCACTTAACCTTATCTCCTGGTATCAACAGAGAAGGCACATTATCCTCAAAGGAGTTTGAGGAATGTTACAAAGAGATCAATCTGAGTATTAGGCAAAGAGAAGAAATTTAGGATGATTAAATTAGATTTAGTTATCCTAGATAAAATTATCCAATATAGTGTTATCCACGATACTCCAAGAATGATATAATAAGATTCACATTATTTTTAAGTATGTTTAGAAAGAAAATTAGGACGATTAAATTGGATGTAATTAACATGAATAACAATATCCTGATAATATCCACAATTTCCACAGTACTACAAGAATAATGTTGATAAGATTTTATAGTACTTTTGATTATGTGCAGTTGCGAATCTAAAATAGTTAAATTGGATTTGTTTATTTTTGATAAGATTAATGTGAATGGTGCTATCAACAATAATCAGAGGTAGTGTCAATAAAATCCACATTATCTTATTTTACGTTTTTAATTGTAATAATATATTCTTTGGATGGGTCTCTACAGAAGGCTCGTCCCATTTCCTCTTAAAAAAGTTCCACATTATATTATTAAGACTTGATTGTGAATAAGACTCATAAATTTAATGTTAAATGTAAATTGGATTAACATTATACGATGTAAATTGAATTTACATTTAGTTTTGGATCTATAAGTATAAATTATAAACTTTGAACGACTTTGTAATTGTCATAGATAATTTAGAATTATTTGGTAATAATTAAAACCCAAAATTAGTCAATAAATTAAAGATTGGGTTGTTGAAAGATTACAATCAAAAAAAGAAAAAAATAAAAGGAATATATAAAAGGAGGCGTCCACCATGGTGGAGCCCACTATGATGGACATTTATAAACTTTTAATTTCTTCTTTCTATTATCTATTTGTCAATGAATTTGTAGGAAGCTTAATTGAATAAAAAATATTTCGAGGCAGATAACTCCAAATAACTCCAGAGTACTTCCCCCTTTTCTGATTCAAAACATAAAAAAAATTAAATAAAAAGTTGATAACGTTCTACCAACATTTATCCACAAATTGTTGAGGATTACAATTAATCCTATCCATTCATTTAATGATTGGGATTACAATTCCAACGGTCCGAAAAAGTATAGGGAGGCAAGCCATGCCTTCCAAAATACACTGAAAAAGCAAGCCATGCCTTCCAAAATACATAATATACGCACAATTGTGAATCAACAAATCTCTCTCTATAAGTGGTCGTCCACCTCCTGCCCCTAGGGTTGTCCCCTTACCGAGATGATGACTTAATGGTGGTCGTTCTCCTTGTCTTCACAGGGTCGTCCCCTTAACGGGATGATGCTTTCAATGGTGTTATTGTGATGCTGGATCAGTTTGATTGATCTCATGTGGAGGTTCTTTAACTTCGATTCTTCGGGATTGTGAAGAAGGATTTCGTTTGATGAAATCGAGAGCAATGAGCATCTAATCGTCTCGTTGAATTGTGAGAAGTACACGGTTCATCCCCGCACCTACAAGTGTTGTCTCCGTCAGATCAGATATGGGGCATGAGGTCTCTTCGGTTTGAGACTCAAGGATCACGATCACGCATCGAGGTACGTCCTTTTATTCGTGTGCTCATGATGGAACGAGTTGGCAATGGTTCCTGTTGAGATATCTGTATCTCTTATTATCTATTTCTATTTTCTATTTTCTTTATGTACCTCTAATGTAATTAACCTAAGTCTTTTCTCCTATACAAGAGAGCCATAGGGTCTTTTCTAATGCAAGTAATTCATTTCCTCCAACACCGTATCGAAGCAACGATCCTAGATTGGGGCTCCTGTATCCCACCAACCCTAACCCCATACGTCCCCCTCCTTCTCATGCACCGCCGGTAGCACACCCCCCCCCCCCCTCATGTGGTACGTAGCACCTCAGATGCCCCGTGCCCCCACACGGGCGACAGCCCCTCCGGTACACCCACGCAACCCCCCTCCCCGCCCATCCCACGTGCGGCAACCCCCCTATCGCCGCCCAGCGATAGCCGTTGGTGGTGAATCGATCTCTCCCAGCGCTGGTTCACTTCTCCTTCACATGCCAGCTGTAGTTTGACCGAGTATACAAGGCAATACGGTCTGCGTTTGTTTGGTTTTCGTGATTTTCAACATATAAATCATGTCTTTCGACTCTAGACTACAACAAGTGATGGAGATGGTTGTATGAGTCTACAGATACAACCAATCCTCCATATGATCGTGTAGACTCACTCAGATCAGTCTACCCCTCAGTTTTGTTCCTGATATCGACGTTCTTATTACCATGTCAGAAAACAAGGGTGATGTTTTTTCATCGTTGGGTGTCTTCAAGGGCCCGACTCCCATCGGTAAGATGGATTGGAGCAACTACGAGTTGTGGTCTATGCAGCTTCGCACCCTTATGTAGTGTTGTAACAAGGAGCACATTATGACGGATTCAGAGCTGGCGGACAAAACTGGGATTAATGCTTCCTAGAAGCAAGACGATGCCTATGTTCGCATTTGGCTCTCTGGGACACTCACCACGAAGATTGCCAATGAGATTGGCAATCAACCCACAACAACGGCTATGTGGAACATCTTAGCAAACACATATGGCAGGGCAAAGAATGAGACAGTATGATAATTTTTCGACCAAGCAGAATGGTCGACCTCTTCATGCACACTTCTCGCATCTTAGAGGCATGTTTGAGTGTCCGCATAGCTTCACGCCTATTAGTATCAATACTGAGCAGCAACATGCATGTGGGAATGCTACTATGAAAGGAGTCTTTCTGTCATCTCTTGACTCCGAATACAATGCATCACGTAGTCAACTAGTTACTGGAGTGGCGTTGCCTCCAATGGAGTTATACAAGAGGATGAGCAGGATCACTACTTCATCTATTATTGTGGCTCAGACTCCCTTTGCTATAGCAGCTTCTTGTGGTCAAGGGGGTACTTCACAGTTTCGCGGTCAAGGACCACGTGGTCGAGGAGGGCATCAGCGTGGCCCATGTTCACATTGCCACCGTCCCGGTCATTCTGAGGAGACATGCTATCAGAAGCATGGATATCCTGCGCCTGCCCATATTGTTGAGCAGATCAAGCCTACTTCTGCTCATGTTCATGATGCGTGGATTGATGATATTGTTTCCAGACTGAGAGAAATGACGACTACTACCACTCCAGTTGCAGGTTCTTCAGATGTCCCAGCTGCAACTAGAGCCTCTTCAAGCTCGTCAGGTATTACTTATGCACCTACCAGTTGTAGCAGCTCAGATTTGTTTGACTGGATCATGGACTCTGACACATCTCATCATATGTGTGACGATCGAGCATAGTTTAGTTCTCACAGGTTTATACCTCTTGGTAGATCAGTTGTGATTACTAATGAGGTTCATCTACCCATTGTTGGTCAGGGGGAGATTGTTCTAGCTACTTCGATGCGTCTGCAAAATGTCTTCCATGCTCCAACATTTCAGATGAATCTTTTGTCTATTAGCCAGATTACAAAAATTTATATTGTCGTTCCATATTTGATCATTCTTCGCTTCGATACCGAAATAGTGACCGAAACCGACATTTAGGGTCTTGGTGCAGATGATGGAAATAACAGAGGTGGAGGAACAAAAACATTCTCACTAGAATCAGCGTTGGACAACATGTTACCTGTAGGAGAAAAATACATAATAGACTCAAAAAATGTGACATCAACATTAACATAATATTTTCTTCGTACATGATCAAAACATCTATACCCTTTCCGTGTACGAGAATAACCAACAAAGACACATTTGACAGCTCTAAGAGAGAGCTTGTCACGACCAAGAGTGAAATTGTGGACAATTGCCAGACCCAAAAACCTGGGAGTAAGGAAGAAAAGGTCCTTCTCAGGAAACACAATCAAGAAGGGAACATTTTCTCCAAGAATAGTGGACGGCATGTGGTTCACCAAGTAGCAAGCAGTGAGAACAACATCACCCCAGAACGAATGAGGAGCTCGACTCTGAATCAAAAAAGTCCTCGTGACATCTATAAGATGACGGTGTTTGCGTTCAGCAACACCATTCTGTTGTGAAGTATAAGCACAAGAGGACTGATGAAGAATACGAAGAGATCGGAGAAAATAAGATAGATGTAGAGTGGAAAACTCTAAGGCGTTGTCACTACGAATCAACTTCATATTAACAGAAAAGATATTCTTAACTTCAATAAGAAATGATTTAATGATAGCACCTGTTTCAGACTTATGTTTCAACAAGAACACCCAAGATAATCTAGCAAAGTCATCCACAACAACCATATAAAAACAGTGTCCCTATCAGGAACACGACTAGGACCCTATATATCAAAATGAAACAACTCAAATGACTGACTATTATGACGACTCTGACGACCCGGAAAAGAACAGTGGTGCTTTCCCAAGCTGACAAGCCTCACAATCCAAGGTAGCACGAGTAGAGATATGAGGTAGAACATGACACAGCTTTTACAGAGGAAGGTGTCCCAAGCGAAGATGCCACATGAAAGGAGAAACAGATCCTGAAGGAATAGTAGCGGCACCAGCACACGGTGAATGGACAAGTCTTCGATGGAATTTCGGTGGAATTTCGACCGGAATTTCGGTCATTTTTTGTACTTGGACCCCCATATTTCGATCATTTCGGTCGAATTTCGATTTCGACTGTGTATCGATATTCGATCGAATTTTGCTAAAATTTGAGGCCATGATCTGCACCCCATGTTGAGTCTCAGTCATCTCCACCTCCATCTCCTCCACCGCCCCCACCTCTGTCTACCCTGACGCAGTTCCTACTGCACATTTACATTTGCATGTCTTCTACTAGACCCTCTGCTCATGCACCTTCATATCATTCAACACGCCTCAAGTATGTAATGAACACATTATTTGTACTTATGGCATTGGAGATTTGAGTGTTCCACAGGATACTGCATAGGAGGAGTTAATCCTAGAGAATTGAGAGGCGGATGATATGGATGTACCTATTGCCTTGAGGAAGTCGCGTCGTCATTGTGCCACTTATCCTCTAGCAGTGCATGTTTCATTGGGCCATCTTTCAGAGGAGTACATGAGGTTTGTTGTGGGACTCTCTGCTATTACTATCCCACGAACATATCAGGAGGCCGTACAGGATAGTAGGTGGCAACTTGCCATGGAGGAGATAGCCGCTTTGCAATCTCGTGGTACCTTGAGCATTATTCCTGCTCCTTCAAGTGTCTTTGTTGTGGGGTGAAAATGGATCTTTACGGTGAAGTAAGGAGCAGATGGCAGTGTGGATCACTACAAGGCAAGGATTATAGCACGTGGGTTCATCCAAACTTATGGGGTGGACTACCAAGATACCTTCTCTTTGGTGGCCAGACACTCGACGTTGCACATTTTTCTATAATTTTTTACGGGACTGGTCTCTTTACCAAATCGATGTGAACAATGCATTTCTATATGGCAATCTACATGAGGAGGTATATATGTAGCAACCACGAGGGTTTGCTATTGAAGGGGAGTCTCAAAAGGTGTGTAGGCTCACCATAAGGCGATTTATGTCCTGAAACAGAGTTCGAGAGCTTGGTACCAGAAGCTATCAAAGTTGATAGAGCAACAGGGGTTTGTGCGGTCTACTGCAGTTCACTCACTTTTGTTTGGAGGATACAGAGGGGGTATTGTTGCTATTCTTGTCTATGTTGATGATATTATAGTCACGAGGGATGATGAGTAGGGCATTCAAGATGCTAAGGAGTTCCTAGGTCAGCAGTTTGTGACTAAGGACCTTGGCAATCTTCGATACTTTCTTGGATTAGCGTTTGCCAAGAACCAACGTGGTCTTGTGATGATCCAGAGGAAGTTTGTAACTGATCTTCTACAGACATGAATGACTGGGTGCAAGCCTACTACTATTCCTATGGATCCAAGTATGAGACTATATGATGATGACACTGAGGATGTAGATAAGAGGAGATATATGGAGCTTGTTGGGAAGCTCATATATGCTACCATAACCAGACCAGACATATCCTTTGCTGTGAGCAAGGTGAGCCAGTTCATGGAGCCGCCCAGGAAGGTTCATATGGATGCGATCTATATGATTTTGATATATTTGAAGAATTCACCTAGCACTGGTCTTATATTCAATAGCGGTACATCACTTGAGGTGATAACTTGTGTAGACACAGATTATGCTAGATGTCCTAAATATAGGAAGTCCACTTCTGGCTTTACCATTTTTGTTGGAAGTTCACTCGTATCATGAAAAAACAAGAAACAGACAGTGGTCCAGAAAGGTCTCATATCCACCTCCCATGTTTCTACTAGAGATCAAACGACTGATATTTTCATCAAGGCTCTTGTTAGAGTACCATTTCAGAGGTGTTGTTCCAAGCTGAGCATGATAGACATATATGTTCCAGCTTGAGGGGGAGTGTTGAGATATTTGTATCTCCTATTACCTATTTCTAATTTCTATTTTCTTTATTTACTCTCATGTAATTAACCGAAGGCTTTTCTCCTTTCTAAGAGAGCCCTAGGGTCTTTTCTAATGCAAGTAATTCATTTCCTCCAACAGTTCCCAATCCATAATGATTCCATTGAAATTTTTAAATTATCCGACAGTATCCCAACTTATACAACGAATTTGTTTTGTTCGGATGCGAACCGATCCATACACTTTTGTGATGCGTGAGGCATGACCGCTTCCCTATAAGTGGTATCAAATCCTTGGTCGAAGACCTTGGATATGATCCAAACTCTTGGGAAGATATGGATATGGACATCAGATTTTGTGGGAACTTTATTCTTCGCATTTGTGGGATTTTAAATCGAATTAGTAAACATTCAATGTTGTTGATATTCATACATGTTATGGACGTGTTTTAGGATTCTAAATCATGTTTAGAATATCTAAATCACAAAGGTCACGCCAATTGTTGGCTACAATCTGGTGAAGATTCGATTATGAAAAGTGCCCAGAGTTTTGTTTTTTCATGAATTTTGTAATTAAAAATTATGATTTTTTTAGTTATTAGATAATTGTCATGAAACATTATGAAAACACTAAATAAATCTCATAAATCAAACTAGCAAACTGCATGATTTTATCTTGTGTGATTTCAAGTCGGATAACCTAAGATATTGGATATCTAATTGGCCGGGGTCGGAGAATGAAAAGATCATCTTTTTTTGGATTATGATTCAAAATTAGTCATGAAAATATGCCATATACCATGATTAAATATTGAATTAAATATTTAGATAAATATTTAAATTACCTAACAGCTTTTCGAATGACTTTTCCATCATAACACCGAATATAAAATGCAATTATTGTAACCAGATAATTCGAATGCAAAAACAAATAATTGATATATGGAATTTGTGGAAATTAAAATGATTTTAATTCCAAATTTATGTGAGAGAATATTATATGTCAAGTTTGTTTTAAAACAGACACAAACATTAGATTTACTTGCATCTGATTATTGTTTTGCGTGATTTTCAGATTGTAGAAAACGATAATACGGAAGCACGTCATAGATAAAGAAAAAAGAACAGTGGAAGAACACCAGGATTTTACGTGGAACCCTACTCCTTGAGGAGCAGGATAAACCATGAGAGAAAACCCTCGGAGCCGGATCTTTTGTATTGCTTTCTCTCTTAACTGATAGTACAATGGGTATGGGGCCTCTTATATAGCCCCACAGACAAATCGAAGTCCCACTAATAGTAGATGTGGGACTAAACATGTGGATGTGGTAATTGGGCCCTGGAGGGTCCAGGATCTAATTACCCATCTCTACATATCGTGCATATTCCAACACAGACTCATATCAGAACCTCAAGAAAAGCTCTTCAAAGTTTCTCTCATATTATATGTTGTCGTTGAGTCTTAAACTATATAATTATTATTTAAATCTTCGATAGTACTTTAAAGTGATCAAAAGTTGTATCGTTGAACTTCTACATTAGAGTCAATCTTGTAAATTTCAAGTCAAGCTTCAAGCAGCATTGTCAAAGTTTAAGTCAACTCTGAAAACTTCAAGTTGATCGATCATTATGCTATTGTTGATCTAGCATGCCCCCATCACTCATTAACCTTTATAAGTTCAATTTTTTACAGCCTCCTAGAGAACATCTTGAGAAGATCGTTCATTCCAGTTTTTCTTTCCGATCGATCATTTTCTGAACGTTATCTTTATTTCAATGTTACTTTCCATTTATCGGTAAGATAACTTTTATGATCGCTTATTTATTCAAAATTTGAATATTGTAACCAAACTTCTGATCGACCAATGGATCTTTATCAGATCAATCAACCGATCGATCATTATTTTTTGTCTGATCGATCAAAAACCGAATTTATTACTTACTATTTTTGTCTTCAACGGTTACAAGTTCAATTCCCTATAAAAAAAAGACACATAGCCCCACATTTCACCACACAACTCATTCCGAGTATTCTAAAGTTTTCTAGAGCAGCTCTCTCTTGTTCTTCAGTGTTCCTCCTCTTAGAGAGAAACAATTCAAAGTTTCGTTATGAAAGCTAGTTTTGATCTATAGCAAGATCTTCAAGCCCTCTGTCTAGAGTCAGCGATCCTTTTCAAGCTACCGAGAAAAATTAGATGATATTTTTTCTATATATCTATTTTAGAGATATATATGTTTGAATCAAGTGTTGTAATTATCTTGTTGATATAATCTATGTTGCTCTTATTGTTTTATCTCACTGTTATTATTTCATCAACTCGCATAATTGTTTATCTTATTCAATTAATATTATTTTGCAGATACTCTTGGAGTTCTTTCCACAAGAAGCTAGAGATGAAGCCTCAAGCGGTGCTGTAGCTAGCTTAGTTGCAGTGGTGACTGGTGTTTTTATCCAAGGTTGTGACTTTGGTGTGTGATCCAAAGTTGTCAGCAACAGTTCTTGTAATCGGTTGAGATATCGGCCTAAATATCGCTGGATATAATGGAATAGTTGGTTGGCTCAGCTGCCGGAAATCTTAAGTCAGGTTGACTTGGGTCATGGTCTTTACTCGTTTGGGTTTCCACAATAACATATTGTATACTTAATTGATGGCTTGTTGATTCTGATTGTATTTTGTTGCTTGTCTTATTTACGTGAAAAAGATTCTACTCTATCATACTCCATTCACCCCCTCACCCTCTAACGTATATTCGATCCGCAGTTTCTATCAAGTGGTATCAAAACGAGTTCGCTAACTCGAAGTAAAGCGCCGATTTTAGATCTGATGGCAACTACAAGCAGCAACTTTGGAAGCATTAACCATGAAACTCAATCTACAGTACGTCCTTATCACTTTGATGGTATCAACTAGTCATGTTAGGAGGTACACATGCAAATATTTTTGAAGTCAATTGATTATGAAGTTCGGAATATCATTGAGTCCAAGTACGAGAAGCCTAATTCAATTGCTAAAGTTACGAAGCTGACAAAAAAAGCTAACTACAACTCAAAAACAATGAACTCAATGATCTTGTTATCACCAAAGAAGAGTTCAACAAGATTTCTACCTACAATACACCTTATGAAATATGGAACAAGGTGAGTGTCACTTATGAGAGCTCAAACAAGGTCAAAAAAATCAGGATTAATATATTAGAGCAACGGCATTTACTTTTAAAATAGAATACGGCGAATCCATAAGAGATATGTATACAAGATTTTCAAGGTTGATAAATAGGCTACTTAACTTGTACATCAAAATCAAGGAGTTGGATCAAGTCAAAGGGCTACTCAAACCTCTTACACATGAATGGAGCACAACGGCAACAATTATCAAGGAAGCCAACAATGCATTTATCGATTTATGATCTCGTATGTAAACTCATCTCCTATAAAGTAGAAAGATAGCATGTAAAGGAAGTTGAGTTCGAAACAAAAGGAGAAAGTATCTGCCAGCTTTTAAAGATTCAATTGATGAGAATTTTGCAATGATCACGAGAAAATTCAAAAAAATCCTCAGAAATAGAGAATGGAAGAAAGACAAAAATCTGGCTTGCTACAACTGCAAGAGAAAGGGACATTTCAAAAAGGATAGCCCCTTCTCAAGAAGAGGTGGAAAATTGAAATCAAGAAAATCGAACATCACGAAGAAAAGAGAAAATTAAATCCAAAGAAGTTCCGCAGATTGCAAAAAAAGAGAGCTATCAACGTTACTTGGGATGATTCTTCAGACTCTTCTACGACTCAGGAAGTGAATTTTAAACCTCAAATGATGAAGAAGCTCTTGCCAGTCTTATAGCTCACGATGATCGTGTAACTTCTAACGAAACTGTATTGATGAATTAGAAAAAGCTATTTCTACATTGCATGACCTAGTTGTTAAATTAAAAAGGGAAAATAAATTTCTCGGACAAAATGCATACACCAGATAGAGAATCATGTATTATCACAAGTACAAGCTATTAAACAACACATAGTTGAGCTTACTGATGGTTCCGAAAAATAGGATGAAAATGAAATAAAAACCCTTAAAACTAACATAGACAGTTGTTGGTTCAGAACCCGTCCTACTGTTGACAAGTAATCAATGTGTTGATCAGGCATTAAATCCAACAACAATCAACCCACAATATTAGATAAATCAATCAAACGGTGTGAGTTAAAATTTATTAAAACTCTTCTAAACTATGTATAGGCGTAAGCAGAAAGAGTTGGCCATGCACTTTTATGGATTTTTAATTGCTAAACAGGGAATTTAAACACGTTCCGATCTTCTATAAATAGGAAAATACAATAAAATTCCAAACAAAAATTATGCATGAAAGATCAAGGTTCCATGCATCTATGCTAATTTTCCTGTAATTTTTGGCATAAAAGAAATATTTAATACAAATAAAATAGCTAAAATAAAATAGTCAACCAGAACCAAATTGCAATTTTTGGAAACTTAACATGCATTTAATAACAGGTCCAAGAACTATAGGGGTATACGTGCAAAATATCCAAAGTCGCCTCACGTAAGATGACATGTGAGGTAACCTGGAGAAGGACCTAATTGCAAATAACAAAAAGTTTAGGATCCCAGTTGTAAAATAACCTAAATATTTACATGTTACATGATATTTATAGAATTATATTTAAACTACAAAAGGCGAGGGGCTTGGATGCTATTTACCCTTCATGTACGCCGATCAAAAGATCAAGGCGCATCAGTTATCCATGTGAATGGTGTTGGAAATGCGAGCCCACGGCGAGCCATTATGCAACAAATGTTATTGCACATATCATTCCCTGATCTGAAATGAAGAATGAATAATTTGTATAATAGGTCCCTTAGTACAATTAGGGTTATGTACCATGGCCATCTTGATGATCATACAGCTGTTGATTCAACTATTGAATCATAGAGGCTGGTGCTTGGATGAATATCTAAAGAGTTAGATTGAGGACTCATCAAGCACCGTCAAATGATTGTTAAGAGATGATCTCCAGCATGAGTAGGAGATGGCAATCCTTATCTCTTTAGGCTGATATCGGACCGACCTCTTGATGCAGGTCCTCTGCATAGGAATAGAGATTCAGAGGTGTCAGATTAGTTAGGTCAAAGAGTTGACTTAACGAGATCGAGATAACCAAAGTCCTATATCATATGCTGTCATGATATAGGCACGCATCCTCTGACCGGAGGCAGATGTGTTGCTATATGTCTAAGTATGTACATTTGGCAGACCAATAGGTTGATGACCTAATCAAGGTCTATACACCGGCGCGCTGGTGTGCATATAAGGGCATATGAGTAATACGATCTCTCAAAGGGATCATACAGGTTCAGTTACTGAACCGGAAGACATGAGCTCACTTATGAGATATTGGGAAGAATCAAATTCCATGCGCATGGTCGTCTCGCTTTGGAAGCTTGACTGAATTTGTAGGTTTGATATATACTTTTAGTATATGATCAAGACCTAGGTATAATATACGCTTTTGGAAAGTGTATGATTGATACCAACTCCTAATGATCGAATGAGAAACTTACTGATAAAACCATGAAGTAGACAGTATAAAGTTGATCCGATACTTCGGGTTTAGTCTGAGTCTTCCAGTATGCAGGATGTACAGGTATTGGGAATACCTGAGGGTGATTTGATCATAAACGATTGTATAATCATGACGCTTCCATTCCTAGGGAGTGATGAAACGGGTCTGGATTTTAGTGACTCCTCTCAGTAGAGAAGTAATCTGATCTTGGTCCAAGTGTTGGACATTGATCTGAATGTGATTCAGATACAATGAGAAGATTAGATCTACGGTCTTGGTTTAATCAAGCATCTATGGGAGGCCCGCGATCTGGATTTGAGATATGATCTCAATATCCATGTCACTATACGTGGAACAATACAATCGCCCTGTCCTTATCTCCAAGTATCTGAGGAGTAATAACATTATTTTTAAATGGTTTAAGAATAATTCCATAAGATCTAAGCAAAGAGAAGTTGATAATTAAATGTGATTTAATTATCATGATGTATGAGAAATTATCCAATATGATTAAATGTGATTTAATTATTATGGATAAGAATAATGTGGATAGTAATATCCAATTATTCATAATATGTTATAAATGTGATTTATAATATATTAGAGAGAGTTAAATATAATTTATATTAGTAGATTAATTATTAATGTGTATTGGATACACATTGTCTAATTAATTGAAAATGTAAATTACATTTTGTTTTGGGTTGTGAATATGATTCACAATATTCCAATGTCAAGATTGCAATATTCCTAAAATTAATTGAGAATTATTTTTGGTGAATAAAATACCAACAAATAATTGTTGGAAAATAAGTTGAGAGAAAAACAAGGAGATGTGCAATCTCATGGGGATCCATGAGATTGCCCTCCCCATATGGGAAGAGGGGGGCGGCACCAATTCCTTTATGGAATTGGTGGCCGTCCACTTCCCCTAATGGGGAAGGTGGATCTCATTTGTTTCTTCACTCCTTATTTGGTTGGTTTAATTTGGTATTAATATATATTTGATTTATCAAATATATTTAATCAAAATTAAATCACAAGTTATTGGTTTTACCAACAACAATCTTGACCATTGGATTGACATAAATCAATCTCATCCATTGATTTTATGTGTCCTATGAATTGAGATCCATGGATCCCAAAACCCTATAAATAGAGAGGCATACCATGCTCTCTCTTTACACATGCTATTGTAGCAAACTCTCTCTCTCTCTCTTTCTCATACTCGACAGCCCTATCTCTCCCTCTCTTCTTGGTGGCCGTCCACCTTGGTTGAGAGAATCGTCGACGCCCGCGCCATCGTGTTGCCGCTTCGACTCTCTACGGTTCTTCGTCTTCTTGGAGTGCTTCACTCACAAAGGAGATGTTTGATCTCGTGCGACGAGATCAGGTGTAACCGTGCTTGGATCAACTTGGATTGCGACATCGCGACTCATCCCCGCGCTCGCAAGCCGTTACTCCGACGATCGGACTTGAGACAGGAGGTCTCTTTTCGTAGAGACTTGATCAACCACGCTTCAAGAGGTATTGCATTATACTTGCTGTGGTTATAGATGAAACGATTTGAGAATGGTTCTCGGATCATGTGGTTTCATCGGATTAAAAATTTTTAAATTCCGCTGCACCGAACAGCTAGTACGACTAGTCGTTCTTCGTCGTATCTGATACGACGATCACGCTTCCGTGATGCGCTTGAGGATAATTTCCATATCCTTCAAATGGTTGAGATGAGGCACTGATTCGACTTGAATGGACAATCTTGATTAGATCCAAGGTTCAGGAAAGCGGTATGCGTACGCGTTTGGACAGGTCACTGAATAGCGCTTAGAGAGATGGAGGCCTTGGGGTTTCTCGTCTGGAAACCATGAACAAGAAGCTAATGATAAAATGGGTAGCACAAATTTAAGTGAGAAGAGATGACAATTGTTGCAGATTCATTCGCAAAAGTTATGATGTACCCAACCATGGCAGCTTGGATCCTCGCCCTCCTTCTAACACATCTTTTGAGAAGGGCTTATGCTCTCAACTACCATGGCCACATGAAATATAGGTACATGAACTTTTCCGACTAGTTCTTGGAGATGGCATTTTTTACTTCTAGATTGACAACTGGACAGATGGAGGCCCTCTAGCAATACGCTTTCTTCGGCTATATGTTTTGGTTGCAGGCCGCAATATTAGGGTGGTCGATTGCTGGGAGAATGGAACATGGAAGCCTTCCTTTCGGCCAGGCCTTTCAAATCGGCGTTTGGATGAACACCTTAACTTTGTTGGGATACTTCAATAGTGGGGTGGCCCACAGGATGACAGAGGTTATTGGGCATGGAGAGGGGGTTTCTCTGTTAGGTGTGCTTACAAAGTTGTGTACAAACCAGGGGCACAAACAACTGTGCAGATAATTCGTGATTGAAATCTTATTTGGGAGCTTAAAATGCATTCATGTATAAACATTTTCTTATGGTTGATGAAAAAGGGTGTATTATGATGAGAGATCGATGGTCGAGATTTATGATGGAAGGTTGGGACTGTTGCCCGCTATGTGATAGTGATATGGAAACTATAGATCATATTTTCTTCAAATGTGAAAAGACCAAAACTATTTGGCAGGAGTTGCAGATTGATTGGGTAAACCATGGCTCCGCCAAATGTTCTGGGATATGATTTTCACAGCCAGGCTACACCCCTCGAATGAGATACTTCTTCCTTTTACAATCAATTGGGTGATCTGGTGAGCAAGAAATGGTTTATTTTTGTGGCAAATTGCTTTTATTTTGAAAATGTATTGTTTCATGTAAAAACTCGCATCGAGTTTTGGTTTATATAAAGTAATCATGTATCTCTCAGTTTTTTAACATATCGAGGGTGGACATCATAGCGTGTTCCCCCCTCTTTTGACTCAAAAATAATAGTGAAAACTATAGCACTAAATATTTGGAGAAATAAAAAAACATGTATATTTAAAAAAACTACATCAACATTTTTTATTGCCTAAAATTTAATTGTAGTAATATAGTTATCCATTCTAACATGACGCACTTTTTTTTTTGAAAAATGTACAATACATAAAACTTATAGTATATAAAAAAGTGATTTGTATACTTATGACCCCTGAGTTTCTGCAAATATATGTATGTGCCTACCTTTTTTGCAATAACACTTGTGCCCCTACCTTCTTGGGCCACTAACAGGTGTACCTTGTGGGTTAGTTGTCATCCATTCCACTTCTAAATGAACGTTGACTATGGGCACAAGCATAATTTGAAAGAAAATAGAAGGGGTACAAGAGCAATTTGTTCTTATTCCTCTTTTCTCATTTTCCCTTCATATACTGATCTCCTCCCCATTGCCTAACTCCAACACATCCCTGATCCTCCTCCCAGCCCCTATCCTCATCCACCCCAATATCCACTGCTCTGCCCCCAGCCCCATCCTCCTCGTCGCTTGCAACTTCTGCACCCACCCCCTCCAACCAACCATGGGATCACATGGCAACGACCGATAAAACAACCAAAAAGGAGTAGAAAATGTGATCCCCACAAATCCATGACCTCTCTTATTCATTCACCAATTTTCCAACACCCATCCCCTTAATTGCTAACAGCAAAGAGGCACTGGTTGGTTAGTCTCTCAAGTCCACAAAATCAAGCAGTAGATGCTCTTCTTCTCCCACATGACTAGATCAACGAGGCCAATAATGATGATGGCTTGGAGGTTGTCATGGCGGTCGACTAAGGGGACAGAAAACTCGACTGGATCTAGCGTCTTCGATGACATCTTCCTAGTGGTGAAGGATCAGACTAAGAGGATGCTAGACAAGGACGTCCATCAGAGACTCTCCACCAAGCAAGTGCTCCATAAGTTCTTTGCTCCTCCATCTTAACTTCGTCCAAATCAATGGAAATCCCCAAATTCTAGGATTTATGATCACATTTCTCTTTTTTCTCGATTTGTGTGATGATTGGTATCAGGACACCAATGGATAGCGGGTGTAATGGAGTCTAGGATGGAGGCATAGTAGAGAAGCTTCTCCATAAACGTTGTCTCGCACAGTTATGCACAACGGTTATCGCAGCATCCATGGAAGGTCGTATCGGCGATATATCGCAATATCGGCTCATATCGGTCAAAAATGACTGGATTCAGTAGAAAAAATCCTAGATATCAATCTATATCGTCGATATTCCGCCTATATTTCTATATATCAATGCTATTATCCATGTAAGATTGATTCAACTACTTATCTAGCTACACACAGTATTAAAACGCATAAATCTAGCTACACCTAGTATTAAAACACACAATGGTTTATATATATTTTGTTTCGGGTCGGGGGCGCTGCTCCCGCAACGGGGGGCCAACCTGAACCCCCCCTAGCCCCCCTAGACTCGCTGACCAGGAAGCGAGACCTCCATACTGGTAGGGTATGGTGCGACAGGAGGGTGCATATAATGGTTCTTCAACTTGGTGTATGTTTACAAGTTATTTCATGTTGTAAGACTTGAATGAAATCGATTTCCAATATATATATAAGTCAATTCTTCAAAACAGAATATCTATAAGTCAAGAATCAAACATTAATATCGATATGTTCAAAATGATCGAGATATGGGATATAAGCTTCATAGATTGATCGATATGTGTGATCTAAGAATATATTTGTAGGCTATTTAGTGATCTAAGAACTTGGATGAACTCCATTTTTAATATATATATATATATAGGTCAACAACTAACAGTACCAGCGATATGTTTGATATAAACGATATGTGCAATACAAGGATCATAGTCTCCACAAATGATCTATATGTGTCATCTAAGTGTATATTTGTAAGTTATTTAATGTTATAAGAACTTGAATGGAATCTATTTAAAATATCTAAAGTCGGGAATAAACATTAACAGCAATATGTTCGATATGATAATCGATATGTGGGATATATGGGCTATAAATGATCGATATGTGTGGCATAAGTGTGTATTTGTAGGTTATTTGTTGCTTTAATATTTTGGATGATCTTAATTTCTGAAAAAATGACAAAAAAAGTTTTTTTGAGTCATTTCCGACATTTCCACCGATATCGTTGATATATCGTTGATATATCCCGATATATTCATTTCTGGACGGACTGAAACGATATCGATATCGATATGGCCTTCCTTGGCAGCATCGCCACGTCACCAACAATAGGATGGCAGAAGAAGAAGATGAGGAAGGAGGAGCACAAATATAAGTATTTGTTAACCAAACCTTGGTGTGTACAAACCATGGTTTGGTTCATGTAATAGATTATCAAACTAATGGAGGGCATGACTGTTAACAGTGGAATAACATAAGGGCACAAGTATAATTGCAAACAGGTAGGGTCATAAGTATATTTCTAGATACTCGGAGTAGCACAAGTGTAAAAAATATGACATCTGGATCCCAATAATTCGAATCCGACCCGATTAAGGATCTTCATGACCAATTAATTTTCAATTAATATTGAATAAAACCATATCAATCCATCAATCACAAATCGAAATTCGTTCAGTCGCAATCGACTAAAAGACCATCGCATCGTAATGTGTGCCATCGGAAAAGCCACGACACAAATTTGAAAATCGCAAAACAAACCGAAACCACCCAAAAATCTGATTCGACGAAATAAGATCAACAGAATCGATCGTTCGTCGATCAGAGGTCATTTGATATTTTAAAATCCCAAAATTTATTCACAAACCAAAAATCGTATCTCGAGAATTTCGGGGATTCATACTTGATCCAATGTATATGAATATTAATACTCATTTTGATCGTCATTTAGAGATGATCGAAACAAGCCATTATACCCATAAATCAGAGATTCAAGGCATGAGTACGGATGACTTTGGGATTTGTAAGATATATAGATTAAAAAGTTATATTTATAATAATTAATATGACATCATCTTGCTTATGTCATTTCAAAAAAATCCAACGTTAAGAGCCCCTTTCCCCTTTTTTTTCCTATTATTCCCCGTTTCCAGCCAAAGGGGATTGCTTTCTTTTGTTTCTTGCTTCTCATGGCTGGAGCAGCTTCATCAACCTCTTTCTTGTGGTTGTTGCTGCCATTAGCAGCAGCCACTGCTGCTCCAAAGTAGCTGGAGGACTCCCTTGGAGTGCCATGACCGCAGCCAAACTGCTGAAGCCTCCTGGAGCTGCTCCTTGCAGCTGTAGCTTCTTTCAATCTCCTGGAAATCCCCCAAATTTGGTAGCTGTTGTATGCATTTGATCTCCAAATCTTGGAGATCAAAGGTACAATCACATTCCCCCGTTGCTCCTTCACTTGGAGCTGATACAACAACTCTCCAGTGACTTTTGATGCAGCTCCTTGCTTCAGATCAGCCACTGCATGCAAGTAATCACCATTTTGGAGATCTAAAATAAGAGGTACAATTTTAATTTCCTTCTCTTTGCTGGCCTGCATGTTTAATCCAACCCTCTTTACTGACATATATATGTTGATTTATACACTGTTGATCCATTGTTTGATGATTTCTCTAAGATAATGTGTGTGAAATTAGAGATTCCTATTACTTGTTAGAAATTGGGGGTTTGAACATAATTCTATATCAAGAGATTAGATCTGATTTTTGTATGTCTTATGCATAGTATAATTGGAAACTAGTAATTACTCACTAGATTTCTCTGTTTAAATATTTATTCTATCACAAATCTGGACTAACATATATACACACACACATATATGTACGTATGTGTGTGTATATGTGTGTGAATGGGATACTGTAAAGCTGCTGCTTAAATGCTACTTTAAAAAATGATTTGAAAAGTTATTTATCTCATTATTGTAAAACTGCTGCTTAAATGATAGTATAAAAAGATTTGAAAAAACTAATTCTTTGATAACTGCAAATCTGCTGCTTAAATGATATTTTTAAAAAAATTGATTTGAAAATTTAATTACTCAAAAGCTGCTGCTTAGATGATTAGATGACAGTAAAAAAATTGGTTTGAAAATTTAATTCTCTGCTTAAATGATATTTAAAAAAATATTTTGGATTGAAAATCCAATTCTCTATATATATATAAAAAATATATTTTACAAACTATTGGGTTATATTGTCTTGGCCCTGACAATAGTCCAAGATTTAAAATAATACATCAAACCTCAAGAGTGCTTGGTTGCCCCTTTTTGGGTTCCTATCATTGTACTATTGTCCACAAATATCGTGGTATATACTCTTATAATATCATTCCTATCATACTTTCCGGCATGTATCCAGTCTACATTGAAAAGACAACCTACTTACATCCTTGAATTGTTAGTCTCGATGAGTAAATTCCTACACAGATCTTTCACCATGTACTTTATTTGTGATAAGGGCCTCTTTTAGCTTAAGTACAATGTAAATAGGAAAAATCAGGAATGAAAGTCCACACACTTTAGGTACTAGTAAGATGCTTTTGGTATCATTTCTTGGAGTTGTGGAAGATAACCACATGACACAATTGTGCATGTCATTATTCACTATCCTGATTGCCATGATTCATAAGGGTTTCCATGGTATGGTTTCATTAAACACGTGAGAGAGGTCTTTTCAAAATAGTCTAGACATCTTTCTAATTGCCAATTGATGTCCCGATCCTAAGTTGTAAGAAGTTGTTTAATGAACCTTAAATGAGAGGTCGAAAAATATCAAGTTCTATAGGAGATGACGGTAATGATATGGCTTGGTTGTCCATCTATGGTACTACAGATTTGTTTGTAGGATCAATGCTAAGATTATTCCAATTCATTATTTATTATTACTTATTTGAGAGAACTATTGACAAAAAGACCTAGATCTATACAATCAACCACATAAAAGATTGAGAAAGAGTTAAGTGGTCAGGAAAGTAAAAAAGTATGTGAGTCAGTGACGACTTATAAATTTGAGTTTCAATCACTGTGCCCCTTACACCCGATCATGTGAGGGTGCGGTGACTCTCAACTGGGCGGGAGATAGGAAGCCCAATTAGGGCAGCGGTCGCCTAGTGCACAGCTTTAGGATTCCAGTTCTTTTTACGGTTTTACATGAGCTTGCAGTGTTTTTACACCTCGTTGGGATCCTCCCGACTTTTGACCAGTTCCACTGACCCTCTGTTCTTAAGGTACCTAGGCTTGGAGGGCCTTCGGTTTTAGTTTTTTTTTACGAGCTCGTTAACCCGTACCGGTCGGGCCAGTTTTTGGAGTGACCCATCTTGAGAGTTTCTCCCACTCATCTCAGGGCAGTAGTTTTGGTGTAGAACCAGTCTCTACTGGACCGCACTTCCACTGAGGGAGCGAGAAGGAAGAGTCTCTTAGGAGACTTCCTCACCGCTTGAGTTTTGGTTACCATTCAACCAATAGGTCTTGGCGAGGAGTTACAATTAGAGCTTAAAATGGGTTACAGTTGAGTTTGGCTAGAGTTGAGATCGGTTACAGTTGAGTTGGCTACAGTTACAATTGGTACAGAGTCATGTGTAAACAGGCAACCCGGATCTTGGGGCGTCACAGTTTGGTATTGGAGCAGTGGTATCCCGATACACGCATTCGCAGTATTGTAATTTCGATCATATTAAGTTCTCGAATAGCGACAGTCCTCTGACTTGTCGCAAATCTGGAAGGGAATTATGGCATAAACAATAACTACAGATGTCACCAATACCATTGATTTTCATATAGTATCCCGAGAGAAAAGCACGGTAAATAGTATGCATTAAATTTTATGACTCATGATATTGGTTCTCATGCAGATTCATGACGTCCAAAGTTGATCAGAAGATGGCTGAGTAATTAGAGCATATCATGACCACATTCATCGACCTCTAGCAGCAGTAGACTGCCATGCGAGGTCAACAGGACCAGATCCTAGAACAGCATAAGGAGATTGTGGATAGACCGATGGGCATAGAGATGAGATTCGAGGAGCTGTCATATTTCACTTACCATCCATCTCACAATGGAATACAACAAGATCAACCCTAGTCTGTAGAGGAACAACAGACTCAATTCGATGATCCACATGAAGAGATACCAGCACATGAAGCTGAGGATGGAGATTATGGTAGAGAGAAGGACCTTGCACTCTTTGTAGATGAGGACACACACGAGCACTCCTATATCCACAGGCATCAGTCAGTTTTCACATCCTATCAACGAGCCAATGAGCCCATGTTCAAAGGCACCATGACATCAAATGAGGTTGAATAATGGTTGAAAAGGGTTACTTCAGATGATTCGCACACCACGAGACTTGTGGTTATCTTTTATGAAGTATTTATTGACAACGTTCGCCGAGAGATGGTACGAGGCGACAATTTCTGAGTTGGGACGTGAGCCCACATGGATGATTTTGAGACGAGATTCAAATCCCACTTCTTTTCTAGGATGGGGAAGAAGTCCCAGCTCGATTGTTCGTAGAGCTTCGATAGGGGCGGATCATAGCCAGAGAGTACTTTGCTCGCTACACCGAGCTATCGCGACACACACCAGCAACCGTTGCATTTCCAGATGAGAATCTGGAGAAGGGGATGCGGAAAGATGTGCAGAAGAAGCTGGCAGGACTACGTATCACTTCTATCTCCGAGGCTATTGACGCAACGGAGAAGCTTGAGGACATTCGAGAGAGATTGTTTCGGGAGCTCGTCTGGAGCGGCACCTACGCTACAGCGATCATTTGAACCGATACGATGACAATTTTAGCAGCAGAGGTCAGCCAGGTGTTTTCGTCCTATAGGTTCAACATTTTCAGGTGGTGCTCGCTCATCTCCAGCAAGTACTTTAGGAGGATCACTTACCGGACGTGGCACCGATTCAGCTTCGATCATCCTGGGTCGCAGAGAGTAGACAAACCCCCAGCAGGACCGACTCGGAGTACAGACACGACCACTCCACCCACTCAGTCAGTCCGATGTTACTTGTGCAACCAGTGGGGACATTAGCAATCCTAGTGCCCACAGGCTTCTGGAGAGCCTCGACCGCAGCCACAGCCTTCACAACTGCAGACACAACGTACTGGGAGTTTATGTGGCAGGAACTCCAACTTCATGAGGCCGCCGAGACAGACATAGAGTGTGGCAGGTTCAAGTACAGTATCAGCTAGACAAGGTCAGTTACATGCAGTGATCGAGGAGCAGGTACGATCAGCAGATACTGTGGTGAAAGGAATGGTCTCGATCCTGAGCTGACCTTTTCATGTTTTGTTTGATTCTAGAGTGACGCATTCCTTCATTGCTTCGAGGTTACTAGCTTCAATAGGTGGAGCTGCAGAGGCTCTATATCCTCCTTACTACATCCATAGGCCAGGTGGCCAGTTGCTCATTATTTCATTGATAGTCAGAGACTTACTAGTGTTGATTGCCGGTCACGAGATGATAGCAGATTGTTTGCTACTACAGCTTGATGCGTTTGATTTGATTTTGGGCATGGATTGGTTATCAGCTCATCACGCCTTAGTTGATTGCTTGAGGAAGACGGTTGTCTTCAGAATTCCAGATTTACCCGAGTTCACTTTTTAAGGCTACATTACATGGCTCCAAAATGGAGTACAGCTTAGTGTTGAGAGCTCAAAAAATTGTTGATTAGGGATGTGATTTAAATTTAACATTTATTCGAGAGACATCTGATCATGAGCCGATGACCCATGACACCAGAGTAGTATCAGATTACCCAGATGTATTTCGTGATGAGTTACAAGGGTTACCTCCTGAGAGAGAGATTGAGTTCGAGATTGTAGAGATATAATTTATGTTATTTGTATTGTTTCATATTTTCTATATTCTTATGGACCCCTTATGTAATTTACCCATAGGATCCTCTCCTATATAAGAGAGCCTAGGGATTATGGAACAAACAACTCTTTTGATTTTCCCAACATGGTATCAGAGCGGCGGTCCTAGACCGGAGTTCCTGTACCCTAACCCTAACCCCACTGCAAGCCTCCTCCATACGCCGCCCCCTCCGCAAGCCACATCCTCCGCGTGCCGCCTCCTCTGCGCCCCCCACTCCTCGCGTGTCGCACCACTCATCCGTGTGCCAACTCCTCTGTGTGTGTGTGTGTGTGTCTTCCCTTCACACCATCACCGCCTAGGCCCTCTGCACACGCCTCCTCTTCGTGGGCCTCTTCATATTGCCTAGGCCATCACCGCCTAGGCCCCTCTCGTTCTCCCTCGTGCCAGGGCCGTTACATAGGTTATCGTCGAACCTTCTTCATTATGGGTTTGGTTACTTGAGTCTACACATGCAACCGAACCCGTGAATGTCAGTGTAAACAACCATATCTCCAGTCTACAACCCTAGCCTTCTATTATCATCATGTCAGAAAGCAAGGCCGATATTCCATCCACAGGCGCATTCAGAGGTCCTGCGCCTATTGTGAAGATGGACAAGTCAAATTATGAACTTTGGGCATTGCAATTCATGAGTATGATGAAGTCAATCAGTAAGAAACACATTCTTACTGAGGAATAGCATGCTGAGAAGACTGGGGATAACGTCTCATGGGAGGCGGATGATGCATACATTAAGGTTTGGCTATCAGGAACGTCAGCAATTGAGATTGCAAATGATATTCTCCATCAGCCCACTGCAAAAGCAATGTGGGATATTCTGTCTACTACCTACTCACAGGCAAAGAATGAGACGAAGATTCTGCAACTCCAACATAACATCTTTACAATCAAGCAGAATGGATGACCTCTACACTCATTATACACGTCTTTACGTGGAATGTTCGAGAAGCTCTATAGCTTCATGCCTCTCACATCTACTCCTGAGTAGCAGAAGACCTACAGGAATGCCACTATGGTTGGTGTATTCCTGGCAGCCATTGATCCAGAGTACGAGGCAGCACGTTCCCAGATCTTGGCAGATTCCACTATTCCTCCTATGCAGGAAGCCTTTCACAGACTGAGTCGTATTAGTGTTCCTTCATCTACTGCCAATCAGACAAGCTTAGCTATGGCAGCATCTCGAGGTCGCGGAAGTCATCATCAGTCTCGTGGTCGTGGACCTCAAGGCAGAGGGAGTCGTGTTCGCCATACATGCACTTTTTGTCATCGTTCCGGACATACCGAGGATACATGCTATTCCAAACATGGATTTCCTGCTTTTGTACGAGTAGTTGAACAGATTGAACCTCCATCTGCTTCTTCTTTGGATCAACGATTTGATGATCTAGTAGCTCGTTTGAGGGGTATTATCCCTCCATCTGGACCTGTTACACCATCGCCAGCCTCTGAGAGTCATTCTGATGTTGTTGCTTCTGCATCCACCAGTACCTCAGGTAGTACTTATGCATTCACTAGCAGTAGTGGATCTGATACTTTAGAGTGGTTACGGACTCTGGTGCCACACATCATCTGTGTGGTGATAGAGGTCTACTTACAGCCTATCGACAGGTTCCTCCAGGATGCATTGTGGTTATTGCTAATGGGACGCACTCCCCGATTACTGGTCAAGGGGAGATTAGCCTGACATTTTCTATGCATCCCAAGAATGTGTTGCATGCACCTGATTTTTCTATGAATTTGTTATCCATTAGCCAGATTACGAAGGATTTAAATTGTCGAGAAATTTTTTATCCATCTTCTCTTATTTTTCAAGACATCCTTACGGGCAACGTGATTGGGTGTGGCCATGAGCAGGGTGGACTATATAGCCTCGTTCGAACTCCATATGCCGGAATCTCCTCTCTTCTTACTGGACATGTCTCTCAATTCATGTGGCACATGCGCTTACCGCTTCAGAAACTGTGTCGTATTTTACCCCAAGTTTCGCCCCACACATCACTTCAATGTGAGGCTTGTCAGATAGGAAAGCATCATCGGTCTACCTTTCCCAATCATCAGAGTCGGAGCAGTAGCTCCAATTTTGAGTTGTTTCATGTTGACATCTGGGGTCCTAGTCGTGTTCCTGATCATCAGGGACACAGATTTTATATTGTCATTGTTGATGATTTTTCTCATCTGCCTTGGGTTTTTTATTAAAGAATAAATCTGAAGCTAGGAATATTATCATAAATTTCATAAATGAAGTTTGTAATGTCTTTTCTGCGTCTGTAAAAATTGTGAGAAGTGATAATGCCTTGGAATTCTGTACTCATACTCTCTCAAATTATTTCTCTATCCAAGGAATTATCCACCAAACATCCAATAAAATGGAGTTACAGAAAGGAAACATCGTCATTTGCTCGATGTCACCAAGATGCTTCTCATACAGAGTCGTGCTCCTCACTCTTTCTGGGGAAATGTTGTACTAACGGCATGATATCTCATTAATCGTATGTCGTCGTCTGTCGTAGGTGATAAGATTCCTTTCTCTTTGATTTTTCCTGAAAAGGAATTATTCTCACTTACCCCACGTGCAGTGTTCAGAAAGGCGGCCCAGGCGGCCGCATATGCGTATTCGGTGACTGGACCGAACCGCATATACAATATTCGGTGTATATGCGGTTTTGGCGAGTATGCAGCCGAGTAAACCGCATATGCGGCCGCATACTCGGCCGCCTTTTGGATAGACCTCATGCTCATCTATAGTTGCTGCTTGCAGGAAAAATTAAATTTTCCTATACTTTAATTGAACTATTTATAGAATGCTTTTATGAAATTTTTATTTAATTAGAACTGTTTACCTAAAATGCTTTTATTTTATTTCTTCCAGTATTGTTGCATGTCTCATTTATTTAATTTGAATTCAATATAATTAGTTATAGAATCCGATACATATTCTTTCGTGAAAAATATATCTATGAGTAGTTTGCTTTCTTCATTTAATACTTATCTCAATTGTTCAGATATTTTTCACTAGAAAATTGTGTTAAATCCCTTAGTTAGATGTCGTCCCATTAACGCTTGATAAAAGGGAGTTTGATTATTTAATCATTGAATTATATTTATTCATAATCTAATTTTATTTAGTGAATTCCTATATAAACATAACAAATATTTTTAAAGGGAATTGATTTATTATTGTATAATTCTCTGTCTTATATTTTTATATTTCAATAGTAAATATGTCAACTAATTTCACCTTCAAACTTTTATTATGAATTACTCTCTATTCTAAATGAGCATTTTTTTGAAATGCTTTGCTTGAAATTAGGTCGTACTAAAATGTCTATGCATATATTTCATTTATTGTTTTTTCAAAACATAAATATCAAATATTTGAAATTAATTTGTTATTTTAAATATTTTTAAATTAAAATAATGCAAACCGCATAATCCGCATATACTTCCGCATATACTCCCGCATATCCGCTTACTCGCTTCAGACCGCCTGACCGCACGAATACCGCATACCGACTTTCTGAACCTTGCCCACGTGTGTTTGGCTCGGTTGCCTTTGTCCACTAGTTGTCTCCAGGTGTTGACAAGCTCTCTCCTAGAGTTGTCAAGTGTGTTTTCGTCGGGTACTCCAGGACACAAAAAGGTTACAGGTGTTATGATCCGTTGCGCAGGAAATATTTTGTTAGTGCCGATGTCACCTTTTTTGAGTCTGTTATGTACTTTTCTCCTACAGGTGATCAATTGGTGTCCTCTAACACCGATGAAGCCATATACATGCCACCACCACCACCACCCACACCTACACCTGCACCACCACCACTTTCTGCATCACCCACACCCCCTATTACAGTTCCTGTTCCACCATTGCCACTCCACTATACCCATCGGCCTGCTTCTGCTCATGGTCACCTCTCATCATCTAGCTCGCATGAGGTATGTTCTGAGAATATAATTTCTAATGACAGATCTAATGCTTTACCTGAGCAGGCTGTGTCACAGAGGATGCCAGTGATTTGGATCTACCTATTGCGCTTCAGAAACAAAAGTGTAGCTACGTGTCATATCCTTTAGCATCCACGGTTTTGTTTGATCGTCTATCTGGTGAATTCAGGAGTTTTTCTATTGCACTATCTACCGTGGACATTCCACGGAATTATCAAGATGCATTGAAGGGCAGTCGATGGCGCTTAGCTATGGAAGAAGAGATGGCTGCTCTTTAGTCCAGAGGTACCTGGAGCCTTGTCCCTGCACCTACCGGTGTGTGTACAGTGAGCTGTAAGTGGGTGTTCACAGTGAAGCAAAATGTAGATGGGAGCATTGACAGATACAAGGCACGCCTAGTTGCCCGTGGGTTTACACAGACATACGAGGTGGACTATCTTGACACATTCTCGCATGTTGCTCGTCATTCCACCTTACGGATCCTTTTCTCTATTGTGTTTATTCGATATTAGCCATTGTTTCAGTCAGATGTTAAGAATGCATTTCTATATGGTGATTTGCAGGAGGAAGTTTACATGCAACAGCCACCTGGTTTTGCTGTTGAGGGGGAGTATTCCAAGGTATGTAGACTTCATAAGGCTATCTACGGCCTTAAGCGGAGCCCTAGAGCTTGGTTACAAAAACTTTCAGACTTGTTTGAAAGACAGGGATATAAACGTTCGAATGCAGATCATTCCCTATCTTATACAGAAAACATCTAAAGGTGTGATTGCAATTATGGTGTATGTAGATGATATCCTGATTACAGGTGACGATGTACAAGGAATTCAGAGGGCGGAAGAAATGTTGGGTTGTGAATTTGTCACCAAGGATCTTGGAGTACTTATTTTCTGGGACTGGAGTTCGCCAGAAATTCACATGGACTTGTGATGACCCAAAGGAAATATGTCACTGACTTGCTAAGTGAAACAGGAATGCTTGGATGCCGACCGACCACTGCACCTATGGATCCAAGCATGAAATTATATGATGATAATACTGATGAGGTGGATAGGAGAAGATACAGAGAACTGGTAGGAAAACTTCTTTATGTTACCATTACCAGACCCGATATTTCTTTTGTTGTTAGTCGGGTGAGCCAGTTCATGGAGCAACCACGTCAGGTACATATGGACGCTATACATATGATACGCAGGTACCTTAAATCATCTCCAGGTGCAGGTCTATTGTTCAAGAAAGATAAGGAGATTTCTATCTCATCATGTATAGACGCAGACTATGTAGGATATCCCGAGGATAGGAAGTCCACTGGATTTGTTGTATATGTTGGAAGCTCTCTGGTGACTCGTCTCATAGAGGAGCAAGAAGCAAACTGTTGTAGCCAGATCCAGTGCGGAGTCTGAATATAGGGCTATGGCCGGGTTAGTACAGAAATGATGTGGGTACAAGCCATTCTTACATACCTATATGTAGAAGTCCCACTTCTTATGGCTCTGGAATGTAACAATCAAGCTGCTATATTTATTGCTAATAATCCAGCATTTCATGAACGAACCAAGCACATTGAGGTTGATTGTCACTATATGCGAGATATGATTCAGAAGGGCTTTAATTCTACATCTCATGTTAGCTCAGGGGACCAGACTGAAGATATTTTTACCAAGGCGTTATATAGAGGGCCATTCCAGAAGTGCTCGTTCAAGCTGAGCATGATCGATATCTATGCTCCATCTCGAGGAGGAGTGTAGAGATATAATTTATGTTATTTGTATTGTTTCATATTTTCTATATTATTATGGACCCCTTATGTAATTTACTCATAGGCTCCTCTCCTATATAAGAGAGCCTAAGGTTTATGAAATAAACAACTCTTTCGATTTTTCCAACAGAGATCACATTATTACCTGATACACAACCGATCTCGATGACTCCATATTGCATGGCACCAGCTAAGTTGAAAGAGCTGAAGGTGCAGTTGCAGGAGTTACTTGACTTGGGTTTCGTGAGGCCAAGCACTTCATCTTGGGGTGCTTTGGTTCTATTTGTCAAGAAGAAGGATGGATCAATGAGATTATGCATTGATTACCGGTAGTTGAACAAGAGAATGGTGAAGAACCGTTATCATTTCCCGCGCATTGATGACTTATTTGACCAGCTTCAGGGCTCTTCGGTGTTTTCAAAGATTGATCTTCGATCAGGCTACCATCAGCTGAGGATTCGAGAGTCGGCTATTCCGAAGACAGCTTTCAGAACTTGTTATGGACACTATGAGTTTATAGTGATGTCGTTTGGATTCACCAATGCCTCTGCAATATTCATGGACATGAGGAACAGGATCTTCCGTCCATACTTAACAAGTTTGTGGTGATATTCATTGATGATGTACTGATTTATTTTACAAATGAATGGGATCACACGAATGACCTAAAGATAGTTCTGGACACATTACGAGAGCACAAGTTGTAGCCAAGCAGAGCAAATGCGAGTTCTGGTTATCCCAGATCTCATTTCTTGGCAAATCATTTCTGAAGCAAGTATCGTAGTTGATCCTACAAAGATCGAGTCAGTCATGTGTTGGGAGCAGCCCAAGACAGTTACTCAGATTCGGAGTTTCCTTGGATTAGCGAACCATTATAGATGCTTTGTCAGTGGATTTTCTCGAGTTGTTCTTCCTCTGGCATGGTTGACATAGAAGGGAGTTCCTTTCATTTGGGATGATTCGTGTGAACATGCCTTCAAGACATTGAAAGAAAGATTGATGATGGCGCTCATTCTTTCACTACCTTCAGGCACCCAGGATTATGCAGTATACATCATGGAAGGAAATATCGGGATATATCGGCGATATATCGCCAATATATCGATATCGACATGGGACCGATATGGGTACCGATATGGCGATATATCCCGATTTCCAGGCATTTTCTTCACAAAAGCTCGTCGATATGGGCGATATTTCGACGATATATCGTCAAAATATCGTGTCGATACGATATCGAAACTATATCTATATCGATACGACCTTCCATTGTATACATAGATGCTTCAAAAAACGTGCCTCGAGGCACACGAGGCGTACGTCTCGAGGCGAGGCAGCCCCAAATCGTTTGAGAACGATCTCCTTGACACGGTCCTAAGAGGCGACCGCCTTAGTTGGTCGAGGTGGTCGAGGCGGAAGCGAGGCGCTCATCGAGGTATTTTTTTCAAATTATTTTTTTAAGGTATTTTTACCCAACAGACCATATAAACTTGTTAAATGACCTCCACGACCTTTGAAATAACCTAATTCCTCCCTCGACCCCGTAAACTTGCTCCGTCTTACCCACAGACCCTGCCGTCAGTTTTAACTTTATTTGAGTTGCTTGAGTTACTCTTGAGTTAATCTAACCAATGGAAATCCATCGGTGGGTATTCCACCTCCACCTTCTTTCCAAAGGCCATCCTCTCCACCTGCGTAAGGGACAGTCGTTGGAGCATCGGAATCGTGCCGAACGCAAAGGTCTCGGGGAACCTTGCGGCTTGCGTCGAACCTGGAGGTGGTCATTGTGAAGGCCACGAGCCACGACGAGGAGCCCGCCTCAGAGCACTACATCCGGGAGATCATGGCCTTCACCTCCTACTCCAAACCCTACATCTTCATCTGACAAGGTATCACGCCACCTCTCCAAGACCCACGAGTGGATCGTGGCACTCAAAACCCTATCCCTCATCCACTATCTGCTCTCTGATAGGACACGAACTTCCTGGTCGAGATCCTCCACGCCACATGTTGCGGCTCGCACCTCCTCAGCCTCTCCGACTTCTAGGACGAGGCCCACTCCAACTCGTGGGATCACTCCGCCTTCATCTGCCCCTACGCGCTCTACCTCGACCAGCGCCTCGACTCAGCGCTCCACGAGTCCAATCTCCACTCCAAATCCCACGAGCACAGTGCCTCCTCTGTGAACCTCGCTCGAGGACACACAGGAGCGTGAGCCTCAATGAGAAGAAGCTCCCCCGAAGGACTCCCGCGTGGTCGAGCCCGCGATCGTGTAGCCACTGGGCCTTGACGTCCACGAACGTCGCGCTTTGTTGGAAACCGGAATGGAAGCGTCGCCGCCTGCAACAAGCTCCTACGAGGTGGAGAGGAAGTGGCAATCGAGGACAGAATGGGGGAGGGGGAGGGGAGGAGGGGATGTCGTGGAGGATGGAATGATGGCATTTTTGTAATTTTGAGAAACAAAATGGGTATTATGGAAAAGAAATTCACATAATATGGTTAGTTTTAACAGCCAAATGGATGAGAGTTAACCGCAGGGTCTATATGGTAATAGTTAGTAAATTTCCGAGGTCGAGGGGGGAATTACGATGTTTTCAAAAGTCATAGAGGTCATTTAACAAGTTTATAGGGTATGTCCGGTAAAAATCCCTTTTTATGTAACATCATTTATCCTATTAGCAACTTCATATGTTTATAAAGTTGTACTTGTTTAGGAAATATTATATAAGATGAATGCTTAAATTTGGTTGCTTTCATGTTCATATATGCGAGATATGATTCAGAAGGGCTTTAATTCTACATCTCATGTTAGCTCAGGGGACCAGACTGAAGATATTTTTACCAAGGCGTTATATAGAGGGCCATTCCAGAAGTGCTCGTTCAAGCTGAGCATGATCGATATCTATGCTCCATCTCGAGGAGGAGTGTAGAGATATAATTTATGTTATTTGTATTGTTTCATATTTTCTATATTATTATGGACCCCTTATGTAATTTACTCATAGGCTCCTCTCCTATATAAGAGAGCCTAAGGTTTATGAAATAAACAACTCTTTCGATTTTTCCAACAGAGATCACATTATTATCTGATACACAACCGATCTCGATGACTCCATATTGCATGGCACCAGCTAAGTTGAAAGAGCTGAAGGTGCAGTTGCAGGAGTTACTTGACTTGGGTTTCGTGAGGCCAAGCACTTCATCTTGGGGTGCTTTGGTTCTATTTGTCAAGAAGAATGATGGATCAATGAGATTATGCATTGATTACCGGTAGTTGAACAAGAGAATGGTGAAGAACCGTTATCATTTCCCGCGCATTGATGACTTATTTGACCAGCTTCAGGGCTCTTCGGTGTTTTCAAAGATTGATCTTCGATCAGGCTACCATCAGCTGAGGATTCGAGAGTCGGCTATTCCGAAGACAGCTTTCAGAACTTGTTATGGACACTATGAGTTTATGGTGATGTCGTTTGGATTCACCAATGCCTCTGCAATATTCATGGACATGAGGAACAGGATCTTCCGTCCATACTTAACAAGTTTGTGGTGATATTCATTGATGATGTACTGATTTATTTTACAAATGAATGGGATCACACGAATGACCTAAAGATAGTTCTGGACACATTACGAGAGCACAAGTTGTAGCCAAGCAGAGCAAATGCGAGTTCTGGTTATCCCAGATCTCATTTCTTGGCAAATCATTTCTGAAGCAAGTATCGTAGTTGATCCTACGAAGATCGAGTCAGTCATATGTTGGGAGCAGCCCAAGACAGTTACTCAGATTCGGAGTTTCCTTGGATTAGCGAACCATTATAGATACTTTGTCAGTGGATTTTCTCGAGTTGTTCTTCCTCTGGCATGGTTGACATAGAAGGGAGTTCCTTTCATTTGGGATGATTCGTGTGAACATGCCTTCAAGACATTGAAAGAAAGATTGATGATGGCGCTCATTCTTTCACTACCTTCAGGCACCCAGGATTATGCAGTATACATCATGGAAGGAAATATCGGGATATATCGGCGATATATAGCCAATATATCGATATCGACATGGGACCGATATGGGTACCGATATGGCGATATATCCTGATTTCCAGGCATTTTCTTCACAAAAGCTCGTCGATATGGGCGATATTTCGACGATATATCGTCAAAATATCGTGTCGATACGATATCGAAACTATATCTATATCGATACGACCTTCCATTGTATACATAGATGCTTCAAAAAACGTGCCTCGAGGCACACGAGGCGTACGTTTCGAGGCGAGGCAGCCCCAAATCGTTTGAGAACGATCTCCTTGACACGGTCCTAAGAGGCGACCGCCTTAGTTGGTCGAGGTGGTCGAGGCGGAAGCGAGGCGCTCATCGAGGTATTTTTTTCAAATTATTTTTTTAAGGTATTTTTACCCAACAGACCATATAAACTTGTTAAATGACCTCCACGACCTTTGAAATAACCTAATTCCTCCCTCGACCCCGTAAACTTGCTCCGTCTTACCCACAGACCCTGCCGTCAGTTTTAACTTTATTTGAGTTCCTTGAGTTACTCTTGAGTTAATCTAACCAATGGAAATCCATCGGTGGGTATTCCACCTCCACCTTCTTTCCAAAGGCCATCCTCTCCACCTGCGTAAGGGACAGTCGTTGGAGCATCGGAATCGTGTCGAACGCCAAGGTCTCGGGGAACCTTGCGGCTTGCGTCGGACCTGGAGGTGGTCATTGTGAAGGCCACGAGCCACGACGAGGAGCCCGCCTCAGAGCACTACATCCGGGAGATCATGGCCTTCACCTCCTACTCCAAACCCTACATCTTCATCTGACAAGGTATCACGCCACCTCTCCAAGACCCACGAGTGGATCGTGGCACTCAAAACCCTATCCCTCATCCACTATCTGCTCTCTGATAGGACACGAACTTCCTGGTCGAGATCCTCCACGCCACATGTTGCGGCTCGCACCTCCTCAGCCTCTCCGACTTCTAGGACGAGGCCCACTCCAACTCGTGGGATCACTCCGCCTTCATCTGCCCCTACGCGCTCTACCTCGACCAGCGCCTCGACTCAGCGCTCCACGAGTCCAATCTCCACTCCAAATCCCACGAGCACAGCGCCTCCTCTGTGAACCTCGCTCGAGGACACACAGGAGCGTGAGCCTCAATGAGAAGAAGCTCCCCCGAAGGACTCCCGCGTGGTCGAGCCCGCGATCGTGTAGCCACTGGGCCTTGACGTCCACGAACGTCACGCTTTGTTGGAAACCGGAATGGAAGCGTCGCCGCCTGCAACAAGCTCCTACGAGGTGGAGAGGAAGTGGCAATCGAGGACAGAATGGGGGAGGGGGAGGGGAGGAGGGGATGTCGTGGAGGATGGAATGATGGCATTTTTGTAATTTTGAGAAACAAAATGGGTATTATGGAAAAGAAATTCACATAATATGGTTAGTTTTAACAGCCAAATGGATGAGAGTTAACCGCAGGGTCTATATGGTAATAGTTAGTAAATTTCCGAGGTCGAGGGGGGAATTACGATGTTTTCAAAAGTCATAGAGTTCATTTAACAAGTTTATAGGGTATGTCCGGTAAAAATCCCTTTTTATGTAACATCATTTATCCTATTAGCAACTTCATATGTTTATAAAGTTGTACTTGTTTAGGAAATATTATATAAGATGAATGCTTAAATTTGGTTGCTTTCATGTTCATATTTACTATTAAACATGTCCAATCATGTCAAAAAACTCTTAAATTGTGCCCTTAAACATACGAATCCACAAGTATCATAGAAAAAATTACCCGTAAACTTATTTTAAGGAGTTGTCACATAATGAGCTATGTAATATGCCGAGAAGGACAGACAAGATATAATTCAAGGGAAGTTTATGTACTACTCCCATTCAAACAGATCAATATATCCGAATATAAATAAAATCCTTAATAAAAAATCCGTCGAGGGTACACCCCCGTAGAGGGGAAGCGCACCTGCTCCCCCCTAGATCCCCCCCAGGCCCGCAACCGAGCAACGAGACGTCCGTCTTGTTGGGGTATGTATGACAGGAAGGGTTGCAAATGACGATTCTTCAACTTAGATTAGATGGTTAGAATTCAGGAGAATATCAACATATCCGATCTCTGATTGGATGGAAAATAAGTAAAAAGACATATACAGTTGTATATCGTTTCTTTCGGCGTTCCTATCTTTGTAATTTCATCATATATTATAGTGATTTATATAATATGTTAGTCAGAATATTCAGAATATATAATTTTATTAGTATATATTTTGTTTTTATTTTTTATATATTTTTCCTTACAAACTGAGGCTTACGCCTTGACTGTCTCGAGGCTACGCCTCGCCTCGATTTCGGGGAAACTGACTCATTCCGTTTTTAGTTTTTTTCAAACCTTGCCCATGACTTAGAGTTGGCATCAGTTGTCTTCGCTTTGAAGATTCGGTGGAACTATCTTTATGGGTGAATTTTGAGATTTTCACAGATTATAAAAGTCTAAAGTACATCTTCGATCAAAAGGAGTTGAATATGAGACAACGCGAGTGGCTTGAGCTACTGAAGGATTACGATTGCACGATCTCTTATCATCCTAGTAAGGGAAACGTTGTAGCAGATGCAGTTAGCAGGAGAGCTCATGCTGAGGGTATGGCAAACTGATTATATACGTGGGATATGGTCGCAGCTTTGACATATTGGCATCCTCAGGAGAGTGCGCCCATATCTACTTCTGTACCTCCATGATTCAGCAGTTTTTGGGGTCGCATAGTAGAGGGACAGAGGACAGATCCTTGGATTCGAGACAGATACATGCACGGCGTCAAAGATGAATTTGATGATTTTGACGGAGTCCATTCTGTGGAAGGCTGGTTGGGTCGTTGTGCCCAATGATGAGAAGTTACGTAGAAGCATTCTTGATGAGGCACACAATTCACGATTATCTATTCATCCTGCCAACACAAAGATGTATCGTCATCTACGTCGACATTTCTGGTGGGATGGGATGAAACGCGACGTGGCACTACACGTTAGCAGATGCATGATCTGCCAAATGACCAAGAATGAGCATAGTAGACCACCAGGGCTATTGCAGTCTCCCCCATTCCTGAGTGGAAATGGGAGAGTATTTATATGAATTTTATCACTGAGTGGAAATGGATTGCTTGGGCTAAGAGATGTGTAACCACAAGCTCCTGCTCTGTGTTGGTCAATGGGAGACCGGAGGGTGGTTGGTTCCAGCCACAGAGAGGGGTCCGGCAAGGATGCCCCCTAGCCCCACTGCTATTTGTGTTGGTTGCGGATTGTCTTGCGGTCTTGTTTCAGCGGACGGTTGTGGAGAGCTGGTGTGAGGGCTTCAAGATGTTGATATCTTCGCCCGGTTTTGCAATATGCGGATGAGACGTTGATCTTCCTGGGGGGAAAGAGGAGCAGAATCGCAATGCGGCTTTTTTGGTGGATGTGTTTGGCTGCCTCTCTGACTTGCAGATTAACAGGCAGAAGTCGATCCTGGTTCCTATGGGGATGGATGGCGAGGAAAGCAACAGGTTAGCGGCGTGGGCTAGCTGCCCTTTGGGGAGATTGCCGATAACATATCTGGGGTTACCACAGGTAGAAGGTAGGCTGAGGAAGTCCGATTGAGACTGTGTTATGCGAGAATAGAGGAGCGGTTGGAAGGGTGGAAGGCTACCACTCTGTCCAAGGGTGGGAAACTTACTTTGCTGAAGCATGTTCTCTCCGCCATTCCAATCTTCTTCTTCCCGACGAGAAAAATGCCGGCTGGTGTTAGAAGGAAGGTGGAATCTTTGATGAAATCTTTTTTCTGGTCAGATGAAAGGCAGGCAACGAGGGGCTTGCACCTGATGGCCTGGAAGGATATCGTGGTTCCTATTTCGGAGGGGGGCCTCGGTATAAGAGATGTGGATGCAATGAACAAGGCCTTGTTAGCCAAGTGGGTGGTGCGCATATGGGGTTCGTCCGACTCGCTGGTGCTGCGTTTGCTGAGGGAGATTTATGGTGTTGCAGGGGAGTTGGTGGCTGCGAGGAAGCGTCACGAGTCCTCGTTGTGGAGTAGGATTCGAGCCATGATTCCGGGCTCAGGTCTTTTCTTCGGCTGAAGTTGGGGAATGGGCTCAGTTTCCGTTTCTGACAGGATGACTGGATGGGGGAGGGGGCGTTGGCCTACCGCTTTCCTAGGTTGATGGCATTAGCTACTGACAGGGGGTGCGGGTGGCGGAGGTGGCGGACTCGGAGTTGTGGGCGCCAGGGTTCGTTGCTGTCCTCTCGGATCAGAGGATGGAGGATTTGTTGCGGTTGCTGTCGGAGATTCCCCCTGCAGACGAGATGTCCGGTGACCCCGATCATTTTGTGTGGGAAGGTGGTAAGTTCTCGGTGAAGAAAGCTTACAGTAAGCTGACTGGAGGGATGGTGGAGCGAGACGAAGCCCTCTGCGCTGACTTGAAGGTGATTTGGGCGGCTAAGATCCCTACTCGGGTTAAGGTCTTTCTTTGGTGTCTAAGAAGGGATCGGATCTGTGACAAAGTGAGAAGAGGCAGGTTGCTGGGTGCGACGGATACGTGGTGTGACAGATGTGAGGACGGCATGGAGGATGCGAACCACATCTTTTTTTGGTTGCAGGACTTCGGCCAGCGTGTGGGAGTCGTTGGGGCTCCCGTGGGTTCAGGCATCCGATGCGGAGCAGTTTTGGAGATCTATTCGGGCGGTTGGTATTGGGTCATCTGGCGATGTCTCCAAGCCATTTGTCGCGCTCTGGGCTATTTGGCTTGGCAGGAATGATACGATATTCAAGGGGCAGCGGTTTTATTTTGAAAGTACTAGCTAAATGTAATGCCTTATACAATTTCTGGTTATCCAACTGATGTACAATCTCGTTGATCAATGAATGTGTTGGTGTGGTGACTCCCGTCTTGGGAGAGCACCCCCGCCTTTCTTATTCAAAAAAATGAATTTTATCACTGAACTACCGAAGACACCAGGTGGTCAAGATGTTATTTGGGTTGTTGACAGGTTGAGCAAGTTAGCCTATTTCATACCTATCAACATGACCTACACTCCATCTAGATTGGTCAGGCTATATGTGCAGAATATTATCAGACATCATGGTATATAGGGATGCAAACGGTCGGATACGGATATAGGTATTACCATACCTTATCCGTTTTTCCTAATACAAATACGGATGCGATACGGATATTGATGGATATTAAAACTATCTTACCATATCCTTAAAAAACAGATACGGATTTAAACGGATATTGATCACATACGAGTAATGTTAGGAATACTCTATAGAATCGACTTAAATATATAAGAATTGGATGGCAAACACATGATATTAATTTACTAAATGTATTTATATCATAAAAAGTATGAAAATATGGTAAAAAGAGGTTGAGAATTATGTTATATATGGTTAAAAATAAATCTACGACTATATTTATATACTAAAACGGATATACGGGATACGGATTTGGATGTTTGCGGATATCAAAACGATATCCATATCCGCATCCATTTTAAAACGGATACGAATACGGATGTCAAAATCTGTATAAAACGGATACGGTGACGGATCGGATACGGATATATCCGTATCCATTTGCATCCCTAATGGTATACCACGTGAGGTAATGTCTGACAGAGACTCGAGGTCTGCATCTCACTGTTGGCATCATTTCATGTCAGCATTACTGACAGAGCTGAAGATGAGTTCCGCGTACCATCCACATACCGACGGACAGAGCGAGTGTATCATTCAAACACTTGAGGACTTCTTATGCCCATTCACTTTGGAGTGGAAGAGACCTGCAAGGACCACCTACTGTTGGTAGAATTCACGTACAATAACAGACATCATTCCAATATCGGTATGACACCATTCGAAGCCCTATACCAGCAGAGATGCCTCGCACCTCTCAGTTGGCGTGAGGTAGGTGACCCGCTCTTTACTCCGTAGATCTCTTGGAGAAGACTGTGAGGTTGTTGATCTTGTGAGGCAAAAGCTTCTGATGACACAAAGCCGCCAGAGAGCTATGCAGACCGTCGGAGGAGAGATTTGGAGTTTCAGGTAATCCGATCCCCTTCTCTTAATCAATTTGCAAAAAAAAATGACTTATTGATATTCAACTTAATATCATACTAATGAAATTCTAGTAAATATATGTGGGAGATTGGTGTTTTTGCGAGTATCTCCCATGAAAGGAATATATGGATTCAATGTTCGTGGTGAGCTGGCACCACGGTATGTTGGACCGTTTGAGATTCTTGCTAGAGTGGGGAAGGTGACCTATCGAGTAGCCCTTACTCCACACCATCAATCATTCACGGCATCTTTCACATATCCTACCTAAGGAAATATGTGCACAACCCTCGACATGTCAGCAACTACGAGAATCTTAACGTGGAGCCAGAATTGACATATGAGGAAAGGCTAGTGTGGATACTTGACAGTGTCGTGAAGAAGCCTCGCAGTAAAGAGTTCCCTTGGTCAAGATACTATGGCACCGACATGGTGTCGAAGAGGCAACATCGGAGACTAAAGCAGACATGTGGGCACAATACCCATAGCTCTTCTCTGGTTATCATCAAAACAAGCCTATTTCATTATATACATGTTGAAAGAATATGGCTTGTTTTTCCTTTGAGGTTTTTATGGGTCCAAAACCCTTCGAGGTTTTTATGGCCAGATGAAACCCAGATAGAACACGTAGTGACCTTAATTAAAGTCTCAAGGACGAAACTCCCTTTGAGGTTTTATAATTGTAACATCCGGATCTGAATAATTCAAATCCGACTCGATTAAGGATCTTCGTGACCAATTAATGTTCAATTAATCTTGAACAAACCCAGATCTATCTACTAATCACAAATTTAAATTTGTTCGGTCGTAATCGACCAAAAGACGATCGTATCGTAAAGCGCCATAGGAAAAGTCGCGACACAAATTCAAAAATCGCAAAACAAATTGAGACCACCCAAAAATCCAATTCTACGAAATAAGACCAACAGAATCGACCGTTCATCGATCGGAGGTCGTTTGATATTTTAAAATCCCAAAATTTAGTCACAAACCAAAAATTGTATTTCGAGAATTTCAAGGATTCATACTCGATCGAAAGTATATGAATATTATACTCATTTTGATCGTCACTTAGAGACGATCAAAACGAGATAAATTCCTACATAACATAGTTCGAAAACAATAATCTTCTAATAAGCCAACAAAAATTTTTCTATGATGTAGGCAAATGGCATACATTATATGAGATATGGGGAATCACAAAAAATCTCGGCGGTTCCTATTAGCGCATATACTCTATGCGCTTTGGATATTATAGCGCATAGAATCCCTACGCCATGCTCTGCAGTACGAAAATTAAAATAGACAGAACAAAGAGCCATTTACCCATGTTGAACAGAACCCTCGTTCACGGCTCTATTTGAGAACCCCTTTCGTGATATGCACTTCGCCTCCCCTACCAATGCACGTTGCCTCCGTCGACTCTCTCCGCTTCCGTCGCAAACCCTCTCTGCATCCGCCGCCGAAGCCCTCCGCTGCTGCCACCGACGCTTACTGCTAGCTCGGTTCGCCACTGGTCGGTCTCCACCAATGTTTTGTTCTTCAAGGGTAACTTTCTCTAACATTAATAAAGTAGGGTTCATTGTTCTTTGGATTTCTATTCACTATCCTTGTTTTAGTTGAACATTGACCTTTTGTATGGCCTAAAATGTAGATGCAATTTTAGGAGGTCAATGGATTCTATATATTGCATGTTTGAATTGAATAGTCGTAATGATGACTCTAGTTGTGCGGTCGTGCGAGGTCTGGGATTGCGAACGTCCATGTCTTATGAAGAGTTGTTGGAATTGGTTTATAGGAAATTTTCATTGGATGGGAACACTCACAACATCAATATATCGCAGCGCATTGGAACCGGTCCAATGATGACATCCATTACAGATGATTGTGATGTACAAGGTGTTTTTCTTTACGTAAAGACATTTGCAAAGTTGGCTCCCATAGATATGGTAGTAGATACATCTCTGATTGAATGTGCAACTGAACACCACGCCTTGGGAGCACATGGTTCACCCCTTGTTGATGATCTATCTAGCGGTAACCCACCTACTCTGACACATAATGATGAGAGTACCTATAATAACGAGGATTTGATGAGGGGGAAGTGAATCGTGTTCAGAATGACTGTCCCTCGCATGTCACTGACGATGAGATAGAGAATGACAATGAGGAAGTTGAAAACAAAGTTGTGCACGATGTAATAGATGGTGTTCATATTGCCTCTTCTATACCCTTCTACAATATCGTAAGAGGTGATGGACTTGCAAATTTTAAAGAGAATTTTCGAAATGAAAGTGTCGTTGGCAACGCTGGTCTTAAACTACGAAGGGTCGCACTTTCAAAACGAAAGATGATCTTATATTTTGTGTGAAAGAGTATCACAATACAACTTTACAATTAAAGAATCTACCACATTGGTTTGGTCCATCTTGTGCACGATGGATTCTAAGGGATGTAGTGGTTTCTGCATGGTCATTATCGTAAATTTGACGGGATGTGGGTAATATCTAAGATTGGCGATCCACACCCATGCATCGATCCGTCTATTAGTCAAGATCATCACCAACTTGACTGCAACTTCATGGTCCGTGAGGTTCTCGCCTATGTGAGGGGCAACCCAATTGTTCCAGTATCCACTCTCAGGACTCATATCCAAAAGGTATACAAATATTTGGTTACAAAGAAAAGGATTTAGGATGCTAGAAGAAAGGAAATTGCAATCGTTTATGGTGAATGGAAGAAATCCTATGTAGATATGCCACATTTGTTACCTGCTTTGCAGACTACCATTCCAGGGACTGAAATTGCAATCACACATACGGAGCATCCCGATCCAATGAAATCGCATTGTCATAGATTTCGGCAGTGATTTTGGGCGTTTGGGCCTTGTATTGAAGCCTTCAAGCATTGTACGCCTCTGATTAGCATAGATGGTATACATTTGTATGGAAAGTATACCCAAAAATTACTGATTGCAAGTGGGATTGATGGTAACAAGCATATTGTCCCACTTGCCTTTGGCATTGTGGATTAAGAATCTGCGCCAAGTTGGAAGTGGTTTCTTTCACTATTGTGTGTCAAGGTTATTGGGATGCATCCAAGTCCAATTTGTATTATATCAGATCGCCATCTAGGTATAAAGTCTGCAATGAATGATGTTGATGTTGACCTACTTCTACCCTTTGCACATTGGTGTTTTTGTTCCTAACATGTGGCTAGCAATTTCAATATTATATTTAAGAACAGGTCCATGAAAAATATTGTAACTCCAGCTGCATTATAAAAAGTGCATCCTTCAGCACAGCATTGTAACTCTCACTAAGGTTGGTGGTTGACTGGCCGAACGTAAAACCACCATCATATGTGAAAGTCCACTGCTCTTTCAGACAATCATGTGCTTCAAACCATCTAGTTGCCTCTGTAACCCATTCTCGCAATTTTCGCATGAAATAAGCAAATTTCTTAGAGGACATATGTAAGGCAGCTACGGTTACAATATTTTTTATGGACCCGTTCTTAAATACAGTGTTGAAATTACTAGCCACATGTCGAGAACAAAACACCAATGTGCAAAGAGTGGAAGTAGGTCAACATCAACATCATTCATTGCAGACTTCATACCTAGATGGCAATATGATATAATACAAATTGAACATGGATGCATCGCAATAACCTTGATACGCAACAGTGAAAGAAACAACTTTCAATTTGGATCAGATTCTTTGTCCACAATGCCAAAGGCAAATGGGACAATATGCTTGTCGTCATCAATCCCACATGCAATCAATAATTTTTGGTTATACTTTCCATACAAATGTATACCGTCTAAGCTAATCAAAAGCTTATAATGCTTGAAGGCTTCAATACATAGCCTAAATGCCAAAAAACACTGTGGAAATCTACGATAATGCAGCTTCATTGGATCGGGATGCTCTGTATGTGTGATTGCAATTTCAGTCCTCGGAATGGCAGCATGCAAAGCATGTAACAAATGTGGCATATCTGCATAAGATTTCTTCCATTCACCATAAACGATTGCAATTGCCTTTCTTCTAGCATCTCAAACCATTTTCTTTGTAACCAAATATTTGTATACCTTCTGGATATGAGTCGTGAGAGTGGATACTGGAACAATTGGGTTGTCCCTCACAAAGTTGAGAACCTCCAGGGCCATGAAGTTGCAGTCAAGTTGGGGATGATCTTAACTGATAAACGGATTGACGCGTGAGTGTGGATCGCCAAGCTTAGATATTACCCACATCCCGTCAATTTTACAATAATGACCACGCAAAAATCACTTGCATCCATTGGAATCAATCGTGCATAAGATGGACCAAACCAATGTGGTAGATTCTTTAATTGTAAAGTTGTAATGTGTTACTTTTTTACACAAAATATAAGATCATCTTTCGTTTTGAAAGTGTGACCCTTTCGCAGTTCATGACTGTTGAGATAAATGTATCTCGCATTATCTTTTTATATTTTATATTTCCTTCGTGTATCGCTCATGTAATTAACCCATGGCTTTTCTTCTATATAAGAGATCCTTTGGGTCTCATCTAATATATAACCCATTTTTATCCCAACATGATATCAGAGCAACGGTCCTAGACCACGGTTCCCATATCCCAAGGCCCTAAATGTCGATTTCGGTCACCATTTCGGTATCGACCAAAACAGAATTTCGGTGGAATTTCGACCGGAATTTCGGTTATTTCGGTCATTTTTTGTACTAAGACCCCCATATTTCGGTCATTTCGGTCATTTCGGTGGAATTTCGATTTCGACTGGATATCGATATTCGACAGAAATTCGACCGAATTTCGCTGAAATTTGAGGCCATGCCATATCCTACCCAAAACCCTAACCCTACACCCCGACCACCTGTCGTTGTCGCGCGCGTCTCCAATGCTACCCAACGCCGCCACGTGCGCCTTCAGGGCTACCCAGTGTCGCTGCGCCCTCCGAGGACCCTCCAGAGCTACCCAGCGACGTCACTGGAGGCTTCCCAGCCCTCCTGTGCACCGGTCTGCCACTGTAGGACCCCCTCCTGTCGCTGAACCGTCGTAGACCCCTCCCCGCTACTGCCTGGGGTTGCTGTACGGTATTTTAGTGCCACACCAAGGTCTGTTCTGATTCATAATTTCTACCTTGTTGTGCGGCTCTCGACCTCGAACGAAGACCTAGGGATGGTTGTATAAGTCTACAGATACAACTAATCCCTCCTATGGTGTTGTAGACAACTCTATTATTGATTTGAGCCCCACTCGCTTCGTGTCTTAGCATATTGGTAAAATGTCAGAGAATAAGGATGACGTGTTCTCTTCTTCCGGTACCTTCAAGGGTCCGGTATCTATCGTGAAGATGGACGGGACCAACTACGAGTTATGGTTCATGCAGTTTCATACCCTAATGCAGTACCACAACAAGGAGCACATCCTGACGGACTCGGAGATGGCAAACAAGACTGGGGCCAATGCTTCATGGAAGCAAGACGATGCTTATGCTCATATGTGGCTCTCTGGGACACTTACCACAGAGATCGCTAATGATATTGTTAATCGGCCAACTGCAAAGGCCATGTGGGATATACTGGCAGACACCTACGGACATGCCAATAATGAAAGCAAGATTCTTCAACTGCAGTTCGACATTTTCTCGACCAAGCAGAATGGTCGACCACTCCACGCACATTTCTCTCAACTAAGAGGCATGTTTGAGCGAATTCACAATTTCATGTCGATTACCACCAACACTAAACAACAACAGGCATATCGAAATGCCACCATGACAGGAGTGCTCTTGTCATCCCTTGACTCAGAGTACGATGCCGCTCGTACTCAACTCCTGACTATAGAGATAATACCGTCGATGGAGGTCTATAAGAGACTGAACAAGATCACTACCACCTCCACTACTACAGCCCAGACTCCCTTTGCTATGGCAGCTACTCGTGGCAGCGGGGTCGTCCTAGTTTCGTGGTTGTGGACCTCGAGGTCGTGGAGGAGGCCGACAGCATGGCCCTTGTACCCATTGTCATCGTCTTGGTCACTAAGAGGAGACATGCTTTCAGAAACATAGATACCCAGAGTCTGCACGTGTGGCTGAGCAGACAGAGCATTCTATTCCACCTACTCCGGATCCTTATTTTGATGACATTGTTTCTAGACTTAAAGACATGATGACCACTCCTGCGACCCCGGCTACAGGTCCCTCAAATGCAGTAGCTACTGCTAGAGCATCGTCTAGCTCTTCAGGTACTTCTTATGTTTTTACCAGAAGTAGCAGTTCAGAGATGACTGATTGGATTATGGATTGTGGAGCGTCACATCATATGCGCGAAGATCGGATGTAATTCCGTTCTAACAGGCATATCCCACCTGGACGATCCGTGGTCATTGCTAATGGGGCCCGCCTACCTATTATTGGTTAAGGGGAGATCGTTACAACCCCTTCTATGCATCTTAAGAATGTCTTACATGCTCCAGATTTTCATATGAATCTTTTGTTTATTAGTCAAATTACAAAAGATTTACATTGTGCTGCCATATTTGACACTTCTTCTCTTATGTTTCAGGACATACTAACAGGCAGGGTGATTAGGCATGGTCGTGAGCAGAGAGGATTGTATAAGTTTGGCATACCACCGTGTGCTGGAATAGCTATTGTTCCTTCTGGATCTGTGTCTCCTTTCATGTGGCATCTTCGTTTTGGTCACCTTCCTCTTCAAAAGATGTGTCATGTGCAGATATCTACTCGCACTTCATTGGACTGTAAAGCCTGTCAGCTTCGGAAGCACCATCGCTCCTCCTTTCCGAGTCGTCCGAGTCGTCATTGTAGTCAGTCCTTTGAGTTATTTCATTTTGATATTTGAGGTCCTAGTCGTGTTCCTGATCATGAGGGACATCATTTTTATATGGTTGTTGTGGACGATTACTCTAGACTATCTTAGGTTTTCTTGTTAAAATATAAATCTAAAGCAGGAGCTATCCTTAAATATTTTCTCATTGAAGTCCAAAATATCTTCTCTGCTAATGTGAAATTTATTCGTACGGATAATGCGTTGGAGTTTTATACATTACATTTATCTGAATTTCTCATATCTCTTGGCATTATTCATCAGATCTCTTCCGTATATATTGTTGGACATGCGAGCCTATAGCGAGCTATTATGCAATAAATGTTATTGCAATTCACTCCTTAATATGAAATAAAGAATAAATAATTTGCATAATAGGTCCCTTAGTACAATTAGGGTTATGTACCATGGCCATCTTAATAATCATACAGCTGTTGATTCAATAATTGAATCAGAGGCTGGTGCTTGGATGAATATCTAAAGGGTTAGATTGAGCACTCATCAAGCACCGTCAATTGAATGTTAAGAGATGATCTCCAGCCTGAGTAGGAGATGGCAATCCTTTCTCACATAGGTTGATATCTGACCGACCTCTTGATGCAGGTCCTCTGCATAGGAATAGAGATTCGAAGGTGTCAGATTAGTTATGTCAAAGAGTTGACTTAACGAGATCGAGATAACCAAAGTCATATATCGTGTGATGTCACAATACAGGCACGCATCCTCTGACCGAAGACAGATGTGTTACTATATGTCTGAGTATGTACATTTGGCAGACCAATAGGTTGATGACCTAACCAAGGTCTATACACCAGCGCGCCAGTGTGCATATAAAGGCATATGAGTAATACGATCTCTCAAAGGTATCATACAGGTTCACTACTGAACCGGAAGATCGTATCTCGTTAGTCGAGATCAGGAGATCCGTGGCTTGGATCATCAACATGGATTGCGAGAAGCACGCGTCTCATCCACGCGCTCGTAAGCGTCTCCTCCATCGGATCGGACTTGAGACAGGAGGTCTCTTTGTTTAGAGACTCGATCACAACCACGCTTCAAGAGGTAATCTTATTACTTGTTTGTGGTTTAGACGAAAGCATTACTCTATAGTTTTTCTTCTTACGAGAAGGAGCTGCATGCCTTCCTGCCTGCCTTAATTTTTGTGTGCTTGCCTGCCTGCCTTAATTTTTTTGTGCCTGCCTTCATTTTTTGTCTGCCTGCCTGCCTGCCTTAATTTTTGTGTGCATGAGTACTCTCTGATCCGAGAAGTGTTCTTGGATCATGTGGTTTCGTCACATGGAAAAAATTTAATTTCCGCTGCATGGAGCAACTAGTGCGACTAGTCGCTCCCAATCGCATTCGATGCGATCATCACGCTTCCGTGATGCGCTTGAGGATTTTTCCCATATCCTTCAAGTGGTATCAGAGACAGGATGTCGAAGGTTTTGGATGAGATTCATGAACCTACGAAGATTTGGGCTCGTTTGGGTTTGTGAAAATTTTAACATTTCAATTTTCGCAGCCTGTCTTGTGATAAAATTTCGGCCTTGTCTAAAATGTTTAAACACGAAATTTTAAATTAGAAAATGTTCCCCATTAATTAAGGAAACAGTAGGATTTGAGTTTACGTGATTTGGAATCCGATAACTCAAGACATGATCTTTTTAATAACCATATATCCAATGTTTCGGGGACTGCAGATCGTGACGTAATTAAGATGTTAATTGCGGATTTGAAACGCCTTGAAATGCATGCAACTCACTTAGGTTCTGTCTTAAATCAAATTAGCAAACTTTAGGAACTTATCTTGCTTAATTTGGATTTAATTTGATTGAGATATGGTAATTTTAGTAAGTGCAGGTCACTGCTGAAATTACTTTCCTAATCAAGAACCTAGTGATTGTTATTTAAGAAATTAGTGAAATTAAATTGTTTAATTTCCTGAAATATTGTGCATAAATATTTGTGAAATATTTGATGATAATTATTTCCATAAATGACATTTCCCTAACCAATTATTGATTAGATGTGATCTAGATCACAAATTGGTTACATGATATATATGATCTACATTCCAACAAATATGTTGCTTGAATAGGATTTGGGATTTGTTTAGCAAATCTCATTATAATACTAATCAAAATGGTTTTGATTAGTATGATTATATGGTATAATTTCGGTTGAAAAACCGATGATCATCTCAAGTATAAAGTGATCTATTTTGCATTATCCTTTTCCGAGGCAGATATGGTGCCTAGTCGCAAGGCCCTAAATGTCGGTTTCGGTCACCATTTCGGTATCAACCAAAACAGAATTTCGAAGGAATTTCGGTGGAATTTCGACCGAAATTTCGGTCATTTCGGCCATTTTTTGTACTAGGACCCCCATATTTCGGTCATTTCGGTCATTTCGGTCGAATTTCGATTTCGACTGGATATCGATATTCGACAGAAATTCGACCGAATTTCGCTGAAATTTAAGGCCATGCCTAGTCGGGAGCGTTGGGGTAGCAGGTTGCACCGTGTGTGGTCTGTCTCACTCCTGTCGGTACTGGCCATGACAGCGGGTAGGGTTAGTATAATGCTTAAGAAATCATGATGTATTTCTAATTACTAAAATTCGAAATAATATGTATTTGAGATAATACCATAATTCAAGTAACAACTAAGAATGTGTGTTGGATATTAATCGGATCATTAATTTAATATGATTAGATTAATTGAAATCCAATTAAAATTAAGACACTATTATAAATAGATGTGTTATTTCTCTTGGAAGAATTGATCATAATGAATGTGATTCATGATGATTAATTAGAATTTGAATATGATATGGAGGATCACATAAGTGACATCCATGGTCTCCCGTCAAGGCGAAGGGTTCTGTCGCCAGATATTGTATGTAGGAGATGCACGTCTGAAGCTACAGCTCCTGCATACAATCCATTTGGATCGGGCTCTTCGTTTCTCGAAAGAGTAAGGCCGTATACGTAGTGACCCCAATATCGAGTCCTCATATTATTGGGGCGATATTGGATTGCGTATAGCGAGTATTAAGCATGTTGACGGTGGGTTCAATTAATGATGGGTCAACATCACCTTAGGGGTGGTGGGCCTGGGTGTTAAAGACCGAATTGGGAGATGCAAGTTAGACTTGCAAGACGGAATGTGTTCCCGCTTCTTTTTATCGGAGTCATAAGTTCTCATATTATTGAGATGTGACAAAGATAAGGAAGGAGATCCCAGATCTTGCTTGAGATATAATGGTAAGTATTCTTACATTGAAAGTGATTAAGGGAATGAACTTTCAGTGTTGACGAGGCAGGACAACTCTGATATAAAAACTCCTAAATCAAAGTAAGATATCTCTCTCTCTCTCTCTCTCTCTCTATATATATATATATATATACACTTATGCAAATTTCTTATTTCAGATAATCCTTCATTAAACCCACTCAATGTTATACTCAATAATAACCAGTAAAATATCATGAATTGGACTCATGATCCAGATATTGTAATTGCAGTTGGACATATATTGTATGTGGTTACAATGTGCAAGTTTCCTCATAATAATGAGGAGTTACAATTAAATAGATAATAGGACTACAACCCTAGGGTTTGTATGTCTCTATAGTCTTGATATCAAAATGTACTTTGGAAGTGACATGTCGATGATGAACTAATCCTACTACGGAGAGAAAACACTTGATTGCGGTAATAACAAAATCTTCATAGATGACAAGATTTTTGAGATAGTGATCTCAAAGTCTTATCATCAAAAACTTAAGACTTTATAGATAGAGATCTAAAAGGTCTTAACTGTGGATACCTTAAGAGATAGTGATCTCCAGGAATAAGGGTATTCTGATAAGGATTATGGAAATACTGGTTATGATAATTATTAAGTTGTAATGTCAAGGACACTAGGACTACCAAGATTGAGTATTGGTTGCATAAGATGCAACATTCGCATTGGATGTGAGCATCTTATGTTCCAACTTCAAGAAGCTTATTTGAGTCCACAGATGGATTTCTTTAGCTTGCACATCTTGCTTTTCTCAACCATGAAGCCCTGGGGCTATTTCATCTAAATATCCTCAGAGAGGTATTCATAAGGAATGCAATATTGACTTTCATCTTGTAGATGTCAAAGTCAAGTTGTGTAGCTATAGTCAGCAATATTCTGATGGGTTTAACCATGGTCACTGAAGAGCAAGTCTCATTGCAAGCAATGTCTTCTCTTCCGGTGTGTAGCTCATGGCTACGAACCGAGCTTTGAAGGTCTTTACCTTCTCATCAGGTTCCCTCTTTCTCTTGAAGATCCATTTACACCTTAATGGGTCTAACCCTTATAGGTGGATCCTCGAGGGTCCATATACAACACTTGTATATGAAGTCTACCTTAGACTTTTGTTGCTAACATCCATCTTTCCATGTCATGATCCTCAGGAGCTTCATCACATGAAGTCCGATCATTGTCAGACTTAACTGACATATGAAATACATCCTCAAACTCATTTGAAGAGGTATTAATGCTTCATCTTTAATTATTCTTTTAGTTTCCGATTTCAAGAGCATCATTATCATCTCAAAATTAAATGAGTTCCTTTACTTCATTTTCATCTTGATTCTCAAGAGAGTCATCCTCTAAGAATCACATTCTCAGAGATGAGATCTTTTAAGAATCTCAAGGTCATAAAGTAGGTATCTCATACCATCCTTTATTTTCCTAATGAAGTAGCACTCTCTAGTGCTAGATTCCAGCTTACATGCATGGAACCTTATCAAAGATATATATTGTAGTCTCTACTACACATATATACCTGGAAACTAGGATAATTATGCTAAAATTCATCATTGATAAAATCATGTCACACATTATCTAATTGTGTCTCCATACAACTCTATTGAGTTTAGTTGTGTTAGGAGGATTGAGATAGAAATGATATTCATATCTCCATAAGATATTCTTTGAATTTATCTAACAGGTACAAGCTACCTAGGTTAGATCAAATTCATTTCATCATTCTCTAAAATTTGGTTCTAAACCAAAATTATGAAATCTTTGAACATTTCAAAGCTTTCTCAGGTGAAGAGAAGAAATCTCATATCATACATAATCATCAATAGATATCACATATCCATAATGTTACTATGATATAGATGATTCACATACATCAATATGTATGAGATCCTGAATACCTTGACATCTTACACCTTTCTCTGAGAAGGGTGTATTGGACATTTTACTTTGAATACAATATTCATAAGTATGTAAGATTTGAAATTTTAGACATTCTAAAGTTTCATCTCTTACTTGTCTATTGATCAAATCAATAGGTAAACGTCCAAGGCTTGATGCTAGATCATTGACAAATGATCTTCATCCTCCTATTGATCTTATAAGGTTTAACTATCAATATTAGAAATCTTAATAAACCATTCATTAATTTTCTAATTTAGTAGAGTCCACTAGATGCCAGATTACTATCTGAAATATATCCATCATAACTCTTTATGATAGGTTTATTCCAGAATTCATGTTTATTTCCAACATTTAGAAATAAACTATGAGTGTATTCTTATATCTAGGTCATAGAGACATTTTCTAAGACAACGGCTCTCCCACTGAAAAAATATATGAAGTCCATCTATCTAATAGAGATTGTTGCAACAATTGCATCAAAATCCATGTAGTTGACTATTAAACCTGAAGATCAAATTTATTAATCTTCTATAACATATGCAACAATTACAAGTGTCATTTGAAGAATGAGATACAATTTTAGACTTTGATCTTATCTTATAAGAAAGTCAATTTCAATGATTAAATGTAGATTATTTCGATGTACTATCCGAGTCCTTCTCTAAGGATCCTAGATAGTCTAGATAGTCATACTATCAATATATCAGCTCATTGCAGTATTGACATTCATCCAACTATCTGGATGTCATATGGAAGTCACAGAAGTAGGTCAACTCTTTGACTTTCCTTCTTACTCGGGTCCGACCCATGCTTCCACTGCACTCCCTTCATCTATAAACAACCATTGTTCAAGACAAAGAATCTCTTATGTTGAATTCAAAAGATTTCAATATAAGAGCACTTCAACATTTATACATGCATCATTTAATTCATACAATATGAATATTATGAAGCTTCATGAATGACTAGAGTATAGACAGTAGAATGATGACACTCAGCATGTCTACATCCATCTAGATTCTTAAAACATTGGTTCAGGTAGGTATTCAAACATTTTCAATACATCATCTCTTACAGAGCTACCATTCTACAAGATGCAGTGAACCATGTCATTCATGATAAATGTCAAGAGACGAGGAGAAGGGAGGATGGAGCGACGCTCGCGACAGCAGGTGCGTGGCGGGAGTAGCGGGGCTCGCGAGGTTGCCGACAGGCGGGGAGGAGGAGTCAGCATCGAGCAGGGGGTCGAGGAGGGTGCGTGGGAGAAGGTCTCGCATGCTAAGCCGGGGAAGCGGTGCTTCCGTTGTGGCGCGCGAGGGCACATTGCCTCTGCGTGCCATGCGCCACCGCGCTGCTTCCTCTGTGGCAAGGTGGGACATCGCATGTCTTCTTGCTGGTCTTCTGCGGGAGTTGGTCGCGACGGGAATCGCTTGGACAGGCAACGTTTGGGCTCGCAGCGCCCGGTGTCGCGTGGACGTGCTGTTGGTTCGCTTGGTGTCAGAGATTCTCGCTCCTTTGCGTAAGTCGTTGGTAACGGTGGTGCACCCAAGGTGGAGCTGGGTGGTGCACCCAAGGAGGAGCTGGGTGATGGTCCTGCACCTGTCGGGGGGGATGAGCTTGCATGCTGCTCCAGATTTGACGTGGGAAGTGGGTCGAAAGTTCCTTCTGGCTCGGAGGCACCTGTGCATGGGAACTTGGAGGCTGATGCTGTGATGCGCGAGGAGTGGTTGTATGAGGAGCTCGGAGGCGGGGATGTCGTACGAGGGGAGCAATTGCTTGAGGAGCAGGCGGTCGGGGTGGCAAGTCAGGGAGCGGGGGTACATGGAGTTAGGCCTCTGGAGGGCTCGCATGCTGCTCCAGCGGAGCACCTTGCTGCTGTGAGTGTCCTGCTCAGGCCGGGTGTTTCATGGGATGCCATTCGTGCGACAACGTTGGGATTCCTGGGCGAAGACTTCGCCGGGGATTTCGTCATCCTGGACGTGTCTCGTTGTTGTGTTCGTGGGCTCTCCCCGGTGCAACGGGAGAACCTCCTTCGTCATTCTGGTGATGTGGATGTCAAGTGGCGGCGACTGCGGGTGGCAGATGGTGCGGCCTCCCTCTCGGAGGTATGTGTGGCGGAGGTTCGGGGAGTGCCATTCCTTTCCCGCACGGTGCATGCTCTGTCGAAGGTGGTCGGCCGCTGGGGGCAAGTCCTGGCAGTTCTGGGCGATGGCCTTGCGCCTGGTGCCGACTGGACTTGTACGCGGATTCTTATTGAGTGCTCTCCACGGTTTATTGAGTCTATGGCTGGCAAGATGCTCTTCGAGAGGTTGTCTCTGGGTACCTGGTCCTTCAAGGTCGAATTCCTTCTATTGCCGTCGGCGTCGGCGCCGGATCCTTCACCGTCTTCGTCAGCCGTGCGCGGTGGTGGATCGGTCTCTCGGCAAGGGGTGGACGGTTGGGCTTCTCCTACCCACGTGTCATCTTTCAGGGACGTTTTCGAAGCGACGCCTGGGGAGGGCAACAGTTCCGGGGTATCGTCTGAGGCCCCTGGGGACGCGCGTGCGTGTCATGGCAGCCGTGATTTGGTGGCTTTGGACTTTTTCGAGGTCGATACGACTCCCTCAACTCCTTCCTTTCTGTCGGCGGACTCTTTGCATCCGGATTTCTCGAGGCACGTGCCAAGGCTCCCAATGCTTCCATCTATCGGATCTGGTGCTATCTGTAATTGGGCCACTTCGCGGGTTGTGCCCGACCCGGGTATGGTTTCGGAGCCCTTTCTTTGGACAACCGAATATCTGTGTCCTCAGCCCAGCAATTCGGTGGCCTTCAATCCGATGGCCCTTCTGGATGACATGTATTCTGCCTCCCTCTTGCTGTCGGCTACCTCCTCAGCTTCCCAGGGCGACCCTCCTGCTTCTATGCCAGATGACGGTGGGGTGTCCTCTCCGCGGGGATCACCGGCTGGTGGCGGGACTTCTGGGGACGCTTTGGCTACCTCATCTGGTGGCGCTCCTGCTGATTTGCCTGCGGGGAATTCGCCCCCCTCTCGATTTGGTCGAAGCTACACTCGAAGACGGCCTTCTCGCTTTGGAGATTCTGTCATTTCTTCTTCTCTGTTGTTGCGCGAGGTCGTGGCGGAGGCAGCAGGTCTAACCCCATTGGGGGGGCGATCGCTTGGTGGTTTATGAAGACTTCCTGCTGGGACGTTGTGGTATCGGGGACCCTATTGTTGTTAATGAAGATTTTGTCATGCAATGTGCGTGGTCTTGGAGACCTTCATCGTAGGCGCGCATTGGGTGCGTGTCTCTTGGAATGGGATTGCGACATTGCTTTTATTCAAGAAACCAAACTGTCGGCGACGGATGCCGATCTGTGGAGGTCCTTCGGTGCTGGACATTTGGATGTATTTCGCTCGTTGGATGCGATTGGCGCGGGCGGCGGAATCATTGTGGCTTGGCGTTCATCGCGTTTCTCCTTCTCATCTATGCGGGTTGGGCGGCACTCCCTCTCTGTGGTTTTGACCTTGTCGGATACTAATTCTTGCGTCGCCTTTACTTGTGTTTACGCGCCTACTTCTCATATCACTCGCCGGGAACTTTGGGAGGATTTGCGGGAGGACGCTCTCGCTTTTGGGGACTTGCCCTGGCTTTTGGGTGGTGACTTCAATGTCACATTGCTCTCGCACGACCGCCCTCGTGGTCGCGGGGGTCAGGATCCTGGTTCTGGTGATTTTATGGAGCTCATTCGTGACCTGGCACTGGAGGGGCTCGTACCCAATGATATCTCGTACACTTTGAGGACTAATACATCCAGATCGCGGATCGATAGATTCTTGGCGAATATTCGCCTGATGGAGGTCTTTCCTTTATGCACGGTGAGCTCTCGACCGCGGTCTTTCTCTGACCACAGCCCCATTATTTGGGATTCTGGGGATAATCATCGTCCTCGAGGCCTCTTCCGATATGAGAGGTGTTGGCTTCTCGAGCCGGGTTTCAAGGACCTCGTGCGCAATCACTGGGTGCAGACCACATATGCGGGTAGTGCTGCCCGACGCTTCGATCATAAACTCTCTTCGCTCAGAAAGATGTTGGCTTCTTTTAAAAGGGATTCTCGTCAGGCACGTATTGTCGCTCGCAAGGAGGCGGACGAGGTGATTTTGAGGTTGGACCTCCTTGAGAACGAGAGGGATTTGCTTTCGGATGAGATGGTCGCGCGTGCTGCGGCTGCTGAACAGGCAAGGGTGGAGGACCGGAAGAGGTCGATCGAGTGGCGCCAGCGTTCGCGGTTGCGGTGGCTCAAGGAGGGGGATGCGAACACTACTTTTTTTCACATGATTGCGAGCGGCAGACGGCATGCCAATTCTATTTCTTCTATTATGGTCAATGGTGCTCTCATCCAGGGGGAGAAGGAGATGGGTGAGGCTGTGGGGAATTATTTTAGGGGCGCGTTTGGGAGCCCTGCACCGCGGAAGTGGAGATGGTCGGGGCGTGGGGCCTCCACTCTTTCAACGCCTGATGCGGAGGCCCTTATCCGCCCACTTTCTATGGAGGACCTCAAGGGGGTTGTCTGGGACCTCAACTCTGATGCTGCACCGGGTCCCGATGGTTTCCCCGTGTCTTTTTACAGGGACTTCTGGGACGTCGTCGCTAATGATGTCTTGGACGTCGCGCGGGATTTCTGTGAGGGTAACCGTGGCTTTGATAAACTCAACAGGGCTCTTATTGTTCTTATTCCAAAGTCTACGTCGGCCATTCGGATTGAGGATTTTCGGTCGATATCCATATCCAATGCCATTTACTTAATCATTGCTAAGGCTCTGGCCAGGCGGCTCGCTCCCCTCCTCGACTCGCTCATCTCGCCTTCACAGGCCGCTTTTGTTCGTGGGAGGCAAATCAGTGATTGCTATGCGGTGGTGTCGGAGATTATTGAGGCGTGGCGCAAAAATGGTACGAAGGGGATCTTATGGAAGATTGACTTTGTGAAGGCTTACGATACACTCGATTGGCAGTTTCTGTGGTCGGTACTTAAGAAGAGGGGATTCCCTTCGATTTGGATTTCCTGGGTGCGGCGATGTGTGACCACTGCCTCCCTTTCTGTTCTTCTCAATGGCCGCACAGCTGGGGGCTCCTTCCAACCTCGGAGGGGGTGCGACAGGGGTGTCCCCTCGCTCCCCTCTTATTTGTTTTGGCGGTAGACGTCTTGCCGTGCATGATTGATGGTGTGGTCGCGGCCGGGCTTACTCGCGGGTGCTCCTTTGGCCCCTTCCATGTCCCAGTTATACAGTTTGCTGATGACACAATCTGCTTCATCGAGGGTGGTACCTCCAACGTCTCGAGTATGGCTATTACACTACAATTATTCAGCGACTTATCGGGCCTCCAAATTAACGGGCATAAGTCCAAGGTCGTTCCTTTCTTAATGTCTCCGGCGGAGGTTGGGGATTGCGCGAGGCTGTTGGGCTCTCCACCTGGCGATCTCCCTTTTGATTATCTGGGTCTGCCTTTGACGGTGGGCCGCTCGCATTCGTGATTGGCGGGCGGTTGCGGAGAAGATGGAGGCTCGGTTGGCCGAGTGGCGTGCGGCTCTTCTGTCCCGGGCGGTCGGTTAGTTTTACTCAAATCTGTATTATCTTCCATCCCAATTTACTTTTTCTCTGTGCGTGGAATGCCAAAGGGAATCCGATCAAGGTTGGAGAAGTGTATGCGGGGATTCCTTTGGGGAAAGAAGGGGGGTGGGGGAAGGGGAGTGCATCTGGTGGGGTGGGAGGAGGTTACGCGGCCTAAGCGAGAGGGGGGATTGGGCGTGAGGCGGCTGGAGGTGGTGAGCGATGCCCTCTTGCTCAAATGGGCGGCTAGGGTTTGGGGTCGAGAGGAGAATTTCATGTTAAATTGTTTGAGGGAGGCGGCGGGGGTTGACGTCGGTTCTGCTTCTCGGGGGGGTGTACAGGGCCGGTTTTCATCGTTTTGGCGTGGGGTGGCTGACGCCCTTAATCGTAACAGATTATTATTTACTCCTAAACTCGGTGATGGGAATTCGTTTCGCTTCTGGGCGGATGATTGGACAGGGAGGGGTGCACTACGGGACTTATACCCTCGGTTGTTCGCGCTGGTGATTGACAAATACGCCACTGTGGCTTCTTGCTGGGGCGGTAGCTCTTGGTGCCCTTCAATTACAGATAATTTATCGGACCAGCGTTTGGAAGACTTCATCTCTCTCATGGCTGCTCTCGCTGACGCTCCCAGGCCTTCTATTGGTCATGGTCATTTGGTTTGGAAGGATGGCCCGTTCTCTACTCGAAAGGCGTACCAGGCTCTTATCCCTCACACTGTCCAGGATGACGCAACCTTCTTGCGGGATTGTAGATTCTTTTGGGGACTCAAGCTCCCTGAGCGCATTGGCATATTCCTATGGCTATTGCGGCGTGGTAGACTGTTAACTCGTGACCGTTGTGCAATTATGTTTCCCAATGCCTCGCATATCTGTGGCCTTTGTGACTCGGCGACGGAAACTATTTAGCATCTTTTCTTTCACTGTGGCTGTGTTTGTGCCCTTTGGGACGACATGGGCTGGCTTAACCTCTCCAGCTTTGTATCGTTCTGCGATAGCTTGGTCAACTCTAGGGGTCGTCCTCGGGTGGATCTGCTGGAACCCATTGCGCGGCTATGGAGCATTTGGCTGGGACGAAACGAACCTCTTTTTGCTAGGCAGAGGTTCTACACGGAGAATATACGTATTTCGGCTTCGGGATTCCTTCTTGATTGGTCCTCTGGGTAGGATGCAACTTTTGTAACGGGGGGTATCCCATCTTGGATACCATCCGCTCTTTCTTTTTTGGATTGTTGTTCGTCCCTTCTCTCTTGTAAGTATTTCTCTAACTTCTTTATTAATGCATTGGGGAGAGCACCGATGAGTGCCTCCCCCTTTTTTGAGCGTAAAAAAAAGAGCACATATGTATGTCAGAATATCTTCTTAGATTTTTATAAGGATTAATTGACACTTACGATCACTGTTACTGGAGATATGCAAGTGCCGTAAAAGGACTGGCGTAGTCTCGCGGGAACAGAGTGACTGATCAGCTTACCTAGCTATTTTCTAACTAGGCTATGATTGTCACATGAGTGTGGGTTTAAATGATTAGCTCATTAATGGCTCTTTGGACTAGTGGGAGATTGTTGGACAAGCGAGCCCACGGCGAGCCATTATGCAATAAATGTTATTGCAATTCATTCCTTAATCTGAAATGAAGAATAAATAATTTGCATAATAGGTCCCTTAGTACAATTAGGGTTATGTACCATGGCCATCTTAATAATGATACAGTTGTTGATTCAATAACTGAATCATAGAGGTTGGTGCTTGGATGAATATCTAAAGGGTTAGATTGAGGACTCATCAAGCACCGTCAAATGATTGTTAAGAGATGATCTCTAGCCTGAGTAGGAGATGGCAATCCTTTCTCACATAGGTTGGTATATGACCGACCTCTTGATGCAGGTCCTCTGCATAGGAATAGAGATTCGAAGGTGTCGGATTAGTTATGTCAAAGAGTTGACTTAACGAGATCGAGATAACCAAAGTCCTATATCGTATGTTGTCACGATACAGGCACGCATCCTCTGACAGAAGACAGATGTATTACTATATATCTGAGTATGTACATTTGGCAGACCAATAGGTTGATGACCTAACCAAGGTCTATACACCGACGCGTTGGTGTGCATATAAGGGCATATGAGTAATACGATCTCTCAAAGGGATCATACGTGTTCATTTACTGAACCAAAAGACATGAGCTTACTCATAAGATACACGGTCGTCTCGCTTTGGAAGCTTGACTGAATTTGTAAGTTTGATATATACTTTTGGAAAGTATATGATCAAGACCTACGTATGATATATGCTTTTGGAAAGTATATGATCGATACCAACTCCCAATGATCAAATGAGAAACTTACTGATAAAACCTTGAAGTAGACAGTATAAAGTTGATCTAATACTTTGGGTTTATTCTGAGTCTTCTAGTATGCAGGATGTACATGTATTAAGAATACCTGAGGGTGATGTGATCATAAACGATTGTATAACCATGACGCTTTCATTCCTAGGGAGTGATGAAACAGGTCTGGATTTTAGTGACTCCTCTCAGTAGAGAAGTAATCTGATCTTGGTCCAAATGTTGGACATTGATCTGAATGTGATTCAGATGTAATGAGAAGATTAGATTTGCGTTCTTGATTTAATCAAGCATCTATGGGAGGCCCGAGATCTGGATTTGAGATGTGATCTCAATATCCAAGTCACTATATGTGGAACAATACAATCGCTCTTTCCTTATCTCCAAGTATCCGCGGAGAAAGTGCATTATCCTTAAAAGAGTTCATGGATAATTTCATTGTTGATATATGTATCCGAGCATCGAGAAAATTGATAATTAAATGTGATTTAATTATCATGGATAATATGAATTTGATTCATATTATAAGGAGAGTTATATGAGATAATTAATTGATTTAATTGACAAAGATGTGAATAATGTGAATGTGATTCATATTATTTTGACACACGAGAATAGAGATCCAAGATAATTAAATACGATTTAATTATCATGGAGATGAATTATATAGATAGCACTATCCATATTAATCATGTATATTATAAATGTGATTTATAATATATTAGAGAGAGCATATTGTGTTTTATATTTGTTAACTAATTATTGATGTGAATTGGATTCACATTGGATGATTAATTAAAATATAATTACATTTTGTTTTGGGATGTGAATGTGATTCACATTTTTCCAATGGCATGATTGCAATATTTCACAAGATAATTATGAATTACTTTTGTGAAATAATTTACAACAATTATTGTTGTAAATCCTGGAGATATCATGAGATAATGGTATCTCATGAGATAATGAGATCTCATGAGATGTTGTAGTTGTCCTCCCTTTTTAGGGGATATGGTTTATCTCCTCATTATCATTATCTCCAAGGATAATTAATTGATTTAATTTGAATTTAAATATATTGATTTATCGATATATATTAAATTAAATTAATTGTTGTTGTGTTTTTACAACAAGATCATAGCCATTGAAAGAAACACAAATCAATCTCAACCATTGATTGTGTGTTGTCCATGGATTGAGATCCATGGACTCCCAAAACCCTATATAAGAAGAGGTACCCCTTGCTCTTCCAATGACATATGAAAATGAATGCTCTCTCTCTCTCTACACACACATTCTCTCTATCTCTCATGTGACCGTCCACCATGGATGCCCTAAAGAGATCCTCCATCACCGTAGCATCGTCGTTATGATGCCCGATCATTTGCTCGTGAATCTCCGTCTACTTCGGCGTGCCTTGCTCGTGAAGAAGACGTCGTATCTCGTTAGTCGAGATCAGGAGATCCGTGGCTTAGATCATCAACATGGATTGCGAGAAGCACGTGTCTCATCCACGTGCTCGCAAGCGTCTCCTCCGTCGGATCGGACTTGAGACAGGAGGTCTCTTTGTTTAGAGAGTCGATCACAACCACGCTTCAAGAGGTAAAATTATTACTTGTTTGTGGTTTAGACGAAACGATCCGAAAATTCTCTTCAAAATTTGCAAACCCATCACCGCTTAAGATATTGTAGGAGGGTATGGAAGAGACAATAGGAGTATCATCTGTTATCGTGCACAACATTGTCTTCAACTTCCTCTTTGTCATTCTCTATCTCATCATCTGTGACCTGCGACAGACAGTTATTCAGAACACGATTCACTTCCCTCATCAAAGCCTCGCTAATATAGGTACTCTCATCATTATGTGTCAGAGTAGGTGGGTCTCCGCTAGATAGATCATCAATAAGGGGTGAACTATGTGCCTAAGGTGTAGTGTTCAGTTACACATTCAATCAGAGAGGCATCTACTACCATCTTTATGGGAGCTGACTTTGCAAATACCTTTACGTAAAGAAAAACACCTTGTACATCATCATCATCATCATCTATAATGGATGTTATCATTGGACCGGTTCCAATGCGCAGCGATATCTTGATGTTGTGAGTGCTCCAATCCAACGAAAATTTCCTACAACCAATTCCAACAACTCTTCATAAGACATGGACGTTCACAATCCCAGACCTCGCACGACCGCACAACTAGAGTCATCATTACGACTCTTCAATTCAAGCATGCAATTTTTTGAATCCATTGACCTCCTAAAAATTACATCCACGTCTTTTTAGGCCATACAAAAGGCCAATGTTCAACTAAAACAAGGATAGTGAATAAAAATCCAAAGAACAAAGAACCCTACTTTATTAATGTTAGAGAAAGTTACCCTTGAAGAACAAAACGTTGGTGGAGACCGACCGGTGTCGAACCGAGCTAGCAGCGGGTGTCGATGGCAGAAGTGGAGGGCTTCGACGACGGAGGCGGAGAGGGTCGACGGCGGAGGCGGCGTGCGTTGATGGGGGAAGCGAAGTGTGTATCGTGAGAGGGGTTCTCAAATGGAGCCGCGAACGTGGGTTCTGTTTAACGTGGGGAAGTGGCTCCTCATTCTGTCTATTTTAATTTTCTAACTGCAGAACATAGCGCAAGGATTCTATGCGCTATAAGGTCCAAAGAGCAGACAATATATGTGTTAAAAGGAAGCACACAGATTTTATATGATTCCCTATATCGCATACAATGTATGCGATTTGCCTACAGTAATGACTGAAAAAAATGGTTTATTAGAAGAATATTATTTTCGAATTACGTTACATAGGAATTTAACTCCGCTCAGACTCTAAATATCTAAGTGAAGGAGCTCAAACAACTGAGAACTGCTCCGCTCTAGTTGTTGCTGCAATATATGTGGATTCTGTAGTGGTAGTGTCGTTCACTAGAGTCATGATCTCATGTATACGAGAGACAATATCATCAAGGCGTGGATCTGCCTGAGCTGTAGTGTCTGAAGGCTTAATTTGCTCCACCACGAGAGCAGATGCAGGGTATTCATGCTTCAGATAGCATGTATCCTCAGCAAGGAAGGACATATCGATATCGACAGCATATCGATACAATGTCGATACCGATATATCGCCGATATATCGGCGATGATGTGTTCTGCAGGCTAATCCCTCTGGCTGAATGTTGATCTTCCCTGAGGGTCAGAAGCCCATGCTATTCTAGTCCTGCTTCCCTCTGTGATTGAAGCCAACTCTCTTTCCTCACCCGAGACGCTGGAAAGTAGGCTGAGGAGTCAGGTACCCCCGGTTCTTGACTAATGAGAGATGCCTCAGAAAGATCATCCCTGGAGAATCATAGGTCCGCGATCAGCGGAGCGGGAAAGATGAGACGCGACGGGGAAGGACGCCTTATAGTCTAGAATGCGTGGGTAGGCTTTCGGTGACAGACGGAAGGAGCTTTTCACTAGAATTGGGCTGACTAGTAAGCATGCATTCCAGGGCTTTCACTAATATCCTCCGGGTGATGCGAGGTAGTAAGCTTAACTCATCTTTGAAACAAGAAAGAAAGAGAATGATCAGATATATAGTAGTAGCGGAAGCTAGAGCGAAATGGGACCGTGGGTTGTGGGAGAGCAATACAAGCGCTAGGCGAAGCGGTGGAATGCTGCACCCTATGAGAGTCCAGTAGCCGAAAGCTAGTTTACGCTCTGACCCGAGTAGCATGGGGCACGTGGAATCCCGTGTGAATCAGCAAGGACCACCTTGCAAGGCTAAAGACTCTTCCACTAGATCAACCACTGGAGCTTGTCCTGCTTCTGGTGCTGAATAAGAAAAGTCAGTTGACGTGCTTATCTGATCTTAGTCTAAAGCCGTCGGGAAGTCCTAGCTAAAAAAGCATCTTCAGCTCGTAGGCTCAAAATATAAATATTAGCTCGTAGTCAAATATTAGCTCAAAATATAAATAGTTGTTACACTCAAGGCCTTAAATGTTAGATTTCAGATCAAGCTTGGAAAGAGAAATTAGGTGCGATTTCTGTGAAATGGCCGGAAATACGAGAAATTACGTGAAAACTCATTTTTCTAAAATTAAAATTTATAATATCCTTTAATCAATAAATAAGATAGAACACAATTTTTTGCTAATAATAAGATTTGAACACGATATATTTCATTAAATTTCCATCCAATCTCTCCAACAGTCATAGTATATTGTTTTGAGCCTAAATCAGATTTGGAACCAGAATTAGACGCCATTAGTGTCACCTCGTGAACATGAAGAGAATGGTGATGTGTGCAATAATGACAGAGAAAAACATCAGCCGACAAAGAGTACTAACAAAATGTTATCTTATGTAAGAAATAGAAGATCGAAATAATAGCTTAGAACTTGTATATAACCAAAATACTTTCAACTTAGAAAAATATTTAATTTTGGAATAAAATAAGACACACGTATACACATAAACACAAAAACCTTTCAACATGTATGTCTAATAAATGCATTGTAGAGTTTGTGATCATAAAATATATGTCATACGAGACAAACAAATCTAACACAATTACATGCCTCGTATTCACAAGAACGATCTATATCCAACCTAATAGTAGGCAAATACTTACAGTCACAAGACTAGGAAGGTTGCTAACAGCCTAGCACTTGCACAACTGCACATACTCTGTACAGTAGAGAGAAGTAGCAAGAAAGAGATTCCAAAAATTGAGCAAATTTCTAATGTCTTGTAAGAAATGAATCAATGTAATGCACCAATAATAAAACTTAAAAAATACCACAAATGATTGAAATTAGGTGAAAGTATATCCCAAGAGGATAGGTGGAAAATTTCCGTTGAAACATGGCTAGATTCCTATTTTCCTATTGTTTCAGCCAAAACTCGAACAAAATGGACTGAAATTCATGCAAAATGGACTGATGTTCAACCAAAATGAATCAAAATGTCGGCAAAATCTAGGAAAAGGAATGCTACGGGGTATCGATCTCAATCACTTGTCGAAATCAAATTTCGATCGAAATTCAATGGAATTTCGATGAAATTTAAAGCCATGGTTACACCGTCGAACATGAATATATTCGCTAAAAAAGAGGTATTGCTAGAACTATTGCTTGGTGTATATTTCAAATTCAAAGATGACATTTATTTGGAGGAAAGATTATATCCTCGAGTACTAGCCCCATATACGAACAATTGATGGTCAACCTGAAACCATGCTCTACCCAAACATGTATTGAGGAACAAGCATTTTGATACTCGATCGAGAAGATGACTACTAATTCTAAGTAAAAACTATATTTCTAAGAATTAGCTTGAAATATGAATAGCTAACAGTCTGCTAGACATGTGTAACATACCAAAAAAGGGTATTAGCAGACCTACTGCTCATGACTCGATCAAAAAGATGACTAGTTAGGGATGCATATGGATCGGATTGGATTAGATTTTACCTTAATCCATGTCCAGTCCAATCTTAATGTATATATACTTTTCTCAATCCAATCCATTGAATATTCAAATCCAAACCAACCCGATCCATTGGATTACGGATTATCAGATTTTTTATGCTTATATTTTTGCCCACTCATGTTAGTAGCACTTAATATTTGAGTTGTGTTTTTTATGTGAATTAACATAAAAAAGAATGTTTACTACAATGGATTTAGCCCACGTAATAATTCAACTAGAATAATTAAGAATACTTTATAAAATAAATATAGAAAATTATTTTATTAGTAATTTTCAATCTAAAAGAATGTAATCAAAATGTAGCACATAATTGTGGAAGAACTGGACCAGAAGGCAACAATATCAACATATGGTGTATGATTTCCTTTTTGTGGCTAAATAATGAGATGGGAAAGAGGATTTTATCTCGTGTCTCCAAACAACGAACAAAGCAATGAAGATGGACCTAGTGAGTTGGGATTAGAGCATAGCTTCATAGGTAGTTGATCAAAGATGAAGTAAGCTCCACTTGACAAGGAGATTTTTTTTAAATCACACTTGATAAGGAGATGAAAGGTACAAACGCTTGCATTGTGAGGAGGGCTTGTGAAAAGTAACATATATAGTATGGGGTTTTTATATTTTAATCTTAAAGTCATCTTTCTTTTTATTCCCAACATGATGTTACATGTTAAATTAAAATTAAAGTACAACTTTACTATGGAGGATGTGCGTGGAATTCATAAAGAGGATATGAAATAAAGTTGTAAACGTTAATAATTATCATATATAAATATTAACGGATTAACGGATTGGATCGGATCGGATTTTGATAATGATCTAAATCCAATCCATAATTTAACATATTTTCAAAATCTCAATCCGATCTGATCCACTAAAATGACAACCAAATCAATCCAATCCAACAACACTGGACTGAACCAGATTACGATTTTATCCAAGCCATATGCACCCATATGACTAGTTGTTCTGAGGCGAGACTATATTTCTGAGTACCAGCTTGAAATACGAACGGTTGCCAGTCTAGTAGATAGGCATCGTACCTATAAAGGGTATTAGAAAGCCTGCTACTCAGTATTCGATCGAACATACTACCAGTTGTTTGCATGAAGGTATCTATCCCCAAGCAATAGCTTAAATTAAGAATGGTTATTTGTCTACTACACAAATTGATTTAAAAATTTAATAACCTTAATCAAAGAAAAATATATTTACACAAGTTATCTTATTCCAGATAAACTTCATTAAATCCACTCAAACATGTATTCAATCATAACCAGTATAATATCATTGATTGGACCCATAATCAAAATGCAGTACTTGCACTTAGACACATAATGCACGTGGTTTCAATGTGCAAGTTTCCCCATAATAATGAGGATTGATAATTGAATAGATAATAGTACAACAACTTATGGTTTGTGTGTCCCTAAAGTCTTGATATCTCATAGAGTGTGCTTTGGAAGTAACATACCAATGACGATAACAATTATCAAGATTATTCTTAAAAACCAAAGAAGATGTTTTGAAAAAACATATGTGATCTCTACATTTAATCATGAATAACATAGTTCGTTGCATTATGTAGAAAGATGACTTCATAGGAGATGATGTGCTTAAAATATTTGAGTACCTGCCTAAACCAAGTTCTTCTTGAGTTAAGATGAGTGTGGATATGATGAATGTCATCATTTTGCAATCCGTACTCAAGTATTTCATGATGCATCATATTATTCATATTGTATGAATAGGATGAAGAAAGTATAAATGTGGAAACACTCTTATATTGAAGTCCCTTGAGGACTTGTTAAATTTATGAGATCCTTTATTTTAGTCAATGGTTGTTTAAGTATTAAGGAAGCGCAATGGAAAAATGGATATGATGGCTTGGTTTGATTTCTTAATTAGCACCTTTCATGTCAAGGAAATGCTCCCTCCCAGCATAACTCAAGTGTATCGGCTGGATCCATTTTTTAGGAAAGAATAATATGAGTATGTCAAGTTGTACTCTAATTATTAAAATACAAAATAATAAGTACATGTGAGGGTGTATACTATATATAAGCAAACCCTAAATGTTTCTTAATTGATCGAATTAGATTGATAATTAATTTAATATGATTATATAAATTAGATCCAATTAAAATAAACACTCTATTATGAATAAATTTTTAATTCCCTTTAAAGAATTAATCATGTGAATATGATTCATAATAATAATTAAAATTTAAATGTGATATGGAGCATCATATAAATGGCATCCATGGTCTCCCGTCAAGGTAAAGGGTTCTGTCGCAATGGATTATATGCTGGAGACATCTGTCCAAAATGACAACTTTTACATACAAGCACACACGGATCGGACTCTTTGCTTCTCGAAAGAATATGAGTAGTGACCCCAATATCGGTTTCTCATAGTACTGGGGTGATACTGGATTACGCATAGCGAGTTCTATTCCTATTTACGATTGATTCGATTAACAACATGTCAACATCGTCTTAGGGATGGTGGGATCTTGTGTTAAAGACTGAATTGGCAAATGCAAGTTGGACTTGCAAAGAAGAATGAGTTCCTTCTTCTTCTATACGAGTTACAGTTTCGCATAATATTGGTATCTATCCCCAAGCAATAGCTTAAATTAAGAATGGTTATTTGTCTACTACACAAACATTTCGTTCACCGAACCTCTCATACCTTCTCCGAAGGGTAATGAAACTACAATGGAGCAAAAAGAAAGAGAAAAGTCAAATCGATGGCATACCTTGCTAATCCTTATCGATGGAAATAACCACAGTCGCGAAGAGGGCAAATGAAGAGGGTGGAAATTCTCGAGAACCTGATTTTTTAACTCGGAAAGAACAAAAAACAAAGCAATATCAAACCTACCTAAAAGGATCATTACTTAACTGAGGAGCTAAAATCACTCAGGAGTGCAATCTGACCAAGCCATAGAAGCCCAAAAAGATTAGACTCAATAAAACTCGATGAAAGATTAAGCATGTAATCCATCATTGATTCACAGAGATATGAGCATGCAAATAGCCATTACTCATGAAATCGGTCGCATAGGCTGCATATGCCCATATAGCATGCATAGCAAACCGATTATATGAATCGGTGCATTATGCGCCCTAAACGCATATGTGGCACGCATATGCCCTGCATATGCCCCGCATATCCCGTATATGCCCCACATATCCCATATATACCCCGCATACTGATCAAGAAGCTTGGTGGCTCAACCTCCAACATTTTCAACTCTCCAATCCTCTCATTCGGGTGCTTACCTCTATAGCTTCACCTCTTTTTCCATTCATCTGTAAGAATATGAAATGCATTTGTATACAATTGCAATGTATTATGACATTTATGTATATTGCAAATTTGCATGTATGTGTATTGAAGTTTTGTTATTATGAATCATCTAATACGTAAAGTTTTTATGGCTATATTTTTGTGATTAAATGTTAGGCAATTAATGGCACATAGTCAACCATCTATCATGAACTGTTTTTCTTAGATTTTCTTTAACTCCACTTGATATATAAATTTGGTAGTAATATTATTTATAGATATTTATTTATTTTTACCTCACAAAACTGCATATGCCCTTGCATACTCTTTATTCAATATCCGGTGACATGTTCGAACGCATAAGCATATTGTTTTCCTAAAACTTGCAAATAGATGTCAAACTATTAATAGGGTCCTAGTCTGACTGAGTCACGTAAACCATGAAGGATTAAACTCGAGAAAACCCATGCTAGAAGAAGCTTGCAATCATCTAAGTAAACATTGTCGATCAGTTGACAGAACTAAATTCGAAAAATAGAGGGAGACAAGTATCCTTGATTGGGACATGCTTGGCAAGAAAACAAACCTAGCCTATTTTGCACGACAACATCATCATCAATCAAACACAATTACCACTGAACTCCAAAATGACGTATAAGATTACAACTTATTATTCTATGTATATATATATATATTCACTTATATAAGTAAGAGGATTTCCTAATAGCAAAAAGATGAAACTTTCAATTTCTTTCTCAACCAAATACTGAGTCATTGACTCTCAATTAGAGAGTATATAAAATAAGAAAGCTAGGAAACCCTAGTGCATTAAGGATCTGTCTCCCAAGGATGTACAACACAACATTGGAACCGGGTAAAAACTATGTTTTTGTGCCCACTTGATTGGATTTTGCAATTTTTTTAATTAATAATCAATGGAAGCCCATCATCGATCATTTTCTCACATCGAGTATGTTGCCTATGGCCCCCTCTCATGTTTTTCAAACAAGCAAACCGTTGACATATTCACCACGCCACTTTCCTGAGTCACCTTTGAGAGATGTAGATCCTAAATGAGATTAATAAATCTCTATATTCCAACTAGAGGGAGAGTGTTAAGATATATTTAGCGTGTGAGCTCTTTCTAATCCTTATTTAATTTTTTAGTTCTATGTGTAATTGTCCACTTTAGTCTCCCCTATATAAGCGGCCACCCAACCTTTTTTTCTCAAATGAAATCACTTTCTGCATTTTTTTCTCTCATATTAATTCATTTACGCTAACAACTGAAACCATCATTTTATGTGTATGAATGAATATATATATATATAGAGAGAGAGAGAGAGAGAAAGAGAGAGATTTGATAAAGAGTTTGTTAATTTCTGTCATAGTTATAATATTTATGTAATAGTTCTAATGTTTATGTAGCACCTCTTAAGATATTTTGGATAAGAACAAGCTGGGGCATGCCAAGAGAATTCATAAAAAATCTCATAAAAGATGGACAAGATTTGCTTTTTCAAAAAAAAGGTATCAAGATTTTATTTCACAAAATTAGAGTAAACAAAAAATCGTATAAAATTAATGAAAATGAAAATATCCCCGTTGAGAGCCAAGAATAAAAGTTGTAGACTTCTTGACTAAATATTTGTATGCTACGTTCAAACTTCCTTCATATGGTATACATAGATTCCGGTAATCAGTGGGGTCAACATTTGGAATTTAACCGATTTTGGTAGCTTGTTTTAAATGGAGATAGATTATAGAAACTTCAACATATGATTTGCATCAAATAACCTTATGCGGAAATTCCCCATCATCGGTGACCGGTATTTGGTAAATTATATAAAAATTGCGGAAAATGACTTCCAACTCCGATGATGAGCTCAAACAACTGTCATAACTCGACTGGAGCAATTTTCCATAAATCATATGCTAGACGAAGCTTCCAACTATAATTTTTTTAAAATGTAAAAAAAAACCACCAGCTTTGGAACCAGAAATCTCCATAAGATTATGATTGGATAAGGTAAGGCCCCTCAGCTTCTACATGTATGTATTGTAGAGCCATGTCCCACTTTAAGTAGGATCAGCTACATGGATTATTACTCAAATCCATGTTGAAAGAGCCGACTATTTTTTATGTTGGTTGTCAACTACCTAACGCAACTTCCATGTATATAACCAATATAGTTTCAGATTTCTGCCCATTACAGTAACTAATCATTGTGCATGAGGTAATAATGACAAAGTAATTGCTGAAAGATTATCATTTTTTTATATCATCAAACCACGATTGGATGACCTATAAAAAATGATTTTCCACACGTATGAAAATATATATATAATGCCAGCTGCATCGGAGTAAACTGGTGAAAAGAAAAATACCAAAGTCTTCTCCCATGTCACCGTCCATTTTGTTAGTGTTCTCTCTAGGAATATAAAGACCGAAATCTTCTAGTAACACATGCAGATTAGATTTCAGGGCCTTCTTGAGAATCTCTGAGAATTATATGAAGAAACAATCATTTTTAACACAATAAAATTTCAACTCCAAAAAGTTCAACATGCAGGTGAAGCCAATGGAAATGATGCAAAATGAGCGTACTTGCTTCTGATGACGTCATGGTGGAATTTGGCACAGCATTTTCAAATTTCAACCTTTTGATCTCTTCTAGCTTAACCCTTCGCCAATTTTCTAGCACTTCTGATCATGAGTAACAGGCATTAGTCCAAGATATCATAGATAGCAAGCATAGTTATTAACGCAGCTAGAAAGTTCCTATAGTCAATGTCATGCAAGCAGTGCATAAATGATAAACACTGTCCATTTATGTTTCTTGATAAAAAGAAACTATACAAAAACTTCCTGTCATTTGTAGCGCAAGAATATTGTTTAGAGTAATTATTCTATTCATATCTAATAGGAAAAATTATATCCAATTCTATACAATCAAAAGGCGTCCCGTTCTACAAATGTACCATCTCGAGTAGTATGTGCAATTATCCAAGAAGGATAGTTGTTGATGCACAAAAGAAAACAGGCATACAGATAAAAACTGTACTCGAAAAGCATACTGCGGATTCAAAAAAAGCAACTCACCGATCTGCTGGGTCACATTGGCGTCAGCCCCAAGTTCCTTCAGCCTCTGCAGAACCTCACCAACCAATTTCCGTTTCATTGGCCTTGGCATTTCCAAACGTTTATCCTCTACAGATAGATCCTTCTTCAATCGTTTTAACTTTTACAGATCAAAAAACACAGCTAGTCACAACAACAGATGCCGCCACAAAAAAATCATATCATACCATTAGAAGTCCTAGAAAATGATTCTCACCAACTTCACAAGCTCAACGGGTTCAAACAAACGACGGATCCTGATTGATTCTTCCATCATCATGAGTTGCTTGTCGCTAATCTTGGGAGCTGAACAAGAGGATCAGACAAAAACAACCCACCACCAAATAAACAAGTGGGCAACCGAAGACACAGCAAGATCAAAAAAGGAGTCAATTTTTTGATGAAATTGACACTTAAAACCCCACAACGCCCAAAATAGCATCATGAAAATATAGACTCAGACAAACAAAACGTGAACCACTTCCAAAATACAGCTTCTGCTAAGAAAGTAAGTGGGTACCCGAAAAGACTAAACTTTGGCTAAACCAAATTACACAAAAAAGGGATCAAACCCCCCACAAGGTATCCACAAAGCCAAAAATTACCAGGATCAGCAGCAGCAATGGAGGCAGAGGTGAAGATGAAATAAGAAGTGTAGAGGGATCGAAGGACGTAAACGGCAGCGACGAGATTCAGGCAGCAGACCACGATGGTGGTCCTCCTGTAGGAGCATCTCCTCCTCCGTAGCCACTCGAAGATCCTCACCATCTCTCCCGCGCCGCCGCGATCTCCGTCATGTCATCACTGCTGCTGTCCTCCTCTGGACTTCACGGATAAAGGAAAGGGTCGGGTTGACAGGTGCTTGCTTGGATTCGACTCCAGTGGAGAATTCCCTCCTGTGGCTTTCTTGTGGTCGTAGACAGAGTTTCGTTTGATCGTGTTCTTCGGTCGTCTCTGGGTAAACGGGGCGAACTAGAGCTTCACGTCACATTCACCCGTCAGTATCCACAATGTCCTCAGGATCGTTGTTTCCGTAAATCATTGTATTCTACTTGTATACTAATATTCAAAGGGATCAATAGGGCTGCCCCTTGGAATAGCAACATGATTACTCCGTCCTATTTCTTGTCAAATTTTTTTATCTTTTATGAAAAATATCACCATATACATTCATCTATATATCTCTCCTATATGTCATTCGAATTTCGTCAGAAACAGAGACTCATACGGCCTCCATCCAGACAAGGTCGATTTAAAAAATCTTGCGACCGTTAAAAAAATGACGTCAGAATGGAAGCCGTAGGAGTCTCTGTTTCTAATGAAATTCGAATGGCATATATGAGGGATATAGGATTGAATATACATGGTGATATTTTTAAAAAAAATAAAATAATGTGAAAAATGGGGGGCAGCCATGTTGGCTATCCTAAGGGGAGGCAGCCCCATTTTTTTCCATATTCAAAAAGATAATATTTCTTCCAATCAATTTAAATGATTTGGTGATTGAGTAACTTCAATTTAATTTTACTATAAACAAAATTCAATTTCATTTAAGAGATATGGTATATTCAAAAACCTGTCTAAATCCCATACGCATGTGATGCGGCAATCATGTGGAAACACGTGTTTTCGGTGCATCACGTATTACTGTTACAACATCCCAAAATTGTCTCATCATTTCACTTAACTATCTCCTGCTATGAAGGAAAATAGTTTTAAACATGAGATAATATAAGGGATATAAACATGTAACAGGGAATAATGAAATAACACTAACGAATATGTAGCGGTTTTAAGCCCCTTGTATAAGTACATATTACATTCAAACCTCCTACATATACAAGTTCAAAATGATGCTATAATACATAGCAGGTTCCAAACTCATGCTATAATTATACAGCAAGTTGAATCTTCATGTTATAAACATATAGTATGTTTACATTAATCCTATTACAATAGTAGCATATTCAAATCATGCTACGAAATTATAGCTGGTTCGCATCAAAGTTGTCAATATATGTAGCATGTTCAAGCTCTTACAATAAGGTCAATAAATTTATTACATATCTGTAACATGGGTTTCAACCTTCTATAAAATGGATGACAATGGTGATAGTATTGTTAGTTCTTTGTTTCTCAGATGTTTTAAAATGGCACATACACACATTGAAGGAAGGTGAAGGTACCTCACGCATCATGGAAGTCTGGAGATCAAATCATATCCAATATAGGTAGACTAGTCATAGTAGTTGATGGTGTAGTGTAATTTTAAAAAAATCGATGAAAAACGTGGCTTGAAAAAAATAACATGTCATTTCATCATGATCACACGAGTATAAGGCTTACCTCTTACAACGTGACCACAATCTCAAAGCCTCTGAAGGAAGAGGCCTCATGTTTCAAGTCTATTCCAATGAGAAAGCACTTGTGGCACAAGGATGAGATGTGTGTCTCCCACAATCCAAGGAAATGATCCGAACAAAGAATTTCCTGATCGTCTCACGAAATCTGACATCCTCTTTAAGAGCATGAGGCATCGAAGAAGATGAAGATCTATGAGCAGTCAGTCCGACAGCACGATGATAACACAATAACAATCGCAGTCTCCACAAACCCCATGTGGATAGCCACAAGGGTTGGAGAAGGGAGAAGGACGGGTGGTGAGAGAAAGAGAGAGAGAGTTGTTGCAACAATTGCATTTCCTATTCAATTAAAGAGAGATAGGGTTAGCCTCTCTTTTATAGAATAATGGATGGTAGGAATGCACTCCTAACTAATATTCAATGATTGAGATTAAATGATTTTAGATGTGCTCCAAGTACAATAGAATTTAGAATCAATAAATCAATTATTAATTCATGCTCCAAATTTTAATCTCAAAATAAAACATTCTCATGAATAAAGAGGAAAAAGAGAGAGTCTCCTTCCAAAATGAGGAAAGGATATAACCTCCTTCTTCATTTGCACCATGGACATCCACTATGGAATTGGAGAGATATGTTCTCTCTTCAATTATCTTGATGTAATCTTATTACCTAAAATCTTTATTCATATGATTATTTTATCAATAAAATATCACCAAATAATTTGTGCATAATTTGTGTGTAGTTGCAAATAGATCATTGATACTTATGAAGCATATTCATCCATCTAAAACTAAATGTAAATAACATTTACACTTAATTGCTTAATTTAAACCCAATTCATATTTATATTTAATTGTAAATCATATTCACACTTAATTCTCTCTATGACATTGTGGATCACATCCACATGATCCGTGATTGTTGGGGATAGTGCTATCCACATTAATCTCATCTATGATAACTAAATCCAAATTAATTATCCTAGGTATCTCTCTATATATGTCTAAATAATGTGAATCATATCCACATTATTTTACGATAATTAAATATAATTTAATCATTATTATTTCTCTTTTATTTTTCAATGCTTGGATATTATCTAGTTGAACTATTATTGAACTCTTCCAGATACTTGGAGATAAAGATATGGTGACTGTATAATCCATGTATAATGACTTAGATAGTGAGATCTAATCTCATATACAGATAAAAGACCTCTCAGAGTTTTCTGATCAAGTGATACATAACATCCCATTTTTTTCATTGCATATGAATCATATTCAGATCAATGTCCAACAATTGGACCAAGATTGGATAACTATTTGACTGAGTGGAGTCACTAAGGTCTGAAACATGTTTCATCACTCCCTCGTGATGGAAGTGTCGGCTATACAATCGATTAAGATCACATCACCCTCGACTATTCCCGATACTTGTACATCATGCATACTGGAAGACTATGATTAAACCAAAGTTTTGATCTTATTTGAATTGTCTCCTTCAGGGTTTTATTGCTAAGTTTCTCATTCGTTCATTCGGAGTTTGTATAGATCATATGTTTTCCAAAAGCATATATCACACCTTCAAATCCTATCTTGTTTCCAAAATAAGTCAATCAACATTGGAATTTGATTTATCTCGATATCTTATGAGTGTACTCATGTCTTTCGATGTAGTAGTGAACCTGTATGATTCCCTTGTATTACTCATATGCCCTTGTATGCACACCAGCTCACGGGTGTATAGACCTTGATTAGGTCATCAACCTAATGTTCTGCCTAATGTACATACTTAGATATAGAATAATACATATGTCTCCGATTAGAGGATGTGTGCCTACACATGACTGCATACGACATAGGTCATAGTTATCTTGATCTCATAAAAGTCAACTCTTTGACTTAGCTCATCTAATAGCTCTAAAATCTCTATTCTTATGCAAAAGACCAGAATCAAGAGATCGGTCAGATATCAACCTTAAGAGTAAGGGTTTTCATTTCCTTCTCAAGCTGGAGATCTTTTCTTGATAATCACTTGATGGTGTGGTTGAGTCCTTAATCTAACTCTTTAGATATTCAACCTTGCACTAAACTTTATGATCGAATCTTTGGATCAACAGTTATATGATATCAAGATGACCATGGTACATAATCCTAATTGTACTAAGCGACCTACTATGAAAATATGTAATTCTTCATTTCAGATTAAGGAATGATATACAATATTTTTTATTACATAATGGCTCACCGTGGGCTCTCTTGTATAGCATACACATCATAGTTGCCCGCTTGTGTATTGTAATTGCAAGACTAAAATTGTGACTCTAGCTTAGTCAGTCATCGAAGGGATGTCTACTTCAAAGTTACAAGAAGCTTAGAAAGTTGTTTAATTTTTTTCAAAAGTTGTTTCATTATGTATTGCATGTTTTTGAAAAGTTGTAATCATCACTAAGCATCTTCAAACAATTTCAAAATTGAGATATCAAACAAATCAACTTTTATCGGCCATCCTCTATCAGTGATCAACCATTAAGTTTTGATTTATCGGCAACAACCTTTTGTCTGATCAATCATATTTTGAATTCCAATCCAACAATCTTGAAATGATCGACCATAGCTTTTGACCTGATCGATCATAGAGTTTTGACTGAATGATCATTATAGCAAATATTCACTAGTTTATCGCTAAATTTGTTTATAATGATCATATTATTTGGACCCCTTTACAAGGGACCCCATACTCATTGTTGGAAGACGCACAATTTGAGTATTCACTCCTATTCTCTCTAAACAAAGCTAAAAGCTCTCTTTGAGTGATTTTCTCAATAATTCTCTCCCATATTCTTTGATTCATTCAAATATTTCAAGGAGAACTTTGTTTGAAGATAGCCTCACACTTCACTATCGAATTAACAGAGTTGAATTGCTTGTCAGTGCTTAAGTTTTTCTAATAGCAGTTAAAACTCGTTTAGCAGCCTTCTCAAGCTCGGTGCTATTTATTCTATGAATTATATTTGTTATTCACATAAGAATATATATGCAATTATTTTCTGTTGTTTAATCCATGTTATCACTGTTATTTACATCAAGAATTATTCTTATTAATTGTAATAAGGATTATTGTCTTAGAAAAAATCATTGCAAATTATATATGTTTCTATGTTAACATCTTATGCAGGAGCTTGTACATGTTATATCCTCAAGTTTGCAGGAAGTGCTTGGAACTCCAAGTCCTGATAATCAAGTGGAAGTTAGAAGAAAACTGAAACATGTCTATTCTTATATAAATGCTTATGTATTTGATTTGTAGTGTTGATATGGGTGTCTGATCCAAGAATATGAAATATTAATATTTATAAAAAAAGTGAGATATTCACGTAAATATCTCATGATTTTTAGTAAAGCAGTTGGTTAGAGCGACCAATTGAGAAATACCTAGTCAGGAAGACTCATATCATGGTTCTTATCCATGTGAGTTTTCAAATGTAAAATACTATGCAGTGATCTGATGGGCTTGTGTGTTCTGAATATTATGTGTTTGTTGGTCATTCTACATAAAGTTTCTAAACTGCTTAGGACCACTATTCATCCCCCATATAGTGGTATCACGATCCCTAAACTCACAAATATAGGAGTATAGAAGTTCTATAAAATCATGTTAATCAACATATATCAAGAAAGTGTGAGCTAACTATCTTATATTGAATGGTCACATAGATGAGCACGATTTTGGATACTTTTTTATTTTTAGAACCATTTTCCTTAATTTAATGGACTAGAGTTTAAAACTCGCAAATATTGAAAAAATCTTCTTTTGAATAATTAAAGATGATGGGGCAAAGAGATAAATATAAAAGTTACATATATGATTATTTGAGCAAAAAATTATTTAATACAAAATAAATAAGTAACATTATGGGTGAATAATAAGATATATTTACTTGCACAAATATTATTTTAATTAAAATTATACCTAGTAAAACATTTATACAAAGTTGGAAACTACATAAGAAAACTAATGTAACGAGGATGATGTACTCTTTAAATATTGTAAAATAAGTTTTTGAAAACTAATATTAATAAAAGTTGGTTTTCTTCTAATAAGTTAATCAAACTGACTATTTGATTAGTCTCCCCTTCTTAGGTTATGTAGAAGAGCATAAGATAAAACTACTCAAACTCTACCTATTATGATTTCTTTGCAATTTTTGGAGCAACAATCAATTTAATAATCAATTAAAGGCAAACAGTGGGAAAAATGTAGTTTTTTCCACTAAAATAATTATATTAAATAATTTGAAGCTGACAAAAATATAAAAAGCATTCACAATAATAAAGCCTAAGATGTTCTACAATATGCAATTTTCAAATAGATGAAATAATGCGAAATGAATGTCTAAATGAACATGCAAACACATGGTTCAATATGCAAATACAGAAATAAGAAATAAAATAAAGGTGCAAATGACTGCGCAATTACCACTACCTGCGAGGGTAGTTGTGCAAATGTTCTAGGGGGTGCATCTCACGTGCTTCCTGAATTCTAGGGCTTGTTTAGTGATTGAAGATCATAAGAGGGGCATCCATGCAATTTTCTGTTTTGATATGTTCTCCACATCATGGAATTTGAATTACTCTTTTCCAAAGAAACGGGAGTGTCCAAAGAATGGAAATGTAACAATTGCATTCTTGTTGCTCGAAGTGCAATTGCTCTTGAGGGGTATGTGTGGAGGGCAGCTGATGGACGGAGGTCAGTTGCGTGGTCGATTGGCGGAGATGGTAGGGGCAAATGTTAAGGTGACAATATGTGGCAGCTCCTGGTGGTAATGTTAGTTGGTGAAGATGGCGAGCAGGCGGGCATCGACGTCGAACCCACAGTCGATGGAGATGGCGTTGAAGTTGAGTTGCTTAGCGAAGGAGCTCGTGGGATCCTCTTGCTCCAAGCGACAAATGCTCGGAGCTCAAAGGCACGACTAGGTGGCTCGCAGTCGAGGACTACCAGGGGAGGGGCAACCGTGACGAAGGTGGTGCGACGGCGGGCCGAAACCTCAGGCGGCTTGTGGCTGCTGAGCACATAGGGCGGTGCGGTTCCAGGGCGTCATCGGTTGGGGGCAGCGGCTGGAGGGGAGCCCAAGAAGATGAGGGTCGAAGGCTTCTTCTGCTCTACGAAGAAGGCTCATCATGCTACTGCTCGAGGATGCGGATCGAGTAGCTTCGAGGGACAATGGAATCCCACCTCTACTACTCTTCTTCTTGGTTGCAGGTGCGAACAAGGCAATGAAGACGTGGCTTAGCTCGGAGGTAAAGGCGGGGATGTCAGCGATGCGGCGGTGAGGTGGATGATCGTTAATGCGGACGTGGTGTTGAAGGGGAACCGCACCATGGGTGGCTGCGGCGGCTGGTGGTGGGAGTCGACCTGCACATGTGGAACTACGAGCAAGGGGGGGATGGCAATGGTGATTGGAAATAGGGGAACTTCCCTTGCATATGGAGTTGAATGGTTGTTGATGCCTGGGGATGTTGAACTCGAAGGAGCTCTACGGTTATCTCTCAACGCCTCGGCTATGGCGGAGCTCGACTGCGGGGGAGATGTGGCAGCGACAGGAGATGGTGACCTCCTGGATCTCGCCTAGGAAGTGCTGTTATCACTTGATGGCCTTTGGGTTTGCTGTCACCACACTCAAAGTTGGAGTTAGAGGCTTCTTCCCTAAGATGGCGGATGAAGAAAAATGATGGACGGGAAGAGAATAAAAAGAAGGAGGGAGTTAGAAAGGAAGCGGAGAAAGTGGATGAAATGGGAAGTTGATGACTTGGAGCGGGGAACAAGTAGTGGGAGAAGAAGTAAAAGGGAGAAAAAATAAAATAAAAATAAATAAAATAAAAATAAGTAGGTTACTAAAAATAATAAAGAGAAAATAAATAAATATAAATAATTGATTAAAATAAATAATAATAATAAATAATAATAAAATAAAATAAAATATGAAATTAATAAAATAATAAAAAATAGGGTGAAACGTGGCGGCTCCAGGAGAGCCACGTGTTGCTCCAAAAAAATCAAAAATTAAATGTAAAGAAAAATAAAAAAGAAATAACAAAAAGGGTTAAATCAAAAAGTGGTCAATACAAAAGTTGCTCGTCTTGACGAGATCTATAACTTTTGTGAAGGGCTAAAAATCAAACTAAATTATCTGTACAAAGTGTATTTTTGTGTGGTACCTTATAGGTATAAAATACCACTTTTTTATCTTTTGCATTTTTTGTCATTTTTAAATAAGAGAAAAACGAAATAAAATTAGAAAAATATGAAAGAAATATTTACAACTTAATCTTTTTTTGAATTTTTAGTAATTAAGAATATAAAAGGACAAAATACGATGGCATTTTGGTCAATATGTACAATATACAATAGGGGCCCAAAACCCAAGTTTTGCATACGATCTCCGATTTTAATGAAATTGGTCTTGTTTTGAAGGTCTTTGAATGTATATTACTTTAAAAATTAGTAGACCTAAATTAGACACTATATGAGAGAGATATACACATTTTAAGATTCTTATCTCAAACATGGATTTGGGTTTTATTGGGCAATTTTACAAGTTAGTATTTTTTTGATATTTTTAATTTATTAGTGTTAGTAATATGTACACTATAGAGTTGATTTTATTAGATTTGGAGTTAGTATAAAATATATACAAATATATGATTTTGACTAATATACATGTGAATATTTACAAGTAAATTTGGCTCCTTATTTAATGCAAATATGAATGTTAAAATGCAGATATTATTTACACATGCATGAATGTTAATTATGCAATATAAGTGGAAATATGCAGCTAACTCTCGGGAACAAAGCCCTATTTTCAACTTTTAGAGTGATGAATCACATATTCATCGGTAGTTGACTCGACTAGCTGGTAAACTACTGCAAGCTTGACGAATGATGTATTCATTTGTATATGTCATATATGCAGTACCACAAATAATATGAAACTAAGGATAAAATCAAGCAATCGTATCTTAATATGTAATGTATTTCTTGTAGTTACTCATCGTCCAGTCACCAAAATCAATGACACATAACATTTTTATGCAATTTGATGCACATTATTCTAAAATCCAACAAGTTACGAATTAAATGTATCAGTATTAGTATCTAAAGTACAATCATAATAGAAGATGATATATAAATAAGGAAGTTTATATATTTTTTCATCCAAGCTCAATTATTTTCAAAATGTGAAATAAGTTCAATAATGCATATATGGCTCCAAAAGAACACATGAATCATATAGATCACTATTTATAAGATATCTTGTGAGGAGATATCACAAAAAATACACCTCACCCAAGTTTTAATAAATATAAGATGTTATTCATAAGTTAATAAGATATTTTTAGTTGTGTAATTCTTATTATTCTAAATACAAAAACTATTTCTAGTATATTAGTTATATATTGATAATTACTTAACATGGTTAAAACAATAAACACCATGTATATAACTCTTTACTTATAAATTATTTCTATTTTTATTAACTAATCAGCACAACTATTTGTTACAACCAAGTATTGATCAAATTGAGTTATTTAACTCGATCGTAGCCTCTCACTCATCCATCCCCCATTTCAAACATGAAATCATTCCGACTAGCAGCTCAACTATTTCAAACTTGAAGAATGGCTTATTCATGTTTTTCTGTAAAGGGATGTTTCTAAGTAATTTGATTTTGCAAGATCTCGATACTCATCAATTAAACAACCACATACTTTAATATTAATATTTTATTATACATTCATAATAAAGGATATATGTTAAACCTTGACTTTTTGATTCAAATGTCTGATCGAGTAAAAACTCAAGATTATACAAACATATGTAATATATGACTCGTTGGAAGCATATCATCATCATGAATCCAATTTATCTGAAGTTCCATTATTATAACATCATATGAGGGAGATACAACCATAATAGCAAAGAAGTATTGATGAATCTATGATTCATTACTCTAATAGTTGAAAACAGAGGTTCATTCCCGAGTATTTAGATGCATTTAGGATCTTATTTTGCATCATCAACAATCATGCATATGTAAATAATTAGCATGCATTTTTGCATAAAAAGTGTTCATTTTCATTGTTGCATCTTAACCCCCAAAATCCCATAAAACTGTCTTTTATGTGTCTCATTAAATAAGGTTTCCAGGAAAATTGTCATTTAGCTAATTTGGGATTAAGTTGAATTAAATTTAATCAGGCTAAGTTCGATTGACTTCCTTAAGAAATCAGTAAAATCACATTTTGCATTTATATTACATATAAAAATATCAAAAAAATATTATTCTCAAAAACCATATTTTAAGTGATCTAAATTGAGCTCGAACCAATATTTGCTTCATTGAGTCGACATTGGGACTTGCCCAAGTTAAATACATATTGGATCAATTTTTCATTAATTGTTTGGTTTCTTATATAATTCATTTTTTATTGATATTTGATTGCCCGACTACAACAAAATCACATAATTAACATATGGTAATCGGGGGATAATTTTCATTTAGTGATCGCAATCACCCGTAATTAATTATGTGGAATTTTTGTTGTAGTCGAGCAAATACGATCAATCAAAAATCAGTTAAGAATAAATAAATTGGTTCAAGCAATATAAAATTTCTATTTTGAGCAAGCTTAAGGTCGAACACAAGGAAACAATATGACTTAAGCTCAATTTAAATCATTTAACGCACAGTTTTCATATGAGATTTTTTATTTTTTTTCATGCAAGATGAAACGCAAAACAAAAGTGAATATGAATAAAGTTCAACAAGAAAACAAGTACACTTGTGATGAAAATGAGATTAATCATATTATTTTTTATTTATTAATATCCTTACTTAAACTATTCAATAAAAACTAACTATAATTATATTAAATCAATTAATAACCTCTTATATACAATTAACCCTAATTACTATACATATTTCACCCTAATATTGTGTCCTATTTTTTGTGTTTCTTATTATATAAAATTCCTAAAAATAAGAGTAATTATTATTTATATTTGTTTTCACTTTTCTATAAAATAAAAAAATACAAAAATATCAAAATATTTAATAGAAGTGTTTTTAATTCTTTAAAGGTGCTTGTAAAAAAATATCTATTTATAGATGATTTGATTTTGCTTTTTGTTCAAATCACATTTAATTATTAATTTCACAATACTCATATATATTATCAACAACGGAATTATTCTTGATCTTTTTCAAGAATAATACACTTTTTCCGCAGATACTTGGAGATAAGGACATGACGATTGCACATTCCATGTACAGTGACTTGGATGTTGAGATCATATCTCAAATATATATCTTGGGGACTACTCAAAGATCTTTGATCAAATCAAAGCTGTAAATCTAATCTTCTCATTGTATCCGAATCGTATTCAGATCAATGTCCAACATTTGGATTAAGCTCATATTACTTCTCTATTGAGAGGAGTCACTAAAATTCAAACATGTTTCATCACTCCCTCAAAATGGAAGCCTCACAGTTATACAAATTTTTTTGTTCACATCACCCTTGAGTATTCCTAATACCCATACATCGTGCATACTAGAAGACTAGAATAAACCTGAAGTTTTTACATCACTTTTAGACTATCTTCTTCAGGGTTTTATCATTAAGTTTCTCATTTGATCACTGGGAGTTGGTATCGAGCATAAACTTTCCAAAAGCATATATCATACATGGGTACTGATCATATACTTTCCAAAAGAATATACCATACCCACAAATTCAATCAAGCTTCTAAAGCGAGGTGACCGTGCATTGGAATTTGATCCCAATATCTCATGAGTGAGCTTGTGTCTCCCGATTTAGTAATAAACATGTATGATCCCTTTGAGGGATCGTATTACTCATATATCCTTGTATGTACACTAGCTCGTCGATGTATAGACCTTGAATAGGTCATCAACATAACAGCCTGCCTAATGTACATGCGCAAACATATAGTAACACATTTGTCTTTGGATAGAGGATGCATGCCTATATCGAGATAGTATACAACATAAGTCTTGGTTATCTTGATCTTGTTAAGTTAACTCTTTAACCTAACTTATCTAACACCTCTGAATCTCTATTCCTATATAAAGGACCTACATCAAGAGATCAATCAGATATCAACCTTTGGAGAAGTACTTTTATCTCCTTCTCAGGCCAGAGAGCCTTTCTTAACAATCATTTCACAATGCTTGATGAGTCCTCAATCTAACTCTTTAGATATCATCCAAGCACCAGCCTCTATGATTCACCATTTGAATCAACAATTGTATGATCATTAATGTGGCCATGGTACATAAAACCTAATTGTACTAAGGGACCTATTATGCAAATTAGGTATTCTTCGTTCCATATGAAAGAGTGAACTGCAATAATATTTATTGCATAATGGCTTGCCATGGGCTCACAAGTCCAACAATGGGTGTAAGACCTATCGCGTGGAAGAGAAAGGTGAGCACATTGACTGAGGAGTGGAAGGATGCGGAGAGGAGTTGCGAGGTTATTGGATAATTTGGGTGAAGTAGGAGGAACGACAAGGCAAAGCAGGAGAGAGAGAGAGAGGTAGAAGATGGGTCGTGGGCCATTGGATATGGAGATCCAAGACCCTAATGAAGGCATGGTTGGAAGGCCCCAATTGAATCTCTAGAAGAGATCCTACGATATCGGGAGATGAGGTGTGGACCATCTGATGGAGACAAGCAAACGGTCACAGATTAGGCGCTGATGGAAGCTCCAGTTGCACCTAATTAAGATGATCAAGCGGCAGTAATTAAGGCGTGGATGGACGAGTCTGATAGATCCATCAGGAGTGAGTTTGGTTATATTTTTGTGAATAATTATGAAACAATTGTTGTTGCACATGTGGTATTTATGGACAGATATGAGATCTCCCAATTAAAGAAAAAGAGGTGCACCTTTCCCTTTAAGAGAGGGGACGACCAAGATGTCCTACTCCTTGTATGGGTGTCCCCTCTATCAAGGGAAGGAGGCTCCTCCTCTTTCCTTTAAATCCACGTGTTGAATTAAATCTAATGTGTTATAAATTATTTGTAACATATTTGATTTATTTTTTAAATTAATAATTATTATTGCAAATTATGCAATAAAATCATGGTCATTGATGGAAAGTACAAAAAATCTAAACTGTTGATTTTGTGAGCACATAGATTAGGATGCATGGACATCTAATTTATTATAAAATTAAGGGAAAGCCTAGATCTTCTTTTACAATACTATTGTAAGGGTAAACTCTCTCCACCATTATCTCTACATGCCTCTCTCTCTCTCTCTCAAGTGTGGTCATCCACATTTTAACCTAGAGAACGACATGGTTGTCGTCATGCCGGATCGACTTCTCGTGGATATCCATATTATTCAGTGGCCCTTGCTCATGAAAAATACGTTATATTTTATGAGACGAAATTAGGATATTCATTGCTTCAATATTTGACTTGGATTGTGAGAAGCACATGTCTTATCCGTGTGCTCACGCGTGTCTCCTCCGTCGGATTGGACTTGAGACATGAGGTCTCTTACTTTAGAGACAACAATCGCAACCATGCTTCAAGAGATATTCCTTGTCTGTTATATTTATGAAATGATTTTAGAAGTGTTATTGAATCATGTGATTTCATCTCTTTAATTTTTTAAATTTTCACTACTCGATGCAACTAGTATGATAGTTTCCCTACGTCGTATGTGATGCGACCTACATGCTTTCGTGATGCACTATGGCCTAAACACTAGCCTCCAAGTGGTATCAGATCCTTGATCAAAGGTCTTGTATGTGATCCAAAACCCTAAGGGAACAAGATTTTGCATATCAGATGTGTGGGGACTCATGATTTGTGCCCATGATGCACGTTTCGAACTAATTTTTGCTAAATTGAAAAGCCCCTGTTTATGCATTGTTTGGAAATTTTTTGGATAATATAATACATTTATAATGTCTAAATATTTCCCCAAAATAGTATCCAATTGTTGGCACCAAAAAATGCATGAATTAAAATTCGAAAAATTCTCACAGATGAAATTATTTTTGTATGTATTCACAAATGTGTAAGAAATTTATTTTTGATTACTATTAATATTGAAATATGAAATAAATACCTTAACTAATTCGAGGATTTAACCAGCAAATCGCTCAAATTTATTTCACGTGATTCCAACTTTCGTTTGCTCTGGATATTCCATATTTAGTGGAGATGGGTCGGATGGTGATTGAATCATCAAGATCTCCTTCTTAATGTGTTTATCAATCAACGAAATCAAAAAAATTATGAATTTGCCTTTATTAATTTGATGCTTAATTTTTATGAAAATAATTGATTAAACGTCAATGACCATTGAATGTATGTTTCATGACAAAAATCCTATTTAGCTTACAATAATTGTAGATCAACTTTTACATGTAAAATATGGTTGATTGATATGACTAGAAATTTAGAATCTCAAATTTGTTTTAAGATGCCTAAAAGATCTGAGTTATTAGTATATAATATAATGCCGATCCTCAAGGTCTATCGATAGAATCACAAGTACATTGATGTTATTTGTGTTGTTCTCAATCAGAATGGTGAAAGTGTCTAGTCCGGGTATGTTGGCTTGGTTCCTTAATTAGCACCTTGCATGTCAAGGAAATTCTCTCTCCCAGCATAATTTAAGTGTACTGACCCAATCCATTTCCGAGGAAAGAATAATATGAGTACTCTAATTATTAAAATACAAAATAATATGAACTTATGAGAGCTAATACCATATAGTAATATCATGCAAACCCTAATTGTTTGTTGGTTGATTGAATTGGATTGTTGATTAATTTAATATGATTAAATTAATTAGATCCAATTAAAAATAAACACTCCATTATGAATGGAGATGTGATTCCTTTGGAAGAATTAATCATAATGAATATTATTCATAATGATTAATTAAAATTTGAATAGGATACGGAGGATCATATAAATGACATCCATGGTCTCCCGTCAAGGCGAAGGGTTCTATCGCCATGGATTGTATGTTGGAGACGCTTGTCCGAAATCGTAGCTCCTACATACAAGCACACATGGATCGGGCTCTTTGCTTCTCAAAAGACTAAAGCCGTGTGCATAGTGACCCCATTATTGGTTCCCCATATTATCGAAGCGGTATTGGATTACACATAGTGAGTATTCTTGTTGACGGTTGATTCAATTAACAATAGGTCAATATCACCTTAAGAGTGGTGGGCCCAAGAGTTAAAGATCGATTTGGGAAATGAAAGTTGTAATTGCAAGGTGGAATGGATTCCTGCTTCTTTTTATTTCAGTTGCAGTTTCTCATATTATTGGGATGTAACAAATATAAAAAGGACACCTATATCTTGCTAGAGATATATCTCTTACTTTGAAAGTTTAATAAGGGATTGGACTTTTAGAGTTTAAAAGGCAAGACAAATTTGATTTAAAACATTAATATTCCTAATCAAAGTAAAATATTTTATGCAAATTATCTTATTTCAGATAAACTTCATTAAATCCACTCAAATTTATACTCAATCATAACTAGTATAATATTGTGGATTGGATCCATGATTAAGATGTAGTACTTACAGTTGTACACATCATGTATGTAGTTGAAATGTGCAAATTTCCTTAAAATAATGAGGGTTGATAATTCAATAGATAATAGGACAACAACCTAAGGTTTGTGTGTCTCTACATTATTAATTATTGATCTTTCATCGACTGTGATTTGAAAGTAACATGTCGATGATGATCGGACTTGTCAAGATCATTCTTAAAACCGAAGATGTTTTATCGAACATATGTGCTCTCAACATTTAATCATGAATGACATGGTTTGCTGCATTATGTAGAATGGTGGCTCGACAAAAGAAAATGTACTCAAAATGTTTGAGTACTTGCCTGAACCTAAGTTCTTTTTGAGTTAAGACGTGTGTGGATATGATGAATGTCATTATTCTACTATCTCTACTCAAGTCCATCATGAAGCATCACAATATTCATATTGTATGAATAGGACGAGGCAAGTATAAATGTTGAAATACTTTTATATTAAAGACCCTTGAGGACAAGTTCAATTGAGAGATCATTTATCTTGAGAAATGATTGTTTAAGTGTTAAATAACTGTAGTGGAAGCATGGGTCTGACACATGTAAGAAGGAAACTCAAAGAGTTAATAATACTTATGTGACTTCCATACATATGACATCCAAAGAGTTGGATGAATGCCAATATTGCAACAAGCTGTTGGATTGTGGTATGACCATACACACTATCTAAGATCCTTAGAGAAGGACCCGGATAGTGCATCGTGATATTCTACATCTACATATCATCATTGAAATTAACTTACTTATTAGACAAGAATAAAGTTCAATAATAATATCTCTTTATAATACATTTATAACTGGTTGCATATGTTTTAGAAGACTAGAAATTTTGATCTTAAGGCTTAATAGTCACCCACATATGAGTTCATGCAATTGTTGCAATGATCTCCATTGGATAGAAATACTACATTTTCTAAGTAGGAGAGTCATCATTCTTAGAGAATGTCTTTTTGACCTAGATATTATGATACATTCATTGTTTATTTCTAAACTTGTTAGGAATGCACATACATTCTGCAATATACCTATCATAAAAGTTATGATGGGCATATTTCATATAGTAATCTAACATCTAAAGGACTATACTAAAATAGAATATTAATGAACAGTTCACTAACATTTCTAATATTGGAAATTTAAATCTTAAAAGATCAATAGGAAGTTGAAGATCAATTGGCAATGATCTGGTATCAAGACTTGTACATATATGTATTGATAAGATCAATAGATTAGCAAGAGATGGAATTTTCAGATTGTTTGAAAGTTCAAATCTTACATGCTTGTGAATATTGTATTTAAAGTTAAATTGTCTGATGTGTCCTTCTGTAGGAATGGTGTAAGATGCTGAGGTATTCAAGTCCTCATACATATGATGTATGTCGACCCTCTATACCATAATGAACACTAATGATATGTAATATCTATTAGTGACTATTCATGATATGAGATTTCTTCCTATTAGAAAGCTTTGAAATGTTCAAAGATTTCATAATTTTGGTTGAGAACCAAAGTCATAAGGAAGATGAAATGAATTTGATCTAACTTAGGTAGCCAGTACCTATTTGTTGAATTCAAGGAATACCTTATAGATAAAGGAATATCATTCTTATCTCACTCCTCCTAATACATCTCAACTAAATGGAATTGTAAGGAGATGCAATTGGATCATGTTAGACATGATCTGATTAATGATGATATTAGCATAATTACCTCTTAGTTTCTGGGTATATATGTAGTAGAGATAGTAATATATATCCTTAATAAGATTCCATGCAAATATGAACCCAAAACTCCTCATGAGCTATGATTTGGAACCAAGTTTAGTGTCAAACACTGTAGGAGTTAAGGATTGCCTGGTCCATGCCATAACATGGATGCAAGAAAGCTAGAATGTTTCACTTTGAGAGTGCTACTTCATTAAGAAAACAAAGGATGGTATTGGATACCTACCTTGAGATTCTTAAAAGATTTCATCTCTAAGAATATGATTCTAAGAGGATGACTTTCTTGAGAATCAAGATAAGAATGAAGTAAAGAAACTCATTGAATCCTAAGAGGATAATGAGGCTCCTTGAATCGAAAACTAAAAGGACAATAAAGATGAAACACTCATACCTTTTTAAATCAATTTGAGGGTGGTAAGACCATCTAGAGGGTATGGATTCCATGTATCAAAGAAATCTAATAATGATCGAACTTCATATGATGAAGCTTATATAAATCATGACATGGAAAGATGGATGCTAGCAATAAAATCAATAGTAGACTTCATACACAAGTGTTGTGTATGGACCCTCGAGGATCCACCTGTAGGGGCCAAACCCATTAGGTGTAGATGGATCTTCAAGATAAAGAGGGAACCTGATGAGAAGGTAGAGACCTTCAAAGCATGGCTTGTGGCCATGAGCTATACATAGAAAGAAGACATCACTTATAATGAGACTCGCTTTCTAGTGACCATGCTTAAACCCATCAGAATATTTTTAACTGAAGCTACACAACTTCACTATGACATCTGGAAGATGGAAGTCAATATTACATTTTTCAATGAATACCTCAACGAGTATATTCATATGAAGTAGCCTCATGCCTTCATTGTTGGAGAATGCAAGATGTAGAACTCCACCTATGGACTCAAATATGCTTCTTGTAGTTGGAACATTAGATTTGTTGAAATTATAAATGTTATGATTTCAGATAGAATCTTCATGAACCATGTGAAGCTTAGTGAGAGTGCCATTGCGTTCATTATGCAAAATGTAGATAAAATCCTAATCATTTGGAATGATATAAGGATGATAATAAATATCTTATGATCTACTTGTTCCATACCTTGAGATATGATCTCAAGGATGCCTCTTATATCTTAGTTCTGAAGTTGTTCAGAAACAAAGAGAAGAGGCCATCAGGACCATCACATTAGCAATACACCTTGGACATTTTTTTTGAAAAACTCCAAGGAAAATTTATTTCCCTTAAGATATGGTACTGACCTATCTAAAGGGATAACACCTCAAAGAGTTGAGGATGTGAATGCCAAAGCAACATGTCCTGGTGCATTAGCTATGGGAAGCTCAATGTATGCTAGATGTGTAGAAGAGGTCAGATGTCAGCGATGTAGTGGGAGTAGTAAAATGTTACCAATCCCACCATGGAGATAAAATACTAAATTGTAGTAATAATCAACACCTTCAAAGGCACATGAATTTTTGAGATAGTGATCTCAATGTCTTTTCTTTAAGAAATTAAGGCTTTATAGATAGTGATCTAAAATCTCTTACCTACAAATACCTTACTAAGACTATGTTTTAATATGAGGAGAAAGAGATCTCCATGAATAAATATATAATTTATTGGTTATAATAATTATCGAGTTATAGTGATAAAGGCACAATAACTACTTTAACAAGATTGAGTATTAATCGCATAAGATGCAATGTTCGCGTTAGATGCGAGCACTATTATTAGGGGGTATGCAAGTCTATAAAAGGACTGGCATAGTCTCTCGGGAATAGGCTGACTAGTCATCCTACAACGCTATTATTCTAAATAGTCTATGATTATCACATGAATGTGGGTTTAAAGATTAACCCATTAAATGGCTTTTTGGGCTAGTTGGAGATTGTTGTAAATGTGAGCCCACGACGAGTCATTATGCAACAAATGTTATTGCAATTCCCTCCTTTATCAGAAATAAAGAATAACTAATTTGCATAATAGGTCCCTTAGTACAATTAGGGTTATATACCATGGACATATTAATAATCATACATCTATTAATTCAAATGTTGAATCATAGAGGATGCATCCTGGATAATATCTAAAGAGTTAGATTGAGGACTCATCAAGCATCGTCAAATGATTGTTAAGAAAGGATATCCAGCCTGAGAAGGATATGGCAATCCTTCTCCAAAGGCTGACATTTGATCAACTTCTTATGCAGGTCCTCTGCATAAGAATAGAAATTCGGAGGTGTTAGATAAGTTAAGTCAAAGAGTTGACTTAATGAGAACCAAGACCTATGTCATATACTGTCATGATATATGCATGCATCCTTTGACTGGAGTGTATACATTTGGCAGACTGATAGGCTAATGACCTATTCAAGGTCTATACCTTGGCGAATTGGTGTGCATACAAGGGTATATGAGTAATATGATCTCTCAAAGGGATCTTACATGTTCATTAGTTAACTGGAAGACATGAGCTCACTCATGAGATACTGGGATCAAATTCTGTGTATGGTTGTCTCGCTTTAGAAGCTTGATTGAATCTGTAGGTATGATATATGCTTTTGGAAGTATATGATCAATACCTATGTATGATATATGCTTTTGGAAAGTATATGGTCGATACCAGCCCCCAATGATCAAGTAAGAAACTTAATGATAAAACCCTGAAGAAGACAGTCTAAAAGTGATATGAAAACTTTGAGTTTGTTATAGGTCTTCCTGTATGTAGGATGTACAACAGTACGAGTATTCAGAATACTAGAGGGTGATGTGATTGTAAACGATTAGATAACCGTGACACTTCCATTCCGAGGGAGTGATGAAACATGTTTGGATTTTAGTGGCTCCTCTCAATATAGAAGTAATCTGATCTTAGTCTTAATGTTGGACATTGATCTCATTTCGATTCAAATACAATGAAGATTAGATTTATATTTTGATTTAATCAAACATCTTTGAGAGGCCCCAAAGATCTGGATTTGAGATATTATCTCAACATCCAAGTCTCTATACATGGGATGTACAAATCGTTCTATCCTTATCTCCAAGTATCCGTGGAGAAAGCACGTTATTCTTGAAAGAGATCAAGAATAATTCCATTGTTGATAATATATATGAGCATTGGTAAATTGATAATTAAATGTGATTTAATTATCATGAATAATATTAATATGATTCATATTATTTAGATACATGAGAATGGAGGCCCAAGGTAATTAAATATGATCTCAATATCAAAGATATGAATAATGTAGATATCCATATCTATATTAAACATGTATATCATAAATATGATTTATAATATATTAGAGAGAGCTAATTGTAAATAATGTTTACAAATTTAATGTTGATGTGAATTGGATTCACATTGAACAATTAATTGAAAATAAAATTTACATTTATATTAGACGTGTGAATATGATTCACGATTGTCAATGGCATGATTGAAGTTATCACAAAATAATTTGAATTCCATTATGTGAATAATTATGCAACAATTATTTTGCACATGTGGAATTTTTGGAGAGATATGATATCTCTCAATTAAGGAGAAAGAGGAGCACCTTCCCCTTTAAGAAGGAGGATGGCCAAGGAGTTCTACTCCTTGTATGGCTATCCCCTCTATTAAGGGAAGGAGGCTCCTCCCCTTTCCTTTAAATACATATGAGATTGATTTTAATTAAATATATTATGTTGTAAATTATTTGCTATATATTTGATTTATTTTAAATTAAAAATTATTGTTGCAAATTTATGCAGCAAAATCATAGACATTGATTGAAAGTACAAAATAATCCAAAATGTTGATTTTCTGAGCATGTGGATTATGATCCATGGACATCCAATTTATTATAAAAGAAGCACACATCTCATCCATGTGCTTGCAAGCATCTCCTCCATCGGATTGTACTTGAGACAAGAGGCCTCTTACTTTAGAGACAACGATCACAACCGCGCTTCAAGAGGTATTCCTATAACTTGTTTGCGATCTCGATGACATGATTTGAGAAGTGTTCTCGAATCACGTGGTTTCGTATCTTTAAAACTTTTTGTTTCCGCTGCCTGATGCAACTAGTATGACTACTTGCCCTATGTCATATGCGATGCGACCTACACCCTTCCATGATGCTCTAAGGCCTAAACCCTAGCCTTCACCCACATTCATCCTTACGAGCATCAAATACTGGTGGTAAGAATCACTTGAGCCACTATCTGGAACCATCAAGATCTTACCTTCATATCCTCCGCCTCTGCCCTCTTCATAGGCGTCTACCATTTCAAAGAGGTTCTCTCTAAGTCTCTTCTCCTCCCCCATGATAGGGGGAGATAGAATCGAGGTCTGACATTGGGGTTCCCTCTAGGTGTTAACTCATGATCTGCAAACCATGATATGACACCTCAATAATGGTCGTTGAGCAGCTCCAAATGGCTACTGGAGTCCAACAAAGAACTGAGGTTCGATCAGAGCCTCAACCCAATCCTCCCCATTCATCTCCATCCTTCTTCAGATTGCCTGGCAAGCATAACCTTAATTTTTGTGTTTTCTCCCATTTAATTAGACATGCATGGTCATTCCCATCCTCGATTGAGCACCTCAAACCGTCATCAGACTCTATCGATCCATGCGCACCCTTTCACTCACCGTCTCCCTCCCTTAGACTCTCCTTCCACCCCAGGCTTTCTTCTCTTACCATGTCGAAGAAAAACCCACCGAAACTCCACTTCTTCATCCTTTCAGGTGATGAATCTCGATTCCATCACCTTTATCCTTTTATTTTGGTCTTTAAACCCTAGCTAAATGCATGTATATAACATTAATTTGTACTAAATAACATTCATTATTTATACACTATTTATTGTATAAAATACTATATTTAATGCAAAAATAAAAAATAAAGAAATGGAAAGAAAAAGAAATGAATACCAAAGGTATTGAGTGACCCTAAACCACAAGACCTAGATGTCATGATGAATGGGTCGACAAGGAATAAAGCAGGCAGAGATAAGGGCAAAAAATACAATAAAACCCTAAATTTTAATTCCCTAATAAGTCCATTTCAGGATCTATTTTTTTCTTTATTATTTGTGCTTCAAATCTATAAACTTTGTACATTAAAGTTGTAGATAAAAATACATAAAAAATACAAAATTTATTTCACATAAAATAATGAATAATGTGCCCTAGACACTCAAAATAAAAAGCCAAAATCCAAACTTCATAGATCTATGTCTTCTCCATACTTTATCAAAATTGACTAAACTCTCCTTTAATTATATATAAAATTTAATTATCTATTTAATGAAGTAATTTCATTCAATTTGGAGTTAAGATGCAAAAGTAAAGTTTTAGACCCCCATTGTATATTATAACTGGATAAAATATCAATTTATTTATTCTTCATCTCTATTTCATGTTTTATAATTTTGTAAATAATATATGAAATATATTTCAATAACTAAAAATAAAATAAATCAATAAAAAATACAATAAAATAGATTAGTATACTAAAATAGATAGATGAATTATACATACATATACCTATATAATAAATACACCTATTTATTTAAGTGTACATATTACATCAGAAAAATACAATAAAAATGTATTTATTTGTATTTGAATAAGTTATAAATATATAAAATATGTAGATAAAAGAATAAAATCTAATATATATATATATATACTTGTAAAGAGTAACATACAACAAATAACCTTGAAAAAAATAAATAAAAATCAGATTAAAAAACTAAATAAAATAATAAATATTTTCCATGTTTTAATCTAAAATTAATAAAATCATTTAATATTTTAAATCGAATTAATAAAAGATTTTATTTGTGGTTTGTCTCTTAGTGTCCTACGTGGACCAATGGGACATTGCCTAGGTTGACCTCGATCAACTCTCCGGTCTCCATAAATCAGGTGATAGACCACTATTTTCCTCAATTTTCCCTCTTTATTCTTTCATTTTTTAGATTGATTCCTTCTGAGCTTTTGTTCCTCGATCTATGGTCTATCATGCACACACCTTATCTCCATCTGAGGATCATAGCCTCGATCATTCTTCCCGAGCCAACCTTCGCATGTACATAAGCAATTTGTAGGATTCCTTTCGATTTTTGATCTATTCCTACTCATTGTACTCATCATGCTCATTCCAATCCGAGTCGAGTAAGGTGACAACTTCTCCCCAGAGGTTTTGCCGCGTGCGCGCGACGTGGAGGAGAGAGATCAGAGTTCACCGACAATTGCCTGACTGAGCTCCACCAGCTCCCGCTTCGACTGATTGAGTCATAGTGTAAGCTTATTATTTCATAGCCCTAGGTTGTAGCTTTTATTTCCTGCATTTAGTTCGCATTTCATTCAATGCAGTAGCATAAATTTAGATTTTTATAGTTCATCGGAGCTCTGCTCCAACCACCGTTCCCTCGGACTTCAGTCGTTCTTCGACTCACCTTCCACTGCCATTTCATTCCCCATCGCTTTTTCTACTCTTCGACCCACTTGATTCCCCTCAATTCACCCTAGAACTGAGAGATCATGTCTCCCTCCACTGCCTTCTGTCGGAAACCACTCCCACCTCATTTTGCATCCATTCATCCTATTAACTATTTGAGGAAATTTTCCTTTGACCCTGCTTTTTTCATGTGCAGGTATTTTGGAACTTTAGGCTTAGCTGGAGGTGATTTTGAAGCCGAAGGAGGTCCACAGGTCGCCTGAGCTTCTCCGACCTCCTAGGACCGCTCTAGTGATCCTTGGAGATTTTTGACGCCACCAATAATTTCACGACATCTCCAGGGGGATTTTGGACCTTTTTTCGGCCTTAGAGATAGTTGGAGGAGGGAGAGTTCATTGGAGGAAACTCGCCTAGGCAGGGCTTCTTCCCAGTTCTTCCAGGTCTTCTCTCCACCGTCCGATCTTAGGGACACTCCAAGTCTTGCAGGAATCGTCGGATTGGGCTCCACTCAGCCATTTTATCATCTCTTGGGATCTAATCTCAAGTGTTGATTGACGAACCACCATCCGCTATTGAGGAGATACGACATGGATAGTGAGGACATATGAGCCATGCCTCACGTATTAATGGGGGTATTTTGCGCCTCACTTTCCCCTATTTTCTATTTTATTGTTCAGTCCAAAAACAATTATCTATAGTTATATATTTTCTGTAATATTGGCAAGTAAGCCCCTATACTTCTATTATTTGCACTTTAGACCCTCGCCATGTCACCTTACATGCTTGTACGTGTGAGGGATCGTGCATTTTGCAGAGGGACCCTTGGGTTTCTGCTATTTTCTTTTGGTCCATTAAATTTTGATTCACGTGCAATATTTCAATTAGAGCCTCGACCCAAGCCTCCCCCATTCATCTCCATCCTTCTTCAGATCTTCAGGAAAGCATAACCTTATTTTTATTGTGTTTTATCCCATCTAATTAGACATGCATGGTGATTCCCATCCTTGACTGAGAACCTCAAACCTTTTTCAGACTTCACTAATCCATGCGCACCCTTTCACTCACCGTCTCCCTCTATTAGACTCTCCTTCCACCCCAATCTTTCTTCTCTGACCATGTCGATGAAGAACTCACTGGACCTCCACTTCTCTGCCCTTACAGGTCCATACGTCACCCCATCTCACGCATGCTCATGCTTCATCTATAACATATTTCCTTTTGCAAGTCAACTCTTCAATGGTCAGAGTATCTGGAGTTGCTCTGTTCTAGGAGTTCTACTCCGACATGGTGGCATCGATTTGATTGATCGGTTACCCCCAATGCTCCATATTGCCTCCAGGGTCTTTGTCAGTAGCTTAGGAACCTTCGTCGACCATTTAATTGCAATGAAGAGCTTAGAGGAGGAATCAATAGCTCCTTGGAGTCCCAAAATCATTACCGCATCGAGGAGGATCTTGAATTAGCGGATGTTATCGTATCCTCCCTATTGTGACAGTCTAGATGTCACACCAGCTTCAGAACCAACACAAGAGCTACATTGGAACCGAAGCTCTCCTGATCTACTCAGGTCACCCACTGGAACCGAGCTCCACCCACATGCTTCGTACATGTTTGCTCAGGCAAATTTTTGATCACCCTTCTATTTCTTCAAAATTGCATTTAGGTCCCAACTGTACGCACCTCTCGTGAAGATCTTAGACAAATTGTGTGGGGCCATAAAGGTTTCTAAAATTGTAAAACGGTCCCTGTGTACTTGGTTAAATTGTAGGAAAGCCCTGAAGGTCTCTATAATTACAAAATTACCCTCTTGGGACTTTTTTGAAATGCTTTGCAATTAGTTTATGAATGTTTTCTTTCAGTTATGCCCTTACACTCTTTCTTGAATATATTGAGCATATGAACTCTGATTTCAACGTATTCAATTTTGTTGCTTATTTAATTCTCTATCTAATGGCATTATTGGTTTCCTAATTCATCATTTAGAACAATGTGTTTAATTTAAGGCATATAGTGTCATATTGATTGCTTATTTAATTTCCATTAAATAAAATTGGATATATTTTGATGATCAATTGATCATGAAATTGAATCATATAATTCTTGTTCAATTTATTTATCATTTAGGGGTTTCTCTATGCATGTATACATGTTTGCATATCATGGCATATTTTCGCATCTTATCTATATTTTAACTTGCATAAAATCCAAATAAAAAGTGCATTCTGTGACATGCTTCATCTTTGCATATGTCTTGTTTTGCATGGTTGACCTAGGTAAATTAAGTAATCATGTGATTTAACTACTATTATCTTATTAATCAACGAGGAAGCTCGTGTTCCTATGTTGGTATATTTACCAAGTTAAATATTCAAAAGTGTGGTTTCTGTAGTATCCATTTTCACCTCATGTACTACAATAAAACACGTCTATTGAAGATGTGAAAACACGGATCATCAACTATACCAAATTATTTTTAATGAGAAATGAGACCAAATTAACTAAGTGGTAATTTTTTGAGAAACCTTATGCAATGATGAGAATGAAACACATTTTTTATTTTAAAGCTTAATATGCATGCATGAAAAATGGGTGTTTTTTACAGGTTTTTGTATAATTTTTTATGCAAACATAATGCAAAAATTATGAAATTCTGGCAGAAAGTAAATATGAATGAAATGCAATTACTCTACTTTTTTTAAAAATTCTGATAATGTTGATTTTTTAATTTTCTTCTAAATTAGAGTGAGTTTAGATAGTTAATTTCTATGAAGTCCACAATATCAAATCAAGACAAACAAAAAATATCCCTTGTCTTCCAAATATGAATCTAGGGGACTTGAAATTTCATCAAAATGACATGTGTGCATATAGATAAAAATCAATTAAAGAATTCACTCCACTTTTTTATTTAAGCCACAAAACATATCCATTCAACTCAAAACTTGGGCATAATACTCATAAAAATTAGATGCACAACATTTAATTATTTAGCAAATTTATGAGCAAAGATTGATTTTATATGAGTTCCAAAAGATAGTTGGAAAAATAATACTGAAATTTTCTCTCTAAATTTTAGTAAATCGACCACACATGATCAAAATAAACCAATTCTCAATGTATAGAGAATAAATTCATGTAGAGAGTAAAGTCGTAATTTTTATTTTGTGATTTTATGAAAATTTAATGTCCACGAGGGTCAATGTGTAATACATAAAATAAGAATAAATAAATAAATATCGTAGAGACACACTTCTTCAATTACCAATATCTACCAGGGCGCTGGTGTAATTCTTGTAGTTGTCCATGTGTCACAGTTTAGATGTTGGATAATCATGTAATTCCACAGAAGGCTAAGGTCAAGAGTATGAAAGCCCATGCACCTGCTATCCACATGATGATTGGAGTGCTCAAATTGGACAGTTGGGCTCTAACCGTTCGCCTAATAGTTTTCTTTAGCAGTCTCGAATTTTAGATAGTTGTCACTTGGTTTGAATATTTTCAATGAATCACCTCTCGAGTGTCCAATTTCCTTTTTAACTTATGTGAGTGAAAAGAAGGAAGGAGATCGAAAAAGTCAATACGTGATTAAACACAATGATGCATGTAGGGGTTAGAGATGCGTACCTTGTTGCCAGTACTCTACATGTAGGGTGGTCTGTGCAGAATTTAAATACAGAAAAATCTAACCGATATGATGCAATGAACCGTCCTAACAATAACTTCTATTAATGAGCAAGAACCGATTAAACTTGACTAATCCAATTACACTTTATTCTATAGGTATAGAAATTCTTGTTTAGGATTTTTGGATCTAATTAATTATCTGGCTCAAGCAAATTAATAAAAAAAATTAATAGTTGGCTCACGAAATCCGTGTGAAACAAATAAAAATAAAGCGATGAAAACAAAACTGGTGAGGTCCACCAAGTGCACCGGTACTTGGTGAAACAGACCCCACAAACAAGGTATACACTACCTTTTACAAAAGTTCAAATTTAGAAATAAAGAAAGAAAAGTCTATGCAATTTTTTTTTAAACTTGGTCTCCTTCAAATCTTCTTCTGCTCCTCCTCTTATGCTCTCGTGTGGCTCGATGAAGAATAAGGCCACCTCCGCTACGCTTGGGTGCACCTCTCCTAAGAAAGTCGCCCTTGCTCGTCGGGCCCTCGCAAGAAAGAGAAGATAATGAATGTGTAAGAAACACAAGTTATATAAGTATGAGAAATAAAATGAAATAAATACAATTGTTATGAACATTATTTTTCCTATAAAGTATGATGAATTATATACAAACAGGATTTGAAATCATTATTTTTGAATTTTTCTACAATTTTATATGATTTTTTAAGATTTTTATTATTTTCCAATTTTTTTTGAGTTTTAAAAATAATTAATACGTGAAATTTTCATAGAAATTAAAATACACTAAAAAAGTAATCTATTTTTTTGGAATTTTTTACGTATTATTCGAATTTTTATGATTTTTGAAATGTCAAATAGGGAAAATGCAATGTTTTTTATTTTTAGTAATATCAAATAATGATATAACGTAATAAAAATTTACATAATGATGATGTGCACAATAGGAGTCCACAAGTTTTGTAGAATTTTGGGAGCATTAAAAGCATTTATTTCAATCAAATAAACGCGCACTTTTAAAGTCTAGAAATGAAGGGTTTAATGTTAATTTTTTTAATATTTTGATAACATAAAGTAATCAGAAAAAAATTGCAGGAAGAAAATGCAAATTACCCAAGAAAAACATTTAAACCACGTGACTTGAAACTTTGGTAGGGGCGTTTGTGAATTTTAGAAAGTTGGGGGCTTTATTGTATTTTTCCCCAAATTTTTTAGGGTGTGTTTGTTATGTGGGTTTAGGTGGGTTAAACTGGTAGCAGGTAATCCATTTTTAGATTTTGATATTTGGATAGAGGGTTAAATTGAGGGTGGGTTAGAAGTGGGTTTATTGTGATATGATTGTATTGAAGTTTGAAAAAGTGAGTAGTTATTGTGATGTGAATGTATTGAAGTTTGAAAAATTGAGTAGAAGTGGAATAACTTATATTTTTTATATAACATGATGGTATAATATATTATTTTTTATTGGAATAGATGGAACAAAATTAATTTATTTAATATATTAAAAAAAGGAAAATGTGGGACCCACTTGGAAAGAGAAAGAGTGGGTTTACCCCTTACCCTAATGGCATCTTACGGCAGGGCGCGGATCCTCTGCCGTAAGTGGATTGCAGCAGAGTCTGCTGCAATCCACGGATGAATGACACGTGGTGGTGAATGATCCAACGACCGACACTCTCGCCCCCTGCCTTTCCTTTCTCAAATCCCTACCCTCGTCCCCGACCCTCTTGTCCCCGACCATCGCCGCCTCTCACCCTCTTGTCGACCATCGCCACCCCTGACCATCGCCCCGACCCTCTCACCCCTGACCATCGCCGCCTCCCTGACCCTCTCTCACCCATGACCATCGCCGCCAAGCCCTCTCTCACCGCCCCCCGACCATCACCGCCTCTCGTCCCCGACCTTCTCTCGCCCCCGACCATCGCCGCCAATCCCTCTCTCGCCACCCACCCCGACCATCGCTGCCTCTCGTCCCCGTCCCTCTCTCGCCCCCGACCATCATTGCCAAGCCCTCTCTCGATGCCCACCCCGCCTGCCAAGCCCTCTCTCGCCGTCTTGTCGCTTCGCCTCCACCGTCTTCTGCCCCCTCTTATCCCCACCGCCATCCTCTCCCCCGATCTCAGCTCCTCTCGCCCCTGCCTCGTTTGTTTGATAATGTAATATGACATTTTTTAGTTATGCTTTTCTTTGGATATGTATATTTAGGTCATCGAGTCACATGCCATCATGTTGTAGATTGTACGAATAAACTCGTTTGTTGTGTAAAAACCTTTATTTATTTATTTTTTAAATAAATGTGCATATTTTTATATGTTAATGCTTGGTTCATTTTTCAATGAATTTGTCTCTTGTAGTTGGTTAATGGCAGATAGTCGGATCTCGTGCATGCCAATAACTGGAGATCAGTTAGTAGGTATTGATGTTGTTGATTCTCTCATGATGGTTAATACCGATTATCCAAACAATGTAGAATTGTCAATGGAAGAAGAGCCCTCTAATGGATTTGATGGACCATCGTTGACTTAGGAATTTGAAACTGTGGAAGACATGTCAATTTGTATAATTCATTTGCAGCAAAATGCGACTCCAGTGTTCGTAAAGACTACATAAACAAAAGTAAAATCATGGGAATGATTACTTCAGCCAAATTTGTTTGCGCTAAGGAGGGTTACAGAGGGTTTGATAAAAGAGATAAAGATACAACCAAGCCAAGAGCACAAACACGATTCGGTTGTGGTGCTCATTTGAAGATCAACCGAGATAAGAAATCTGAGAAGTATGTTGTAACACAATTGAAATTCGAGCATAATCATCCATTACATTTGGAAGAATGTGCCCACATGATGAGATCACAAAGACAAATTTTGGAGACACAATCAATTTAAATAGATATTGCTGCAGATGCTGGGATTTCTCTAAAGGGGGCACATGATCTTGCTGGAAAATTATCTGGAGGAGTTGAGCATCTCGGATACACGAAATTGTATCATAAGAACCTTTTACGAACGAGACGTCAAAATCAGATGGCAGCAGGAGAGCTTGGTTGTCTATTGGCATACTTTCAAGAGAAATCAGTACAAGATCCTTTCTTCCATTATGTGCTACAGCTCGATTGTGAAGATCAAGTTACAAATATATTTTGGGCAAATTCACGAATGCGGGAAGATTACTCCTTCTTTGGCGACGTTATCTGTTTTGACACGACATTCAATACCAATAGGGAGTTAGACCCTTCGGTACATTTACTGGTTTTAATCACCACCGTTAGATGGTTGTCTTCGGTCCTGCTTTACTATATGATGAAAGCATGGCTTCGTTTGAATGGTTATTCAAAACATTCGTTGAAGTCCATTCAAATAAAAAAACGAAGACAATTTTTACAAACGAGGATGCTGCAATGGGTGGTGCCATCACCAATAAGCTTCCAAAAGTTTCTCATTGTCTGTGTTCATATCATATAATGCACAATGCTATGAAAAATTTAGCTCCCATTGTCGGTGAGGTAGGTCCAGTTCTTCGAATGTTTGATAAATGCATGCATGATCTTGACGACGAAGCTGCTTTCATGAACAAGTGGGAGGAAATGATAAGGACCTATGAATTATGCGAAAATAGCTGGCTTTTTGGAAAATTTTTACAACGTCGTAATTGGGCCAAATATTATTTGAACAGGTTGCTCACTCTCGGGATGACAAACACACAATTATCAGAATCTTTTAACTCATCTGTCAAGGCATATCTTTGACGTGAATTCAATTATAGAGATTTTTTTTGTTTATTTCTAATGCATAATCATTGACAAGCGACACAACGAGCTGCAAACCGAGTTTGAAGCAAGACAAAAATTACCGAGAATCTTGATGCATGCACCAATGGTATTGCAAGCTGCAAAGATTTACACCCCTTATGTATTCGAGTTGTTCCAAAAAGAGTTTGAGAAGTTCCTCAGAATAATAATCTCGACAGTTGAAACCGTTGACGGATTGACTCGGTATACTGTTGTTGAGTATGGCAAAAAAATATCGCATACAGTCCGAATGATCTCCGATGTCGAGACCACAACTTGCTCTTGCAGACTCTTTGTAAGATCTACAATAATGTGTTCTCATATGATTAAAGTGTTGGATTCACTAAATTATAAGGAGATCCCCGATGCATTTATCGTTCGAAGATGGACAAAACATGTAAGAGATATTATCCTTGAAAGGGTTGATAATATCCCAAACGAGAGTGATCAAAGATTATGTGTTATCCAAAGGTATCAAAGGTAAATATCGCGCAATCCAAACTACCATCATCTTGACGAGGTATGCCATCAACTCTCGTTGTCTTCCATTCTAATACATCCGTCATTGCCAGAACTTCAACCATATACCGCTTTGCCCATCCAATGTAAGTGACTTATAATTGTATTAGATGAGAAAGGTTAACAGAATGTATACGACATGGTTAACAAGAGTCGCTTACTAATAAAAGTGCGGCTTTCTTATCCCCATGATGCCCAGTCCTAGAGTTTTACATCTTAAAACATTTCTCGTTCATATCAATGACAACGAGATGCCAATGCGCATCTGAGAAAATGATCATAAAATAAAGCGAAAGATTCTTCATGTTTTCCCGATAATTTTTTTTCCAAACTCAAATACCTCCTCGTGAGAAGCATGGCTTGGATCCCCACAAAATTTGTTCTGTGTCGAAATCACACGTTAATAGATAAGATCTTAAAAAAAGGTAATGAAACCACTTTACCTGTGCATATACGGATAGGAAACCACACTTGTGACGGGTCCTCATGTTGTGATTCTCAATAGCAAGGATGGCTACGTACGCATCAATCACCTCAAAAAGGAAAGATCCTATGTTAGTTCACTGTATTTTAAAATATATATCATAATATCATAATTTTTTAAACTTATATCATCAATCACAAACCCCCCTTTTCTTGCTTCTTCCAACTAGGTCGCCATGCAGTAATTGCCCGAAGATGTATGATAGACTATATCCTCAGACAACTGAATAAATATATTAAAGGTAATGTTAATGACAATTTTCTGATACATTAGTTACATGATTGAAATGTATGGTTACCTCTGCATTTTCAGGCTTCCCTCGGTCCTCACATCTCCCTTCCTCATCGTCCTTGTTTTTTTTCAATAGGTTTCCCAATTCCTCAATGTGCTCTCTCAGGCGTTTATTCTCTTCATCTGGTGATGATGATCCCGTCGCAATTCTTGAAGTGACTTTACATGCAGATGGGATATCCATCCGCCTCATTAACTGACTGAATGATGGAACATCATGCATCATCGGATAAACAAACTTCTTCTCTTGTTTAGACCACTCCACCTCTCCAATTACCTGTACATTAAAATGTAATTTAATAGATAAGATCTAAAAATATTAATTAAACAAAAATAATAATATACCTCATCCGATTGCAGAGTAGCAATGGCCCTTACTCTCCGATCTTCTTTACCCCCACTAGCCCATTTCTGCAGTCGGATAGACGTGGTGAAGAATGTGGGAGTTCAAATAGTGGTGTGCTCATAGCACCAAACCTGCATTATATATTAATTATAAAACATGCATCATTCATAGGATGTATGGATGGACGATAATTACTTACCAGTTGTGCAACAACACGGCCGATCATATATCCCACTGACTGGTCATCCCGATCCTCATTTCTTTTCTTAATGGAGTTCGAGACATCATCTAATTTGTCCATAAGGAAGTGATGAACTAGACCACCCCAATTGTAATACTTAACGTCATCCAAATGCGCTAAGTAATCAATGACATGCCTTGGACATGTGTAAGATGCAGTACACAACAGAAATGATGAACACATTAGCAGAATCCACAAAGAACGAAATATTTCAACATCATCCTCGTTTTCCAAATCTACCAAGCTCTTCATTTGCTGGCCAAAAAATCCCTAGATAGGTCTATACCTCCTTCTGATCCGAATAACTTCTCCTCCAACCATCCAATCTTCTTGACCCCGCCAGTCAGCTCAATGCAATAGCCACTGCAGGGTAGACCAAGACATGCAGCACACTTAAAACTAGTAAACTCTAGTGGAATTCCTCCAATATCAAATTTGTTATCCCCCAAACATCTACCCAGAAGTTCATCCAGTAGATAAGCGTTGACATCAATTTCAGGGATGTTCAATAGTCTACAAAAAGGTGTCTTGCTCATACGTCGATAATGAATATCTTTAGAGGAAATTTCTTCGATGGAGGACAAGTACCACCGAATTGAAAATCTGATCTTCACAACGTTCCTCCCTGTTAGCAATGTTTTCTTTAACGAAATGATAAAACCAACTACATTTTACTCATTTGCATCAAATATATATATCTTACATGTAGCTCCGTCATTGGTGGTAGATAGCGAAAATCTCTTATCGCCATCAACCGAGATCTTCTTGCGACGAGTGTTGCTTGTAGAGGCTGCCATTCTAAAAAATCAAATAAATTTAAACACCCACACAATATGAAATAAAATGACATGATAATCTCAAGTAGTTGCATACTCTTTGCTTCTTGATTAGGCCGACAACGAGAAAAGCGTGTGATACGAGAGAGGCAGGGCCGAGGAGGCAGAGTCGGGGGATAGGATGTTGTCTCTTACAGCGACAGCCTCGAGATAGAGGGTGGCGGAGAGTGGGCTTGGGTTGGTTGCGGGCAGGGGGAGCCTCACGCTATAGGATGGCGGTTATAGGGATTGGAGTGGGGGGAGGATGTGCCCTCCTCTAGCGGCGAGAGTGCGGTGATGACCGAACAGAGACGGTGGCGACGAGAGGGTTTGATGTAGGGGGAGAGGGTCGGGGGCGAGAGGGGGCTCGGGGTGGGGGGAGAGGTTGACGGCGAGGCATCAAGAGGGTGGCGTCAAGAAGGGGCTCGGTGTCACGGTAGAGGGTTGCGGTGAGAGGCGGGGGCGAGAGTAGTTGATGTTGGAGGAGAGGATGGCGGCGAGGAGGAGAGGGGGCGGGAGACGGTGGCGAAGTGACAAGAGGGAGAGATGCGGCGATGCTCGGGGTGGGCGGCGAGGGGGACGAGAGGTGGCGATGGTCGACAAGAGGGCGAGAGGCGACGATGCTCGGTGGTGGGCGGCGAGGGGGACGAGAGGCGGTGATGGTCGACAAGAGGGCGATCGGCGACGATGCTCGGGGTGGGCGAGAGAAGGTCGCTGAGGCGCCGATGGTCGGGGGAGAGAGGGTCGGGGACGAGGGTAGGGATTCAGGAGAGGAGGGGTTGGGGGCGGGAGTGTCAGCCGTTGGATCATTTACCGCCACGTGTCATTCATCCATGGATTGAAACAGACTCTGCTGCAATCCACTTACGGCAGAGGATCCGCGCCCCTTACGGCATGCTGGGATTCGTTCTGTTCCACGCCCAAGAAAGGGGACGTCGCCTCCTTTTCCTTCCTATCCAAGCCAGAAAGGGGGCATCTTTGTTCGTTCCTTCCAATCCAATAGAGGCACGATTGATTCTGGAGGAGCTCCAAGCTCTTGGCGGTCGGCGGTGTTGGAAAGATGGCAGAGGTGCAGTGGCGCTCATGATTGACGAAGGTGGTGTGCAAAGGGCGGAGGTGCTGATCTGAGGTGATGATTGGAGCGGAGGACAGTGCGGTCGAGATCTGGTGGAACGACAAGGCTTCATATGGTTGGAGTCCTGGCTGCGGTTGGTGGCTTGGGTAATGGATGATGGCACTATGGGGACGACGCAAGCATAGATCCAAGCTCTTGTGGGTGGTTGGGCAGGGAAGTGTCTCGTAAAGGTGGGCGGATCCAGACTGTGATGGGAGATCTGCGGAGGAGAGGCTGTTGGTCGCTCCTGGCAGGAAAACAGATCGGCGGTGGATGCGAGGTGCGGTGGTCAGGCAGAGCTCACGTGATCGACATTCTGTGGAGGAGGGCCGCCCGTTGTGGAGGGGGCAGTGGCTGCAACAATGGAAGATGAGGGGCTGGCTTGGGCGACACATGCCCAGGTCGCCTTCGCTGTGGAGAATGGGATCGGACGGTGGCTTCGAGCAACGGAGGTGGATGGTTGGCAATCCGAGTTGAAGGCATCGGTTGGAGTGCTGCCACCCCCAACCTTTTTTATTTATTTTATTTATTTTTTATATTTTTCAACAATAGCAAATATTATTTTTATTTTTTTAAAATCTTGTACACGTGCAATAAAATAGAATATACAAACCGACTCGAACACAATGGCTTGGTCCCAGAATCATACATGAATTTAAGGAATGGAAGATGAATCCAGTGGTTGTGATGGGAGATCTGTGGCTCTGGTCACCATACGTGATCGGAGGTGATAGATTATGTGAGATAGAACGTGAAACGAAGGAAAATCGAAGCTGGAGATGAAACAATCGAGGCAGATTTGGAATTTTGATTTAGAAGAATTAACTATGGTCAACATCTATGATTTAAAATTGACAAAAATGACAATGAAATTAATTACGAATGATTATCTACAATTAAGATAAAAAATAAAATGAACGATGGATCTCACCATGGAGTGGACAAATGCAGTAATCGCCTCGACGAATGTCGCTTCGCTATCACTGGACAGCTCGGAAGTTGGGTGCCCTTCTTCAGCAAGATTGCTCTCGGAAAAATTGGATCTTCTCCAAAATATTGATAAAAAAATAATGAAGGAGAGAAACCTATTAAAAAGAAGAAGAAATCCAAAAAAGGAAGATATGTACAAAAAAGAAGGTGTTAGTGGTTGTTTAAATAAATAAAATAAATAAATTAATTAATAAAGAAATTTAAAAAGAAATTCGTAATTATATAAAATAAATAAAATGGTAAAAAATAATTAGCCACCTTAATGGTGGTTATTTAAGGTATACAATCAAATCTTATATACATGGTAGGTTTTCAAATCAAATAAATAATAAATCAAACTTTTATAATTATATTAATTTAATTAATTAATGTTAGGTATTAATTTTTTTGATGGTTTTATATAAGGAGGTTAATTTTATACATATCGTATATACATACTGTAAATTATGCACATGAACAAATAAGGAAATAATTTTATATACATTTTTTAAAGAAAATTTTATTTGCTTTAAATTACTATGAACAATATTTACAATTATAAAAAATATAAATTTTTAAAAAAATAAATAATAAAAAATAATTATAATAAATAAATGGTCAAATGGCAAAAAGCACCCCAGAAAACTGACTTTTCAACTGTAACTATCACAACCATTTTAAAGATAATTTAATTTAGAGTACAATGGAAGTGAGTTTGATATAATTTGAGTTTGTATGGAGCCGGAATTGATCTTTCAACTATAACTTCACGACTTTTTTCGAGTGTGGTTACTTTTATTTTGTACATGATTTTATTTTGCAAATATTTTTATTATTTAGAGAACATTTTTATTTACAACTTTTGTTTGGAAAATTATTTAATTGAAGTTAATTTATACAAATAAAATAGTGTTAGTTTCATACAAATATACATAAAATAAATAAGGAAATGGAGAGTATCTATAAAACACATTTTTTGGATTGTATGATTATAGACCCTATCTCCCCCTACTTTATTCTTGGTTGATTAGGTCAAGTCTCGACCTTCTCTCGGGGTTCGGGCCAGCTTGTATCTATTACATATATAAAATCTCTTGTTTTTTTCCTCTTATTTATTTATTTATTTTAGGATAAAATAACTATATATGTATAATATTTACACACAGATGCAAGTTAGTAAGAATGTGGATTTATCAGTATATACAAGTGTTTATAAGGGATTTTAAGCTAAAATAAATGAATAAAGATGATTAAACGCAGATTCGTCAACGGTTGGGCTCGCTATTCTTTGATATGATGAAAGAGGTTTCACCATGTGATTGCTCCAAGTGCGGTCGATGGTGCAGATCAAAGGACTCATGTGCTAATCTCTTGGTCGTAGATGGTTTCCTATGATGCTCGTGATTGACAATGAGAGTTGCGAAATCCTTGAATCGTAGAATTTAAGATTAATGTGTGAGGTAAGGTGGGTTCCTATCCCTCGAGTGATTTAGCTGCTCGGTGGATATGGAAATGTCTGATTCAGGGCCTTGCTAGTGTTCATATGCTCTTGAAAGTGAGGGGTTACAACCTGCACATCACGAAAGTATGAATATTGAATTGTATCAGATCTAGGTCTATTAGTTAACTAGTCGATAATGCATTGGAATTTAAAAAATTGATAAAACCACATGGCATGGGAACAATTCCCATGTCATTTCGCCATGATCACATGAGTAATAGGATTATCTCTTGAAGTGTGATCGTGGTCTACGCGCCTCTAAGAGAAGAGACCTCCTGTCTCAATTTGATCTGATGTAGAGAGCACTTATGGACACGTGGATGAGATGCATCTTCCCACAATCCAAAGCGACGATCCAAGCGGAGAATCTCCTGATTTTTTTGTACGAAATCCACCACCTTCTTCAAGAGCATGATGCGCCAGAGAAGATGAAGATCCATGAGAAGTCAGTTTGGCAGCATGATGACAGTGTGATGATGATCATGTCTCCTCACCATAGGGTAGGGGACAACCACACAAGAAGGGAGAGAGAGAGGGTATATACGTATGGTAGAGAGAGAGAGAGAAATATTTGCAACAATTGCTTCAACTTAATTCAATGAAAGAAGGCTATGGCTAGCCATTTTTTTATACAAAACTGGATGGCTGGGATGCACTCCTAGTGCACTCCTAATTGAATCAATGACCAATATTATTTTGAAATTTCCAATATCATAATTTATTGCAAGAAAATAAGTTGAAGACATTCCTTAACAAATTAACTCAATAAAAACAAATTTGATGCAGAAGATTTAGGAAAGAGGAGATCCTCTTGGCTAAAGAGGGTCAATGACCACCACGGTTTCTACACCATGGTTGCCCACTCCTTATTAGGATTGGATTGGCTATCACCCCATTCTTATTCGGTGAGATCTCAATCTCAACCAATTCTTATACATGTGCAACAATTTTCTTATTGAATATTATCACTAAAATGATTCCTAATCATTTTGTGATAACTCCAATTATGACATTGATAATTATGAATCATATTCAACCATCCAATATTAAATGTAAATCACATTTACATTTATTTAATAATATGAATCTATTCACATTAACTTATAAATCGTTAATTTTATTTATAATTAAACCTCTTTGTGATATTGTGGATCACATCCATAATAACCATGAGTACTGTGTATAGTGTTATCCACATTAATCTTATCTATGATAAATCAATCCAATTCAATTATCCTAGGTGCCTCTCTACAAATATTCAAATAATGTGAATCATGCAAGAACAATCGTTTTTATTTTTTAAGGATTTTAAACATATATTAGGTATTTCAAATTAATATTAATAATATAAAATATCAACATATTATAAGAGATATATAGTATATATAGAGTATTATTTTTTTAAAAGAAAATATATACCTACATATAGTCAAATTTATAAAATATTTTTTTATGCTTAATATTTTTAATATTTCATAATTTTTCTTATATTTTTGGCTAATTTTTATGTTTTTTTAATATATTTAAATATAAACAATGAATATATGTATCGAACTATTTTCAGTTTTGAGAAAAAAATAGATAATAAGTCCAAAATTTTCCAAATTTATTTTTTATATATTTATAGAATATAAATATAAATATAGAATAAAATATCATTTTTTATATTTTATATAATTTTCCTGATTTTTATCAGTTTTAAAGTTTTTTTAATTTTAGGGTTTTCTTTTGATAGTTTGTTATGATTTTTTGTCCGGAGTTATAATATATAGTAATATATACGTGCTATAATTTTGTAATTTTTAAATATAATTTTTTATTTTTTGAATTTTTATTTGTAAACATGGAATATGATACTCCTATTCTATTTTTAGTAAATGGAACATTGTAAGTATATACCTAAGTAACAATACCTCGTGGATCGACAATGTACAAGGCACCTACAATAAATTTTCTAGAATTTTCAGGGAACATGATATAATTAATAAAAATAAAAATGTAATAAATAAAATACACTACTACCATGGGTATTTTTAGAAAAAAACAATAAATTACATGGTCTTGCATGCAAAAATCTCCAATGTTTCACTCTTGTTTTACAAATTTATACTAAATACCTATAAACAAAAGCTGTAAGGGCTTTAGAGTAATATACACAACACTGCATGTGACGTAACACATGAGGCATAAGGACCTCTATGAAATTTTCAAGGGAATAAGAGGAGGTCCTTGCAATTTTTACAAAAGATTTTATAGAACCTTACTATAAAATAATAAAGGGGGGTAAGGTTCTTATGAAATTTACCACTTAATGTGCAATCCATGGGTGAACGATGCTCCATGTGAATTGATTGACGGTGTTGGGCATGCAACGTTTTGCCTTGTTGTGAATGGCCCGGATTAGATTTGAGCCGCTCTTTAGATCCAATGACTCATGGGGCAGGCAGTCTTCAATCCTTTGCTCCAAGCGCCTCAAGCAGCCAATCGCCTCGCCGATAGTCTCTTTCACTTCTTGGGAGGTCGTCGCTCGTGCATGAGGAGTTGGATAAGTCCTAGCCCCATTAGAAGGTGCTTGGAGCTCTGACACACCTCATACTCTGAGTTGTACTTTGAGGTTGTATTCCATGTGCTACAAAACTCCAATTTATGCACAAAAAGGAAGGGGAAGATGAGAGTGTTGGACATGTGAGCCCACAATGAGCCATTATGTAACAAAGGTTATTGTAATTCACTCCTTGATATGAAATGAAAAATAACTAAATTCCATGATAGGTCCTTTAGTAAAAGTAGGGATATGTACATATGGCCATCTTAATAATCATAGAACTGTTAATTCAAAGGTTGAATCATATAGGCTGGTACTTGGATGATATCTAAAGAGTTAGACTAAGGACTCATCAAGCATCATCAAATGATTATTAAGAAAGGATCTCCAGCTTGAGTAGGAGATGGCGATCCTTCTTTAAAGGCTGATATCTGACCGACCTCTTGATGCATGTCCTATGCATAGGAATAGAGATTCAGAGGTGTCAGATAAGTTAGGTCAAAGAGTTATCTTAACATGGTCGAGATAACCAAAGACCTATCTTGTATACTATCATGATATATGCACACATCCTCTGATCGGAGACATATGTATTATTATATGTTTGAGTGTGTACAATAGTTGAACCATTAGGTTGATGACCTAACCAAGGTTTATACACCAACGAGCTAGTGTGCACATGAGGGCATATGAGTAATATAATCTTTCAAAGGGATCATACATGTTCTCTACTAAATTGAAAGGCTTGAGCTCACTCATGAGATATTGGGATTAAATTCCATGCATAGTCGTCTTACTTTAAAAGCATGACCGAATTTATAGGTACGATATATGCTTTTGGAAAGTATATGATCGATACAAACTCCCAATGGTCAAATTAGAAACTTAATGATAAAACTCTGAAGGATACATTTCAAACATGATCTAAAACTTTGGGTTTATTCTAGGTCTTCCAGTATGCAGGATGTATGAGTATTATGAATACTCGAGGGTGATGTGATCGAAAATGATTGTATAATCTTGACACTTCCATTCTGAGGGAGTGATGAAACGGGTCTGGATTTTAAGAATTTTCTCAGTAGGAAGCAATCTGATCTTAGTCCAAATGTTGGACATTGATCTACATATGATTCAGATGCAATGAGAAGATTAGATTCACAGATTTGATTTAATCAAGCATCTTTGAGAGGTTCTCGAGATCTATATTTGAGATATAATCCAAATATCTAAGTGACTATACATGGAATGCATAATCGACCTGACCTTATCTCCAAGTATCTGAGGAGAAGGCATACAATTTTTGAAAGAGTTTGAAAATTGTTCCATGAGCAAATACTATATATACATTGAAAAAATTGCACAATTAAATAGGATTTAATTATCATAATTAGTGTGTGGATAGAGATATCTAAGATAATTAAACTGGATTTAGATATCATTTATTGGATTAATGTGGATAAGATCTACAATATCTTGTAGAGAGTTAATTACGAATAAAATTCACAATATATATGCCAATGTAAATTGTATTCACATTACATATTGTAAATATGATTTACATTAAATATTGAATGGAAGAATTTAATTCTTAATTACAAATAATTTAATTGCATTTATCACAAATAATTTGGAATTATTTGGTGACAATTCAATTATTCAATTCATTAATGTATTGGATAATTAAATTTGTGATGCATTCCACCTTAGTGTAGATGTGCATGGGTAGTTTCAACCATGGTGGACGTCCACCCTATTTTAATATATGGATGAGCTCTCTTAATTATCTTTCATTTATCGATTAATTATTTTAATTGTTATAATTTGAAAATTATTTACAAATTATCTCTTTGTATTTTCTTTATTGTTTACGGTAAACTAAAAGAAACAAAAAATCAATCTAAACCACTGATTAGTTAGAGTACATGGATTGTGATCTATGGAAAGAAACACAAAAAATCTAAATCATTGATTATTGTGAACACATGGATTGGGATCCATGGACTTCCATAATGCTATAAAAGAGAGGCCAACCCTAGCTCTCTTTACACAAGTTGAATGCAATGGTTACATTAACAAAATCTCTTTCTCTCCACACATCCACTCTTTCTCTACAACCTTGATGGAGATCACAATTATCATTGTTCTGCGTGGTGTTGTCGGACTAATCGCTTGAGGAACTCGGTCTTCCTCAGTACCTCATTGATGAAACTCAGTTTCATTGTATTAATTCCCATATATTAACCCCCTAACTTAGACTAGTGTAAATAAAAAACAGATAAATCAACGTACATATCCAAGCCGTTGAATAAAATAAAAAAAATAGTGTTTTTATACCCTTAAAAATACTCACAAAAATATTTCTCCCTTCGTTTAACCTCGTTTCTGTTTTTGGTCAACATGAAACTTGTAGTTCTCACCGAGATCTACAACTTTCATTTTTGAGTTTTTCCAAATTTGGCCATTTTCTCCATTTTTTGAGTTTTTCTTTTCGAATAATCTTATTGGGCCACGTGGCGCTTTCTGGTTGCGCCACGTGGTCCGCTCACTTTGTGCCACCCGTACCCCTTTCCAGCCATTGGATCCAACCTTGAAGCTTCCATCCCGGCCGCTGATCTGTGCCTCATTCTCCACCACCCGATCCTACTCCCATATCGCATCTCGCCCGTTCGCCGGTGCCTTTCTCTCATCTTGCCTCGTATAGGTCTTCACCACCACTCGATCCACTTCCAGATCTTTAATCAAGGCCGCATGCACTCGTTGCATTTCTATCCCTTCGATTTGCCCATCCAATCACATCACAGCCGTTAGCTTGCACCCACATATCCTGGCGATACGTGGGTGCTCTCATCCACCCTCGATCATTCCTCCATTGATGTAATATGAGCCATTCACGCGCGCCCACTTCTCAACCGTTGGATCGCAAGATCCAACGGTGGAGACCTCATCTCCTACCTCCGGACCCCAACTCTCTCCCACATCCTCCACCTCGTGCACTCGTCGCCCCCTTTACTTTTCCCCCATCTCCTCAGCCAGCCTCACCACTCTTTATCTACCCCACGACCAAGACCCATCATCCCTCACCCTCGTGTGCCCCTTAGCTCGGCATATTTCCATCTCCTTTGATCCACATCTCCCACGCAAGTCACGTCGACCTCCATCAAATGCTTTCAACCCCTTCTTCAAATATGTCTTCGCTGGCCACCTTCGAGCATGTCCACCTTTACTAGGGGCTTCACGCAATACCTCTCTGCCTCATCGTGATAAGGGGAGGTCGGATGGAAGGCACTAAGATGGCGGTGTCTCTGGTGTTGACCCCTAGCCATGTAGGCCAGGCCTCTAGGGCTCGCTCACCGGCAAGATTCTTTGAGGGGTCGTCGGAGTCCAGCGATGACCTGAACTCCCCTCGGAGCTCAGCATAGGTCGCAACATCCATCAATCCTTCCAAGTAAGATCCTTGATCTTCTCTGTGTTTTTACTTGTTTTCTTGTAATTAATTAGGCTCCTCCACTCATCGTTACCTTCCATTAATCATCACCCAAGCTTCACCGTGCATCAACCACCTTCACACACCCCTCCGTTGGTCATGTCCCCTTCTCCATAGCCTGACCACCTTCAACCCGTCTTCTCACCGATACGCCGGAGAGAAGCTCCAGTCTCCCATCTCTCCTCCCATATGAGACCCCATTACATCCACCCCCTAGCACCAAATGCATACTTTGGCTATTGTACTAACTTTGTAGGTATCTTCATCAATGGTCAGAGCCTTCAACGGAGCAACCTTTGCGAGCTCTATGTCCGACATATAAGCATCAACAACATCCTCCAGGTGGTCCAGCATCTTGGCATTGCTTAGACGATGGCGTCAGACCTTCCAGGAGTAGTCCCAAGGCTTATATGAGATCGAGCGATGATGGAGAAGCTCCAACATCTCTCAGAACCCCAATATCACCGCCAAACCCATGACAAAGGAAGAAGAATCAAGGTGTACAGTTGCCGTTGGATGGCACCCCTCCGGTGCCCATCCAACATCTTACATTCAACCACGTCATAGCCCTTTGCAAGTCACAACCGCCGTCCAATTCCCATGATCGGACGATCCGCAGAGATACACATGTCTCCACTGAGCCTCCTTCCTGTGCTTCTAGACTCGGAACACCCTAGCCAAGCCAGGGTTTCATCCGATGGCACGTGGCCCGAGCCACCCCCGAGCCTTTGTTCGAGCCTCCATCGACTACTGAACCTAGCCTCATGTGCTCGGTCACGCGAGGTCTGGGTAATTTGCAGGGAGGTCCAGACAACTTCTTCTGCATTCAAATCCTACTATCACATATTACTCACACATGCTTGGAGTTAATTGCACCCGACCCCCTCTGGCCCCTACGCGTGTGGTAAGTTTACAGGGAAGGCCTCGTGCTTTATTTTATTTACATTTAGGCCAGGGACCTATTTGTAGTATTTACTATATTTATTTTATATTTTTCTTACATTTATGTTCCCGAGGTCTTTTGTTAATACCTTGAGCATCAAAGCTCTGTTTGAGTCAATTTCAGTTGTGTTTCGAAGGTCATTTCATTATCTTTCTAATGCATGATTGATTTCTTATTTTGGCACTTAAGTTAGGTTGATTAATTTTAATCATGAAGTGTCGTATGTGTAATGATTCTTAATACCATTGAGTAATTTCTTAATTACATTTGCTTCATCAAATGTTCTGAAATTGGCGTTATTTTCATTGCTCAACGATTTCATCTAGATCGGCCATATGTGCATATGTTTATATTTGAATTTCTTTGCATGATAAAAATTAAAAAAACCCCATGTGTCTGCATAATGTCTTTGTGTGCATTTCGACCTATGAGTTTTGTAATCCAATGCTTAATATGGATATTAGGAGTCTAGATAATCACTTAAGAGGCTTGTGTCCCTAAGTTCGACCTTGAGCTTGCCCAAGTAAAATAAAATCGATCGCTTTAATTTAATTGATGAATTCTTAAGCAGTTTTTGATGGATACGATTCGGTCGACTACAACGCATTAATTCCACAAAATTAAGAGGCCGAATTTGTGGTTCGTCAAATGACATCATTGTCGGGGACACAACTCATCTTTTGTTTATTTAGATTTTTAGTATTTAATTGAATGTAAATTTCTAACTTATAGGTCTTGTCATTATTTTATTAATAATTCTCATATATTTATCTAATGCATGCTTTTTGTGGCAGGGTCCCTTGGCGATCAAGGAGGCGAGAAGCAGGAGTTCTCGCTGCGAGGAGCTGCATAAGCAACCATTAGAGAAAATTGAAGAAATAAAAAATGTTTCTCGCATTTTATTTCATTCCATTGTAATAATCGTCTTTACAGTGGTCTTCGTTGGAAGATTCACAAGTGTAAATGAATGAAGAAATTGTGGTTGTGTGGGGATCTCCCCACTTGAGTGTCGACCTAGGATCAGGAACGTGACTCTTTGAGCTAGTCCACATTTTTTGATGTGTTTGATCGTAGACAGGACACATTAAATTTAGACGCACATAGACATCGCTTCACTTAGACAAAAATAAAATGTAATCTTCTCCGCTAATATAAGCATGTTGGGTGCGGTTTTTCATTGACTTGCATACATTCGATTTTAGTTCCAATTCAGTCATATTTTTCACGAATTTTGATCAAGGCACTGCAAGTTTTCTCTTATCATAGCTCATGATTTTATCGACTACATTGGCTTTCTCTCAACCCCCCTTCCTGGCTTGATCACCTAGGATTAATGGAAATTGGGAATGAGCGATAGACGATGATTGATTGATTTATGCTCACATTAAAAAAGTGATATCCTTAAGCTAATAATTGGGATTATTAATGCAAGTTGATGAACAAAATGGAGTAAAATCATGTTTTGGGAGAGCAACACCATTTTTACGTAGGATGTTTTGATTTGACATTTCTAGTATCCTTGCATAAATTAAAATGATTTTTTATCACCAATAAAAATGAAAAGATAATCAACCAACACTTGTTTGTTTCGCGTGTGAGTTGGTGAATCAAAGGGTATTGTTTGATTGATTGAGCCTTGATTGTTTCGGCACTCTCCCCTAGACCCTAGGTGCTCCATTCATCTTCGTAGAATCATCCGCTCATTTGTGAATTCTCCCTAACTTCTTTGTTCCCCTCAGGTCTCCCCAACATCATTTATCCATCTCATTACTTAGGCTACTCTTAGCCTAAGTATAGGGGGACATGAGTCCTCGTGATTTTCTTACTCATTTATCCTTCTTCCTGATACTCAAGTTATTTCTAACCTAAGTATAGGGGGACATCCTCCTCAGTTCATATATATTTTTCTATACGTTAAATTGAGTTATAGCTTTGTATCACTTAGTTCAATGAGGACATATCAAAATTTAAGTATGGGGGTATACCGTATATACAATATATATGTACTTTGGCCATATTTTGGAAAATTTTTGAAAATTTAAAACTTTTTGGGCTATAGTATATTCTTATGAACTAAGTTGGACAAAGCTTTGAGGAATTTTTTGTTCTATGTTACATTTTTTTAATGAAAAATATTTTTGAAAATGATTTGATTAATGGGTTTTAGTTGTTTTGAAAATTATTTGAAAAATGTTTGTATAGTGACATGGTTTGGAAAATATTTTCAAAACTTGATTTCAGTAAAGGAAAATGAGTTTAACTTGTGTTCTATCTTTACTTAAAAATCCATAAAAATGAGAAAAATTAAAATCCTCTAAAAGACAAACTGACTACTAAACTGAAATAAGTAGCCACTTTCAGTGAGGGTCTCCCTTAGCAGAGTAGGTGGTCTAGAAGACACCGTGAAAGGCTCCGTCTTCAAGCAACGAGTACTGTTCTATGCCCCGTACTTACACTATACTGGATGAACGTAGATGCAACTACTCATTTGAGTTTAGGCAGTCATTAGGCCTTTTAAATTCTTCATAAAAAATTGAAAAAAATGGATGAAGGAGTTGGATTTAATCCCTACCATTTTCACTTTCACATAGGGTTAGTGATGTTCGAGAACACTTGATTTAAGAGGTCTTGAGATTTTAGGTTAACCAGCCTTAGCCATCAGGGTCTTTAACTTAATTATCCACATTTCCCTTGTTTGCCAGATTAACGTGATATATTGCTTGCTTGGTCTCAAACCTTAAGAATATGATCAACACTTCACATATACAACTGCGATTATGATGAGATGAGTTGACATTTCACTTAAAGGACTGAGATGAGGGATTCAAGTCAGGACTCGATTTAATGATGCTCGAGGATGGGATAAAATCATTAAAGGCTTCATGAAACATGAGTGTCAACATTTTTTAGCCAGTATGAGAACTTGGTTCTTGTACTAATCTCTTGACATCTACCTAAGTGCCAGGGTGTGAATAAAATAAAAATGTTGATCAGTGTGCGCCAACTCTCGATAAAAGCAGTGGAGCTAGCCAAAAATAATACAAATCAAATGTTGAAAAAAGCTCTCGTCCTACAAAGTCAATTATCGAAAGAGCTTCCACCAAAGGCAAGTGCTCCCAATCATCTCAAAGTGTCAACTTGGACCACCACTATTAGGACTAGGAGTCAGGCTTGCTCCAAAAAAGGGCTCTACATTGTAAATGCTATAAGTCTGGGTGTAGAAGGTATAATAGATATTAAAAAAAGGCACACCCGGTGTACTCCCAGAAAAACAAGTGCAGACGACTCCAACTTCTCTTGATGGACACACAGATAAACATCAAAAATATGCATTGACTTAGTAAAGCACTTGAGAAAATCCTTATTCCAATGAGAGTGAGAGAAGAAATGACAAAATCCTAAACCCTCCATCAATTGGTCTGCCACCTACACTTCTAAGTCTGACAACTAAAGAGATGGTGGATTGGACGCAATATTTGATTTATTCCCTATAGTTGAGGATTGGGTCCTTAGGAGAATTTCTTGGATCAAGACCTTGGGTGACATTGTGACTCTACTCTCATGATCGCGGTAAACACTTAATGTCATATCTTTAGTCTATATGTATACAAGAGAGAGTCTGGAAAATTATAGGAATTGGATACCTCTTAATTATGGCTAGGATGAGCTTTGAGATTTTGGATCTCTAAAATTGGGAGTTCTTGAACGGATCAGATCCAGTACACACATGCACAATCGGGGGTTAATCCAGCTCATTCATTTTTGTGATGCTCGGGGACGAGCATATTTTAAGTATAGGGGGGTGACGAAACTCCATTTCATTGTATTAATTTGCAGATATTAACCCCGTAGCTTAGACCAGTGTCAATAAAAACCAGATAAATAATTGTACATATCTGAGCCTTGGATAAAATAAAATTACCAAAAAATAACTAAAGCAAAAAACACAGTGTTTTGTACCCTAAAAAACACTCACAAAAATATTTATCCTTTGTTTGACTCGTTTCTATTTTTGGTCAACATGAAACTTGTAGATCTTATTGAGATGTATAACTTTCATGTTTCGCTTTTTTCCAAATTTGGTCATTTTCTCCATCTTTTTTGAGTTTTTCTTCTCAAATAATCTGATTGGGCCACGTGGCACTTTCTAGTTGCGCCACGTGGTCTGCTCACTTTGTGCCACCCCACCGCTTTCCATCTGTTGGATCCAACCTTGGAGCTTCCATCCGAACCGCTGATCTGCATCTCATTCTCCACCACCCGGTCAGATCGCATCTTGCCCGTCCGCTAGCGCCTCTCTCTCTTCTTGCCATGTGTTGGTCTTCACTACCGCTCGATCCACTTATGGATCTTTAATCAAGTATGCACACACTCGCCGCGTTTCTAGCCCTTCGATCCACCCATCCAATTGTATCATAGTCGTTTGCTTGCACCCACATTTCCTGACGACACATGGTGCTCTCATCAGTCCTCAATCATTCCTCCATCGATGTAATCTGAGCCATTCACGTGCGCCCACTTCTTAACTGTTTGATCGCGAGATCCAACAGTGGAGACGTTGTCTCCTACCTCTGGACCCCTACTCTCTCCCAGGTCCTCCATCTTGTTTACTCGTCGCCCCCTTTACTTTTTCCCCATCTCCTCAGCCACCCTCACCACTCTCTAACTGTCCCACGACCAAGACCCATCTTCCCTCACCCTCGTGTGCCCCTTATCTCACCACATCTCCCTCTCCTTCGTTCCACGTATCCTACACAAGTCACGTCAACCCCTATCAACTGCTTTGAACCCCTTCTTCAAATAAACCTTCACCGGACACCTTCGAGCCTGTCCACATTTATGAGGGGCTTCGCCCAGCACCTCTTCGCCTCCCCGTGATAGGGGGGAGGTCGGATTTAAGGCACCAAGACAATGGCACCTCCGATGTCGACCCCTGTCCATGGTAGGCCATGTCTCCAGTGCTCGCTCGTCCACAAGCTACTCTGAGGGGTCACCGGAGTCCAGCGATGACCCGAGCTCCCCTTAGAGCTCAACATAGGCCGCAACATCCATCAATCCTTCCAAGTAAGCTCCTTGATCTCCGTTGTGCTTTTTCCTTGATTTTATTATAATTAATTAGGCTTCTCCACTCATCGTCACATTCCATTAACCATAATCCGAGCTTCACCACGCATCAACCACCTTCGCGCACCCCACCGTTGGTCATCTCCCCTTCTCCATAGCCTGACCAACTTCAACCCACCTTTCGCCGGTTCGCCGGAGAGAAGCTTCAGTCTCCCATCTCTCTGCCCATATGAGACCCCATTACATCCACCCCTCGCACCAAATGCATGCTTCAGCTATTGTACTAACTTTGCAGGTATCTTTATCAATGGCTGGAGCCTTCGTCGGAGCAACCTTTGCGAGCTCTATCTCTGGCATAGAAGCATCGACAACATCCTCTAGGTGGTCCAGCATCTTGGCCTTGCTTAGATGATGGTGTCAGACCTTCTAAGAGTATTCCCATGGCTTAATTGAGATCGAGCGACGATGATGGAGCTCCAAGCATCTCGTCGGAGCCCCAATATCGCCGCCACCCCCGCGACGGAGGAAGAAGAACCAAGGTGTACAGTTGTCATTGGATGGCACCCCTCCAGTGCCCATCCAACGGCTTAAATTCAGCCACGTCATCGCCCTTTGCAAGCCACATTCACAATTAGATTCCCATGATCGGATGATCCGTTGAGATACACGTGTCTCCACCGAGCCTCCTTCTCGAGCTTCCATGCTCGGAGCACCCGAGCCAAGCTAGGGTTTCATCCGATGACATGTGGCCCGAGCTACCCCTGAGCCTTTGTCTGAGCCTCCATTGACCACTGAATCTAGCCTCACATGCTCGGTCACGTGAGGTCTAGGTAATTTGTAGGGAGGCCTCGACAACTTCTTCAAATTGCATTCAGGTCCTGCTATCACGTATTATCCATGCGCACCAAGGGTTACTTGCACCTGACCCCCTACGGGTTTGAATAATTGTAAATTAGCCCCTGTACGTGTGGAAAATTTACAAGGAAGGCTTCAGGCTTTATTTTATTTAAATTTATAGGTTTTCCATCTTCGAATAATCTGATTCCCGGTTCTTCTTGTGAATAATTATTTATTTATTTTAAGCATTTATTAATTCTGTGTTATTGTCTCTGGCCATTGTCTTATTTTTGTGTGAGGAACATGAGACATCAAAGGTGCCTTGCCAGACGAACCGAAGAAATCGCATTGAATTGAACTGAGTGGTTGAGTGAGAACTTGTCAAAAAAGAAGTCTACATTTAAATCGGTTCCCATTTGGGTTCTTGCGTGTGTAACTGAAATAAGAAGACTCTCTGTGTTGTGTGGTTGCTTGACGTAGAATAGATCTTGCACTTGCAGCTCTTAGAGCTTCGTAGGACTGTTTGTGCTCGTACTATTTAAGACCACACTTCACCATTAAATGACGTACTTAGACCGTAGGACTTTAGCTAAATTTGAATTCATTCTTCACTCGCTAATAGAACTGCCTATCAAGGAGCGGTTTTTCATCGCTTGCATTCATTTAGTGTAAAAATTTCAATTCTATTTTACATCCTGCATATAGAGCGCAAGGATCACTTTAAGTCTTCTGAACTTGGCATATATAATCATTTTATTCTACATTGGCTTTTCTCGACTCCCTCCCCCTTGGTTTTACAGCTTAGGATTAAAGAAAATTGGGACTGGATGATAAGCGTGCCTTGTGTGTTGGACAAATCAAGTGGTCATCTAACTTAAAATCGGAACTGCAAAATGAATTGACCAAAAAAATCAACTTAAAATTGGATTTTTTTGCGGGAGAGTAACCCCGACCTTGATTTCAAGCAGAGTGAGTGTATAGAGTGTGTGTGCACACCCTAAGATAGACCAAATCTCTGCCTTCCATATCAACATACCCCGCTCTCAGTAGATATCACAGGTTGAAGTATTCAAAGTTCAAATGACCAGCACCAAGTAGCCTCCGCTTGCTTCAGCAAGTAGATAGGGATGAAGCAACAATGTGATGCGACAAGTTTCATAGCAACCCTCCGAGGCGAAGTGACAAGCCTTGTCAGCCTCCGCTTACTTTGGTAGGTAGATAGTGGTAGGTCCCCGAACTTCATCGGTATTAATCGAGTAAGCTGGTGATAGGAGCTAAGAGTGAAAGGGCGGTGGTATCTTAGGAGACATGTTAAACAGGGGAGAATATTCGACATTGAGCTGACTTCCCTATAGGCCATCACATAATCCTTGCAAATTTTCTTGAAAATCACACTTAAAATCAACCAGATTAATCAAACCCAACTTTGGGTCCTTCACCATGTTGAGTGTGAACTCAGGGTTTGCTCTTGCATTTGTCTTTGTGTCTGTTCGTGTGCATTATCTTGTATAATTGCATGTTTTCTACCTCGATCTGCTTACATTCATCCTTTCTTCTTCAAGATGTCGAATATTGGTCTCCATACCCTTAGACCTCTGGTCATTCCTCCTCGACCATATACCGTTCATCTTCGCCTTCTCCTTCTTCCATGTATCCTCTGCCATCCATAGGAGACCCTTACTCGTGGTCGATTCTACCTCGACTCGATTGTGAAGTTAGACCTTTGACTAACTTTCCCACTTCTTCGCATTTCTTACCTACTCCATATTCTGACACTTAGGATCCACTTTCGTCTTGGGCTGACTGTCCTTATTCTCGAGAGCTTGCTAGAATCAATGAACTGAATGAAGAGCACGCCACTGCTGAGATAGATGATTGACAGAATTATGTGCCCCCACATATTTCATTCTCACCTCAAGTAGGGACTGAACAACAATTTACATATACACATCCCGACTTGACCTTAAGGCATAACATGGTCGATCAAACATACTGAATGGAGAGGCCTGCACATCATGATTTCTCAAACTTGATTGACTTTAGTGATCAAGATTACATTGACCAACCCTTCTACCATCCATTTAGAGATCCAACACCTATAAAGGATTGGATTCATGAACAAATTCTACAAGATCTTTATATATCTAATCCACATGAGGCTTTGACCAATATCTGCAATTCGGATGGTCTATACTCGAATCAGAATTACATGCCCGAGTCTAGGTATGTTGAGTATGAGACCTCAAGTTCTCAACAATACCCTCCAACTAAACAGACTTCTCCTATGATTTGTTATGAGAACATTTTGGAGGATGATATTTCTAGACTTATTGAGAACAATGAATCATTTGGTATTGATGAACCCTCGACTCGGCCTCTTAATAAGTCGTTTTAGTGCATTGTAGTTGGCCAAATCGGATGCGTAAAAAACCACTTCAATTAATATTCAATTAAATGCGAGTGGCAGATTTTTATTTACTTGGGCAAGCCCAAGGTTGAACTCAGGGAGGAAGCTTTTCCTTAGGTCAATTCTCAGTTAATTCGAAGGTTTGATTTTTAGAAGAACATTTTTGGTCTTTTTTCATATTTTTTATGCAATTTAAAACAAAGAAAATGCGTTTTCAAGCTAAAATTTAAGGTTAAATTTGAAAGATGGTCGGTTTAAGTCCAAAAATCAAGAAACTTGTCCAGAAAATGAAATGCAATGAAATTAAGCTAGTCTAATTTTTTGGAATTTTTCGACTCTAAATGAATAACTACGGATTAAAGATGAATGCAGGGTAATTTTTGCAAAATTAATTTTAATAAATACCAAAACACATTATTTCCAGATATAAAAATTATCCTAGATGATCTAAGTAAGAGGAATCCAGGAAAATTAAGAAACTTAGAAATCTATGTGAATTGGACCTATTAAAAATTAATTAGATAAATTATTGTTTGATTTATTCAGGCCTTGAGATGCGTGCAAATTGAATGATTTTTGGGCATAGTGTAGAGTAATCTATCTAGGTCTAATGTGATTTTATGATGATTTTTGGAGCAACAATGAATTTAATATTAAATAAAAGGCATACAGAGGGCAAAATATAGAAAATTTCACCAATTTAATATTATTAAATTCCAGATGACTCACAGAAATAAGACAAGTGTCACACAAGATAGAGGACAAGTTAAACTACAACATGCAATTTTTGGATCACCCCGTTGGACAGTTGCTGGAGCTCGATGACGCGGGCGACGTGGCAGAGTTGTGGCTGTTGGATCACCCTGTTCCAACAGAGGCAGGAGGTAGGTGACGTGGCTCGATCAGGACCGTCCGATCATGAGGATCGGACGGTAACTGTGCGTCGTGTTCCTCCGGCCCGTTGCCTCCTGCGACAGACTTGGAGGGGCTCCGGTGAAGAGGGTGTCCCTCCGCCGCTCTCCCTCATGCTCGATGTAGCTCGTCGGTGGCTCCTGGTTCGCTCGGATTGGTCGTGGAAGTGCTAGGAGGCTACTGGAGGTCCTAGAAATGGCTGGAGAGGTCCTCAGGCCGAAGGCATTGAAGCTCGAGCGGAGCTCCGGCGAAGTTCCGTTCATTGAAGCACGGAGGACCTACAGGGTTAGATTGTGCCAAAAGAACAACATTGCGTGATCGTGGGGTGAAATGCGAGTGCAGTGAGACATGGAGGGTGAAGTGAATGGTGTTGCTGGTCCTCCTCCATTCTGGCGGAGGAGCTTTGGTCGGAGGGAGGTGCGAAGCGTTGTCGCAGTAAATTGGGTAGCACGTGAAGATGGGAGCTCCAAGGCGGAGCTCGGTGGATGGTCAGAGGAGCGTGAGGATGCGAGGAGAAGCAAGATAATATCCGAGATAAACGCGAGGAAGAAGAAGGGTGATCGGAGGAGGATGGAGGAGTCTACCTGGGGTTAGAAGCTCGAAGAGGAGCTCCTGGTCTTCGCTCAAGGGTCGGTAGTGGCTCGAGCTCGTGCAGATCCTCAGAGAGGCTGCAACACGGCAAAGGAACGCCGCGGATCTCGCCGGAGGTATACCGCCATCGTCGCTCACCTTCACACTTGATCATTGTCACTGTCGGGTAGATAGGAGCTCCAACGACCTCTCTGTAATGGCGGATTGAGTGAAAGTAGGCCGAAGGTGCTAGATTTATAGAGATAAGGTGGATGAGATGAGGGGCGAGATCTCATGGGGCGAGTGGAGTGACGTGGGCGAGCCTCCTGGAGGTCGTGGGGGTCGACGAGGAAGAGGGAAGTATGGGCTACGTCGTGGAGGTGTTAGAGGGCGGAGATGGTGACTGGAGTGGTTCTAGAAATAGAAAGGGGGCGGGGCCGTTGCAAGGTAAAGATCGTGGGAAAGAGAGAGGGCCGGAGGTAGACGACGACTTCTCAGCCGTTGGATCTAGTGATCCAACGGCCAGGAGTCGGGCGCGAGGCGACAGTCCAGATCAGATCGGGGCAGTGAGATCGAAGGGCACAAGGGGCGACACATGGCATGATGGGAACATGGCTCTAAAGAATGGTGAATATTAGATCAGGAGAAGGATCGAAGGGCTATGATTGAGTAGAAGATGAGCGGGTGAGATCTAATCATCATGGCAAATATCCAATGGCGATGAGCATGCCACGTGGAGAGCGGAGAACAAGGCGTTGACGTGCGTTCCTGATGAGATCTGAGGATGGATCGAACGATAGAGAGATGATGCGATATGGAGGGCCGAGATGTAAAGGAGGTGAAGGCGATCTAATGGCCCAGGGGCGAGGCGCATGGTGGCCAATGGAGCGGGTCGTGTGGAAAAACCAGAGAGCACCACGTGGCACCATCTGGTTCGTCGACAAAGAATATGAGATAAGAAGAAGAAGATGGCCGAATTTGGAAAAACTCAAAACATGAAAATTGTAGATCTCGATGAGATCTACAAGTTTTATGTTGACCAAAAACAAAAATGAGGTCAAATAAAGTACTAAAATACAAGGATACAAATATACATACATACAATATACAATGGGGTCCCAAAACCTAAGTTATGCATAAGAGCTTCGATTCAAATGAAATTAGTCTCATTTTGGAGGTCTCTGAATGTGTATTAATTTAAAAGTGAGTAGACCTGGATCAGAGGATGTATGAGAGAGATATGTGAATTCTAAGGTCCATGACTTCCAACTTGGTTTGGGGTTTTATTGGGAAATTTTCCAAGTTAGCAATTTTTGGTATCTTTCTTGTATTATTATTTAGCAATATTTAAAATATAGAGTGAATTTATGTAATTTATAGCGCGTGTAAAATATATACATATAGGGTGAATTTTACAAGTGATGTGGGCTTCTCATTTAATGTTGGTAGAAATGCTAAGATGCAAATGTTATCAATGCATGCATGAATGCTAATTATGCGATTTTTGTGGAAATATGCTCCTAATTGCTTGAGAACAAGGCTCTATTTTCAACTTTAAGATTGATGAATCATAGGTTCATCAACCTCCTATACTTAAACCTTGCTCGTCCTCGAGCAAATAAAATGAAATGCAAGAGTGAAATGATTTTTGGTTTCCATACTAAGGCCATGAACAAAAGTTGAAAATGGAGCTTGACTCGACCTTTGGATTAAGTGTGTGGTGGAACCTTATTGGGGTCTGAGCTTAAGACCTAACAGACTTCAAGTTCCACAAGTCTTCTATTCAAGATGCCTTAATAGTCTGGTCAAAACAAATCCTCAAACGTAAATTTTTGATGACTATGATTCTTGATTGTACTGTCTAAGTGTAAAATAGCTCTTTACATCAGAAATGGCTAAGAATCAGCCTCCTCTAACAAGGTAACTCTAATTCCCTGGTCCAGTAACTCTTTCCTCGAGGAGCAGGGTATTCCCTTCTAAGTTCAAGTGCGACCAACCCAAGAGGAGGGGGTGGAGAAAATAATGGATGATAGCCAATGTAGCTACCTATCCCGGGATGCCTGACCAGTGTAGTCAAGTCATCCAGTTGCAGACTTCTTGCTAGTATACATGCTTCAACAGGTATTTTATTTTCTCTTTTTGTCCTGTCGTATTATTTTTTTCGAACTATATACAAGGTGCAACATGTACATCAAGAGTTTTTCCTCTTGAGCTAATAGACTATCCCTCTTTGAAGCATTATTGAAACCCATAGCATCCCGTCCTCAGACGTCAACACCACCAGACTAGGTTGAGATGCACTACCCTCCCTAGAGGAGGACAGATGTTTCCACTCGTGTGCTACTCCAAGCAAAAGGATTCTACCTCCTCACCACCTCATCAATGAAGAACCACGTGCATAGTGCTTGTCCAAGTTAGGTCATTGTCTAAAAGAATCATGCATGTGAATGAGATATTCTTCTTAGAATAATCAAGATGACATGTGAACATAGACTTGCGGACTCAAAGAATTAAGTCACTTGACCTGAGAAATCTTAACACCAATTCCTATAAGGTTCCTCTGAAATTAGGTGGATTAAGGTCAAATCAAGTCCCTCCTCAACATCTACTCATAACGTGGTTCATCACCCACTAGCTTTTCACTTTGCATGATATGCAGATGGGATGTAGATGGCATGCTACAAAGATGAATGAAATGCAAGACTCTTTTTCCTTGAATGCAGAGATGATGTGCAAGAGTAAATAAGAAGCCTTTGATTTTGAAAATTTCTTTTCTCATTTATTTTATTTTATTTTATTCATTTTTATGCATATATATGTATATTCTACAAAAAAATTTCTCCGTTTTTACCCCCACCCGTAATTATTGTATAGTATATACAAAAATACGTGAAAGTATGAGCTATGGGTAAAGTATATATGTAATATATACATGCCCCCTATACTTAGCGTGTGCTATTTCTGTAGAGCACGAAAAGCGAGGAAGAAGACATAGCTCGTGCTAAGCGTAGGAGAACAAAAATGTGAAGAAGTCATCCGGCCCCCCTATACATAGGCTCTGACAGCCTAAGTGTAGATGGAAGTCAAAAACGGGGTGGACGAGATCAAGAGGGAAATTTTAAGAGTATATACATGATGGACATCGGTCCCCCCATACTTAGGCTCAGGTCAGCCTAAGTACAGGACATGAGTGAGTATGCAGACCGATGAGATTGGAGGATGTACAATGAATAGTGTACGAACTCAAGTGACTCTCCCACCTATACTTAGGATATGGTTATCCTAAGTATAGTCGTAGATGAAATATATGTAGATGGGGTGAGTGATTAGAGTCGCAGGCGGGAGGGAAAGAATATATAGGAATAGTGGGTATATACAAGGATTGCAGTCTGAATCTTTCTTGATACTGCTGATGGCGAGAGCTCACTGCTGCAAGGTCTCATGCGCGGCTCTATGTGTATCTGTTGAGTCTGTCTCGCGCATGAATACAATCTCCTCAACATGGACTAATTGTTCATTTGGCTCGACGAAGTGCTTCAATAGTTTTCCATTAACTAGGAATGTTTGTGCTTCATCTGTGAGATCTGAGATCTCAACACATCTACTATCATGCACAACACAGACTATGAAAGGGCCCGTCCACTTGGATTTCAGCTTGCCCTGGAAAACCTTCAGCCTTGCATTGAACAACCATACCTTCTGTCCAGGAACAAAGGTCTTTCGTCTCATATATCTATCATGCCAACGCTTTACTTTGTCCTTATACACCAAACTGTTGTCATATGCATGGTTTCTAACTTCTACAAGCTCATTCAGATCCATCTCTTTCTGTCTCTGCCCTAGGTGTGTGTTCCAGTTGACTTTCTTGATTGCCCATTCTGATTTGTGCACTAATTTTGCGGGCAAATAGTACGGCTTTCCAAATACCACCCTGAATGGGGAGGTTCCTAATGGTGTCTTGTACGTTTTCCTATAAGCCCATAGGACCTGATCCAAAATCTGAGACCAGTCCTTCTTGTCTGGGCGGACAAGCTTCTGAAATATGGTTTTCACCTCCCTATTCGACACCTTAGCCATGCCATTGGTTTGTGGGTAGTAGGGACTAGCGACACGGTGTTCGACGCCGTAATCCTTCAAGAGCTTCTTTACATCTCTGTTTACGAAGTGGCTACCCCCATATGAGATCAACACTTTGGGGATCCCAAACCAAGAGATGATGTGATCTCTAATGAATTTACAGACAGGTTTGCTGTCTACGGCTCGGGTTGGGATAACCTCCACCCACCTTGACAGATAATCTACCGCCAGAAGGATGTATTCGAATCCGTGGCTAAAAGGGAATGGTCCCATGAAGTCGATGCCCCATGCATCAAAGACATCACAAATGATGATAGGTTGCATCGGTATCTCATCCTTGGAACCAATGATTCCTCCCATTTGCTGGCATACTGGACACGACTTCACAAAGGTGATTGCATAAACAGAGTCGGCCAGTATAAGCCACACTGAAGTACCTTCCATGCGGTCCTCTTCCCGGAGTGGTGTCCTCCTATCTCCAGACTGTGACATAAAGTAAGGACACTCTTATATTCCTCCTGAGGAATACACCGTCTCCAGACACAATCCGGTCCTTCAAAGAAAAGGACCGGATCGTCTCAATGGTAATGTCTTGAATCAGACTTCAGTCGGTCTATGTGGCTCTTGGGCCAATCTTCGGGAACTTTCTTGGAGACAAGATAGTTCACGATATTGGTGTACCATGGGAGCGAGTCGAAAACAAAAATCAACTCGTCAGGAAAGGAGTCTCGAATCGGCGTATTATCAGAAGCATTAAGATCCTCGAGATGGGAGAGGTGATCAACTACTACGTTCTTCTTTCCAGGTTTATCATGAATGTCCAAATCAAACTCCTGGATAAGCAGAATCCACCTAAGAAGATGCACCTTCGCTTCCTTATTTTCCATTAAGTATCGTAGTGTTGTATGGTCAGTGAACACAATCACCTTGGATACAATTAAGTGAGATCTGAACTTATCCAAGGCAAACACTACTGCAAGCATTTCCTTTTCCGTAACTGTATAGTTACGCTGAGCAGTATCGAGCACTTTTCTTGCGTAGTGTATGGAGAATGGGACGCCATCCCTCCTCTATTCTAACACATCCCCAACAGCAAAGTCTGATGCGTCCGTCATGATCTCAAAAGGAAGAGACCAATCTGGGACTTGTAGGATCAGAGCGTCCATGATCATCCCTTGTAATTGCTTAAAGACTTCAAGACATTTGTGATCAACAATGAACTCCATGTCCTTGCCTAAAAGCTCGGTTAGCGGTCGGGCAATCTTAGAGAATTCCTTAATAAATATTCGATAAAATCAAACACGCTCGAGGAAGGACCGCAACTGTTTCACATTAGTCGGTGGCTGGAGTCGTCTGATCACATCCATCTTGGCAGGGTCAACCTCCATTCCTCTCTTGGAGATGACACGCCCCAATACAATGCCCTTCGTAACCATGAAGTGACTTTTCTCCCAGGAGAGCACCAGATTGACCTCACAACACCGCTTAAGGACTCGGTCCAGATTCCTAAGACAGGAATCGAAGGAATCATCGTGGACCAAGAAGTCATCCATGAAGACTTCCAGGAATTCGCTGACCATTTCGGAGAATACAGTAATCACGCACCTTTGAAAAGTACCAGGAGCATTGAATAATCCAAAGGGCATGCGCCTGAAAGTATAGGTACCAAAGGAGCATGTAAACATGGTTTTCTCCTGGTCCTCGGGAGCTATTGCTACTTGATTGTAGCCCGAGAACCCATGTAAAAAGCAGAAGAATTCTTTCCCCGCTAATATCTCTAAGATCTGATCAATGAACAGTAAGGGGAAATGATCCTTCTTTGTCGCGACATTTAGGCATCTGTAATCCACACAGACGTGCCACGACGTGGTCACTTGTGTTACGATCTCCTCTCCGTCCTCATTGGTGGTCGTCCGAATTCTCGATTTTTTCGGGACAACATGGATTGGTGCCACGCATTTAGAATTAGAGATGGGATAAATAAAACCCGCGTTGCACCATTTCTCTATCTCCTTCTTCAAGACCTCTCGTAAATTTGGATTCAACCGACGTTAGAATTCTCGAGAGGGATTGGCTTCATTCTCTAAGTAGATATGGTACGAACACAGAGCATGATTTATCCTGTGGAGATCGGAAATGCTCCAACCTATTTCTTTACAGTTTTTCTCCAGGATCTCTAGCAAGCGAGATTCCTGCTCCTCGGTCAATTGCGAATTGATGATGACCGGATACTTCTTCTCTTGACCCGCAAGGAAGGCGTATTTTAGTGTTGTGGGTAAAGGTTTGAGCTCATGTATGGTGTGATCATCAATGAAGTACAGCTCAATCGAATCCGGCTCTATGCTTGTAGTGGTTGGATCTGTCCATGAAATTGATGCCACCAACTCATTCTGCTCTGGAGTCGGATCGTCAAAAGTCTCCAAACAATCGACAAAAGCCATGTCGACTCATCATCCTCATCTTCTGATTGTCCTAATGAGTGAAGGACTGGCAGGCCCAGCTGGACCTCTACGTCATCGAAGATGTAGGGGGATGCACATTCTGCGCTATACTGGTTCCTGAGGGTCTCACAAACTGAATCATGTACAAGTCTTCTCCGGAAGAGAGAGACTCATCAGTGCTGGCTGGGTTCTGTATCCATGGCCCAACTGTGTCTACATGAATACAATCTGCTTCCGATGAAGAGTACTCAGTACTGGATTCTGAATCTGGCCTTTGCCACCTAGTCTGCTTCTTCTCAAGTTCCTCATCTTTGCCTGTAGTTTAAAACTGAATCTTCCCTATCTTGTAATCAAATAAGGCCCCTGCTGTTATGAGGAAGGGCTTTCCTAATATGATATGGGAATCTCTCCAATTTCGAGGGGTCTCCATATCAAGGACTGTGAAGCCCACCATGTATTCCCGACCCTCGACTTTGATGATAACATTCCTCAGTTCTCCTAAGGACCTCTTGGTGGATTTATCTGCAAACTGAAGTAGTGCTCTGGATTTCCTAAGAGGCCCGAGATTAAGCTGCTCGTAGAAGGTTGTAGGCATCAAGTTAAATGAGGACTCGTTATCAAGGAGAGTGCGTGCAAAAGTAGTGTCATCAACATGACTCACCACATAATGTGCACCCATGTCTCTTCATTTCGTCGGAAACACATTTTTAATTGCGCAAGTAGTGGCTACTGACAGAACGTGTTTCTCAACACATCTTTTGGACTTCCCGCTAACCCTAGTAGGTGTGCATCTCACCTTAAGGCATTTCTGGAATGCAGGTGTCATTTCCACATGCTTATCGAAAGGGATTGTGACATTGATATATTTGTTATAGAATTCTGCCATCTCAGGGTCATCTTTTTGCATTTTTTTATTTTCTTCTTTCCACCCTTAAGAGCTCGGGGGAAAGGGATTATTGATACTAAATCAGATTCCGAAACTGAAAGATTTTCATTGAACTGAGGAACTGAGCTCTGTACAGGACACTGAGACTGGCTCGGACTCTGACTCGGATTAAAAGAAATTTTCTGCTGCAAAATCGATGATGCGTCTTCAACGACTGCTGGGACATCCTCCTCAGATGGAAGTGTGGGCTCCTCATCGGTCTTGCCGGACTCACTACGGGTGCTGTGCTCCTTCTTCTTAGAGGTCCTCTTCTTCTGCTGCTGGTGGTGGTGGTTCTACTCCCCAGTCTCCACGTTCTCCTCAGGTAGAGACTTGGCAGCGTCTTCCTCTTTTGCCCATGCCCGATCAGGTACGATCACGGTCCTTCCGCACCTGAAGGACATATGATTAACATTATCATACGAAAGGATCTCATGTTCAAATAAATAGTTATCTGAATAGTATACCTGATCTCGATGTAGGTTATGGCCTTGATTCAGGCAATTTGGGTTAGCCTGAACAAATGTGGGAATTGGAGTCTTCGACGCCCTCTGCTGGTCCTAGGTACAGGAAACATGATTCAAATATGTTCTTATATCCAGGTTGTCATTCTAAATCTGTTGGACCCTATCAGTCAGGATCTGGATTGCCAAAGTGAGGCATTCCAATTTGCTTGTGGATAGGGCTTGCTGATAGTGACTAGAGGATGAGTTTCTGTATTGGCCCTGCTGGCCATGCCGATACTGCTGATGATGGGATGGTTATGGAGGGCCTTGCTAGCCTGAGTGGAAAGTGCGCTGTTGCTGGGGCTGCTGAGGCTGGTACCCTTGCCCGGGCCGGGACTGTACGAAGCACGATGCAGGGACGGAGATGGTTTCCTGGTAAGCTAGGGAAGGCCAGTGAGGTTGATCGTTCCCTATCCCCGACTGTCTGCTGACAGGGTCATGGCTGTACCACGCCCATTGATCTCAAACACCTGCGGAGGCTCTGCATATCCTGTCTCCACTTGTAGGGGTGCATACTGCTCCTGCTGGGTATATTGCTGCTCTTCTACCCAACTACTCTGAGGCCCTGGTGCCCGTTCCTGTATAAGATGGACTCGTTGTACAGGTACAAGTGGTGTGGAAGGGGCAAGTAGCCGTATCTTGGGCACCTTCTCAGTCAGTTCCTGCACTTATTTCGACAATCGTGAGAGTGCCTCAAGGTCAGTGACCCTCTTGTGAATCTGCTTGGCCATGGTTAACTGGTCAGCTATTATCCCCATGCTGGGGATGAGGTCCTCTGCCAGATCCACTACAGTCCTCCTAGTTGTCTCGTTGGATAGGCTTGAGGGAGAGAACTGATAGGCCCTGGTGGCCTGAGATCTGCCTATTTCTGTCATCTGCTCCAAAATCTTCCATACGACATCTTCATTTTTTTTTCAGATAGATTCCTCCACACGCGGCACTTACTAACCCCTACATCTCCGGGGTCGTGCCACCGAACAAGGTCTAGACTAAGATCGCTTTTGTAATGCCGTGGCAAGGGCATTTCTGCGTTAAGTCATTAAATCTATGCCATGCTTCATGGAATGGTTCATTTGGTCCCTGGGAAAAACTTGCAATCTTGGTTCTCACCTGATTAGTCCTACTGAGTGGGTAGAACTTCTTCAAGAATAGGTCCTTGAACTACATCCAGGTTGTACATCTCACCCCGATATTTTTCAACCAATGAGCGACCTGATCTCCTAAGGTAAACGGGGTGACCTTCAGCCTGATGTAGTCTTACCCAACCCTAGGGTGACTAAGGTTGTTGCAAACCAGCTCGAAGTCTCTAAGGAAGGCATATGGTTCTTCGTTGGCGTTTCCATTGAACTTCGGCAACATGCTCAGAAAGTGGGGCTTCAGCTCAAACGCTTCAGGGGGGACCTCAGGTACTAGCCAACTATGTATTTCATTCTCCACAGGATTGTAGGCGTCTACCATGGATCGGTCTATTCCTTCATCCTCGATCACATGTCCCATCCTAGCCATCAGTTCTGCATTTAGTTGCTCAGCTCTAGCTAGCTGGGCCAGGACTTGGAGCATGGGTTCATCTATGTCTTCCTCTTCATCAGGGTTTTTCTTCGGCATTTTGTCCTCTTTTCTTGGGAATGGAGAATGGTTTAGGTTAGAGAGAATATTATTGAAGACATTCTCATTGAGGCGATGGTCTTCCTCGGTGAGATAAAGGAGAGAAAAGGGTTGGTTTGAGGGTAACCACCCTAGAAGTGATGGATCTCGAACTAAAGAGGGTCATGAGCTCGACTTGGACCAAGTTGCACTTGGTCCGATGAAGATGAACTTTGTGAGGGTCTTAAAGAGAGATTGGCGAAGTGGGAATAGATATCCCCCAGTCAGTCATCTTAGTTGGCGAGAAGGAGAATCAGGAGTATAAGATAGGATTTTATTCCTACCTGAAGCAAGCAAGTAAATCCAAACCCTGATTTTCACACTCAACACGATGAAGGACCCGAAACCGAGTCCGATTAGTCTGCTTGATTTTAAGTGTGAATTTTCAAGAAAGTAGCAAAGGTTACGTGGCCTATAGGGAAGTCAACTCAAAGCCAAATACGTCTTCCCTGTTTAACCTGTCGCCTAAAATACATGCACCCTTCCTTTCTTCGCTCCTATCCCAACTTGATGAGTTCAAAGACCTACCCCTATCTACCTGCAAGCAGGCGAAGGCTGACAAGGCTGGGACTTCACCCCGAGGGGTTACTAGCAACTTGTCGCGAAGCTCTGCTGGTTCACCCCTATCTACCTGCGAACAGGGGGAGGTTGAAGGATATGGTTAGATCCTCAAGCGCATCATGGAAGCGTGATCGTCGTATCAAATACAACGAAGAACGACTAGTCGCACTAGTTGTTCTATGCAGCGGAAATTAAAAAATTTTCATGTGACGAAACCATATGATCCAAGAACACTTCTCGGATCGTTTCGTCTAAACCACAACCAAGTATTAGGTTTACCTCTTGAAGCGTGGTTGCGATCAAGTCTCTAAACGAAGAGACCTCATGTCTCAAGTCCGATCCGTCGGAGGAGACGCTTGCGAGCGCGGGGATGAACCGCGTGCTTCTCGCAATCCAAGTTGATGATCCAAGCGGTGGATCTCCTGATCTCGACACACGAGATCCGACGTCTTCTTCACGAGCAAGGCATGCCGAAGTAGACGGAGTTCCACGAGCAAAACATCGGGCAGCATAACGACGGTGCCGCGGCGATGGAGAGCCTCTCTAGGGCATCCATGGTGGACGGCCATGAGAGGGAGAGAAAGAGAAAGAAAGAGAGAGAGAGACTTGTTGTCTCACTTCTGTGTCAAGAAGAGCAATGGGGTGCCTCTCCTTTTATAGGGTTTTGGGATCCATGGATCTCAATCCATGTGTCAACACAAATCCAATGGTCCACATTAATTTGTGTTTCTTTCAATGGTCATGATTTGTTGCTAAAAACACAACAACAATTAATTTAATTTAAATTAAATATATGTTGATAAATCAACACAATTTAATTAAAAAATTAAATCATCAATACATGGAGATAATAAAAGGAGAGAAAGCCTCCTTCCATGTGGAGAGGGGGGACGGCCTCCCTTTCCTAATGGGAGTGGTGGCCGTCCACCCTCCTCCATTAGGAAGGTGGCTATTTCACCTTTTATGTAATCTCCATTATTTGCAATAACTTTTGTTGCAAATTATTTCACAAAAAATAAATCCAATTTATTTTGTGAACATTGCAATCATGCCATTGAAAATTTTGTGAATCACATTCACAACCCAAAACAAAATGTAAATTACATTTTCAATTTGATGTCCAATGTGAATCCAATTCACATTAACATTTAATTAACAAATGTAAATTACAAATAGCTCTCTCTTATATATTATAAATCACATTTATAATATATATGACTAAATCCACATTATTCATATCCATGATAATTAAATCATATTTAATCATCTTGGATCTCTATTCTCTTGTGTCCAAATAATATGAATCACATTCACATTATTTACATCTTTGATAATTAAATCTCATTTAATTATCTAAGATAACTCTCTTTATAATATGAATCAAATTCATATTACTCATGATAATTAAATCACAATCAATTATCTATTTTCTCAATGCTCGGATACATATATCAACAATAGAATTATCCATGAACTCCTTCAAGGATAATGCGCTTTCTCCGCAGATACTTGGAGATAAGGACAGGGCGATTGTATTGTTCCACGTATAGTGACATGGATATTGAGATCGTATCTCAAATCCAGATCGCGGGCCTCCCATAGATACTTGATTAAATCAAGACCGTAAATCTAATCTTCTCATTGTATCTGAATCACATTCAGATCAATGTCCAACACTTGAACCAAGATCAGATCACTTCTCTAATGAGAGGAGTCACTAAAATCCAGACCCGTTTCATCACTCCCTAGGAATAGAAGCGTCATGGTTATACAATCGTTTATGATCACATCACCCTCAGGTATTCCCAATACCTGTACATCCTGCATACTGGAAGACTCAGACTAAACCCGAAGTATTCGATCAACTTTATACTGTCTACTTCATGGTTTTATCAGTAAGTTTCTCATTCGATCATTGGGAGTCGGTATCGATCATATACTTTCCAAAAGCATATATCATACCTAGGTCTTGATCATATACTTTCCAAAAGTATATATCAAACCTACAAATTCAGTCAAGCTTTCAAAGCGAGACGACCGTGCGCACGGAATTTGATTCTTCCCAATATCTCATGAGTGAGCTCATGTCTTCCGGTTCAGTAACTGAACCTGTATGATCCCTTTGAGAGATCGTATTACTCATATGCCCTTATATGCACACCAGCGCGCCGGTGTATAGACCTTGATTAGGTCATCAACCTATTGGTCTGCCAAATGTACATACTTAGACATATAGCAACACATCTGTCTCCGGTCAGAGGATGCGTGCCTATATCATGACAGCATATGATATAGGACTTTGGTTATCTCAATCTCGTTAAGTCAACTCTTTGACCTAACTAATCTGACACCTCCGAATCTCTATTCCTATGCAGAGGACCTGCATCAAGAGGTCGGTCAGATATCAGCCTTCAGAGATAAGGATTGCCATCTCCTACTCAGGCTGGAGATCATCTCTTAACAATCATCTGACGGTGCTTGATGAGTCCTCAATCTAACTCTTTAGATATTCATCTAAGCACCAGCCTCTATGATTCAATAATTGAATCAACAGCTGTATGATCGTTAAGATGGCCATGGTACATAACCCTAATTGTACTAATCGACCTATTATGCAAATTATGTATTCTTCATTTCAGATTAAGGAGTGAATTGCAATAACATTTATTGCATAATGGCTCGCCGTGGGCTCGCAATTCCAACAGAGGTTACTTGATGCTAGTCAGTGAACCTGAGAAAATTCAACTCGTGATATTTGTTAGGATTAGTTGGTACGTGATATGGAAGGGGGGATTTGCGCTCTGCCTTAGGGTGTGTACACACACTCAAGTACCCTCACTCAGCCTGAAAACAAGGTTGGGGTTAATCTCCCGCAAGAAAAATTTCCGATTTTATTGATTTTTTTGGTCAATTAAGTTTAGCAGTCCCGGTTTTAAGTTTAGGTGATCACTTGATTAGTCCAACCACACAACACTCCTATCGTCCAGTCCCAATTTCCTTTTATCCTAAGTTTGAAAAACCAAGGGGAAGGAGTCAAGAAAAGCTGATGCAAGATAAAACAATGATGAAATGCCAAGCAGAGAAGACTTATAGTGATCCCTTTGCTTTTTATGCAGGATGCAAAACATAATTGAAAATTTGATACTATATGCAATGCAAACGATAAAAGTCGCTCCTAGACAGGCAGTTCTATTAGCTAGTGAAGCACAGATTGAATTAGGCTAGATCTGCAGTCTAAGTGCATCTTTTAAGTGTGAGGTTTGGTCCTAGAATTTTACTAGCACAAGCAAGTCTTAAAGTAGCTCTAAGAGCCGCAAGTGCAAGCCTATTATTCGTAAAAGCAATCCATACAACACACAGGGACACGTTTCCACTATACTTACACATGCGAGAACCTAAACGGGAACCGCTGGAAAAATGCAAGAAATAATGAAAAAAATAAAGAAAATTACAAGTCCTCTCAAATCTCTCAAATTATTTACATGCAATTCCTCGGTTCGTCTGGCGAAGCCTCGTTGACTCCTCATTTTCCTCGCACAAAAATAAACAGATGTCAGATAAAGGATGACACAAAATAGATAAAAAATGACAGAGAAATATTCACAAGAAAAATCAGGGGTCAGACTACTCGGGGATGGAAAATCAAAACTAAAAAATTCTCTAAAAATTATTCTAAGTTGTGCCTCCTCGGCAACAGGGCCATTTGACGAACCATCGACTCGTCCACTTAATAAGTCATTTTAGTGCATTGTAGTTGGCCAAATCAGATGCGTCAAAAACCACTTCAATTAATATTCAATTAAATGCGAGCAGCAGATTTTTATTTTACTTGGGCAAGCCCAAGGTCGAACTTAGGGAGACAACTTTTTCCTTATGTCAATTCTCAATTAATTCGGAGGTTTGATTTTCAGAAGAATATTTTTGATCTTTTTAAAATATTTATTTATGCAATTCAAAAGAAAGAAAATGCATTTTCAAGCCAAATTTTAAGGTTAAATTTGAAATATGGTCAGATTAAGTCCAAAAATTAAGAAACTTGGCCAGAATATGAAATGCAATGAAATTAAGCTACTATATTGTTTTTGGAATTTTTCGACTCTAAATGAATTTATTATGGATTAAAGATGAATGCAGGGTGATTTTTGCAAAATTAATTTAAATAAATACCAAAACACATTATTTACAGATATAAAAATTATCCTAGATGGATCTAAGTAAGAGGAATCCAAGAAAATTAAGAAACTTAGAAATCTATGTGAATTGGACTTATTAAAAATTAATTAGATAAATTATTATTTGATTTATTCAGGCCTCGGGATGCGTGCAAATTGAATGATTTTTGGGCACAATGTAGAGTAATCTATCCTAATGTGATTTTATGATGATTTTTGGAGCAATAAGGAATTTAATATTAAATAGAAGGCACACAGAGGGTAAAATATAGAAAATTTCACCAATTTAATATTATTAAATTCCAAATGACTCACAAAAATAAGACAAGTGTCGCACAAGATAGAGGACAAGTTAAACTACAACATGCAATTTTTGAAATTTAAAATGATTAAATATGGATACCTAAATATGCGCGCAAAGACAGGGGCCAAAATGTAATATAAAAAATAACATTTCTGGATATAAAACATACTAACAGGGACTTAAATGTAATTACTTATAATGCATGGGGTGGATGTAAAATGCCCACTAGAACACGTGCTCCTCATGTGACACGCGTTGACAGGGACTGATTTGCAATTTCAGAAACTTTCTAGGGAATCCATGCAAATTACCCAACCCTCACATGAGAGATGCATGAGGGGGCTAGGCTCGGACGACGTTGGAGGCTCGAACAGCTCTGGAGGTTCAGCTCGACTTCGGTTGCACTGAGCCCAAGGTTGGGGAAGAGGCTCGGAGCTCGTGACGTGGCACGATGTAGACCGCTGGATCGAGATGTATCCAATGGAGGCTGGAGCTAGTATCATGGCGCGCCTAGTGGTCGTTCAATCAAGATGGTCCAACGGTAGTGATGAGGTCAATGTGGCGAGATGAGGATCGTCAGATCCTTGCGAGATCGTACGGTTGCTGGAGCTCGATGACGTGGGCGATGTGGCAGAGTTGTGGCCGCTGGATCACCTGGATCTAACGGAGGCAGGAGGCAGGCGATGTGGCTCGATCAGGTTTGTCCAATCACGAGGATCGGACGGTAGCTATGCGTCGTGTTCCTCCGGCCCGCCGCCTCCTACAATGGACTTGGCGGGGCTCTGGTGAAGAGGGTGTCCCTCCACCGCCCTCCCTCATGCTCGATGTAGCTCGTCGATGACTCCTGGTTCGCTCGAATTGGTCATGGAAGTGTCAGGAGGCTAACGGAGGCCCTAGAAATGGCTGGAGAGGTCCTCAGGCCAGAGGTGTTGAAACTTGAGTGGAGCTCCGACGAAGTTCCATTCAGTGAAGCATGGAGGACCTGCAGGGTTAGATTGTGCCAAAAGAACAACAACACATGCTTGTGAGGTGAAATGTGGGTGCAGTGAGGGCTGGAGGGTGAAGTGAACGGTGATGATGGTCCTCCTCCATCGTGGCGGAGGAGCTTTGGTCGGAGGAAGGTGTGAAGCGTTGTCGGAGTAAATGGGGTAGCGAGCGAAGATGGGAGCTCCAAGGTGGAGCTCGGTGAATGGTCGGAGGAGCGTGAGGATGCGAGGTGAAGCGGGATAAAATCTGAGATAAACACGAGGAAGAAGAAGGATGGTCGGAGGAGGATGGAGGAGTCTACCTAGGGTTAGAAGCTCGAAGAGGAGCTCCTGGTCTTCTCTCAAGGGTCGGTAGCGGCCTGAGATCGTGCAGCTCGTTGGAGGGGTTGCAAAACGGGGACGGAATGCCGCGGATCTCGCCGGAGGTATACCACTGTCGTCACTCACCTTCACACTCGATCACTATCACTGTCGGGTAGATAGGAGGTCCAGGGACCTCTCTGTAATGGCATATGGGGTGAAAGGAGGCCGGAGGCATTGGATTTATAGAGAGAAGGTGAAGGTGGTGGTGATGAGAGGCGAGATCTCATGGGGCATGTGGAGTGACGTGGGCGAGCCTCATGGAGGTCGTGGGGGGCGGCGAGGAAGAGGGAAGTATGGGCTATGTCGTGGAGGTGCCAGAGGGGGAGATGGTGACTGGAGTGGCGCCAGAAATAGAAAGGGGGTGGGGCCATTGCGAGGTGGTGATCGTGGGAAAGAGAGAGGGCCGAAGGTAGACGATGACTTCTCAGCAGTTGGATCTAGTGATCCAACGACGAGGAGTCGGGCGCGAGGCGATGGTCCGGATCAGATCGGGGCAGCGAGATCGAAGGGTGCAAGGGGCAACACGTGTCGTGATGGGAACACGACGCTAAAGAACGACGGAGATTAGATCAGGCGAAGGATCGAAGGGCTGTGATTGATTGGAAGTTGAGTGGGTGAGATCTAATCATCATGGCGAAGATCCAATGGCCATGAGCGAGCCACGTGGAGAGAGGAGGGCAAGGTGCTGACGTGCGGTCTTGATGAGATCTGAGGATGGATCAGATGGTGGAGAGATGATGCGGTATGGAGGGTCGAGATCTAAAGGAGGCGAAGGCGATCTAACGGCCCAGGGGTGAGGCGCGTGGCGGCCAATGGAGTGAGCCGTGAGTAGCGCCACATGGCACCATCTGGTTTGTCAATAAAGAATGTGAGATAAGAGGGAGAAGATGGCCGAATTTGGAAAAATTCAAAAAATGAAAAATGTAGATCTCGATGAGATCTATAAGTTTGATGTTGACCAAAATTGGAAATGAGGTCAAATAAAGTACTAACATAGAAGGATACAAATGTACATACATACAATATACAATGGGGTCCCAAAACCCAAGTTTTGCATACGAGCTCCGATTCAAATGAAATTGGTCTCATTTTGGAGATCTCTGAATGTGTATTTATTTCAAAGTGAGTAGATCTAGATCGGAGGTTGTATGAGAGAGATATGTGCATTCTAAGGTCCATGACTTCCAACTTGGTTTGGGGTTTTATTGGGCAATTATTCAATTTAGCAAATTTTGGTATTTTTCTTGTATTATTAGTTAGTAATATATACAATATAGAGTGAATTTATGGAATCTATAGCGAGTGTAAAATATATACATATAGGGTGAATTTTACAAGTGACGTGGGCTTCTCATTTAATGTAGGTACAAATGCTAAGATGCAAATGTTATCAATGCATGCATGAATGCTAATTATGCAATTTTTGTGGCAATATGCTCCTAATTGCTTGGGAACAAGGCTCTATTTTCAACTTTAAGAGTGATGAATCACAGGTTCATCAGGTAACAAGTTGAGAGATGTCACTCAAATATTGCACTCAATTTCTGCCAGTATGAAAATGGAAAAGGAAATTAACGGATTTGATGTTGAAAGCCGTGCAGACATTAGGAAACCCACACACTCTGTACAGCTAGAGTCACTTCTACCTTCCTCTTGTAGTAACCACTTGCCTTCCAATCTAAAGTATGGCCATTCACCCATCAAAAACACAAAAAAATGAAAATCCCAAAAATACCAAAAACATTGAAAAGTCTAAAAAATTCATAAAAATAAAAATGAAAAAGACTTAGAAAAGTGGATCCTGCCCTAAGGGAAGCATTCAATAAAAAATTGATTTTTAACCTTCCATTAATAAAGGCCATAGATCACTTCCCCAACCTCAAACGATTTGTGAGAAGTATATTGATGCCTAAGAGGTCGGGCAATAAGAGGACAAGGACTAAGAGACACATGGTGTCTATGTCCACCTTCTTGGTGATGAGGAGAAAGACCTAGAGCCGCAGAGTGAAGTGGTTGCCTAAAGTTGAATGTGAAATCAAAACACTACCTTTACCCATGCAAGAATCGATGATGACTCACCGATAAATATCCTTCTGACCTCTGTGTTTGACAATCTCAAAGGCAGGCCAATCATAAAGTCGAGAGAGATCGTTCAACTGGCTAATCGATCCATAAAATGGGTGAGAAGAACCATTTCAGTCATCATTACTTTCCAAGGTGCTCTACTCCAGGTAGACTTCACGGTCATTGACATTGAGCACCGATGAGAGTTTACCCAGTCTCCCATTATTCTTGGGAACCCGTTTTTAGCCTCAGCTAAGGTGACTATAGATTACGAGACTCAGGAGATCGATTTTACAACATTGGGAGTGTTCCGACCACACCCATTCTTTGATACACTTTACTCTAAGTGATCCGCATATCCGCAGACAATCATTACCACTGAGAGATAGATGAGTCCCATCTCTCTACTACACCTGAGATACTGACTGTCCAGACGACTGATGGTTCAGAAACTCCCCACACCTCCACTTCACCAACTTCTTGCACCACCATCATGACAGCTTCTAAGGAGGACTCACCGCCCGAAGCTAGCATTGATTTGTATATGACATTTGCTGATTGACTTGACCATTTTGATGATCCGACACAAGAGCCCACTAATGTCAAGCCAATTGGGATCACTAGCACCTCCCCGAGACGTGTGCTGACCCTTCAAGAATATTAGTGTTAGCCATGTGAGCCCGAGGCGAACCATTCCTACAATAAATATTATTGTAATAGTTGTTTAATCAATAAAAGTTATTGATTATTTTCCACTCCCTTTCTGAGACTATATGAATGAATGCACTATAAGGTCCTTCTATAGAATTAGGGTTATTTACCATGTACATCTTAATAGTCATACATCCGTTGATTCAATAATAGAATCATAGAGGTTGGTGTTTGGATGAATATATAATGAGTTAGATTGAGGATTCATCAAGCACCGTCAAATGATTGTTAAGAGATGATCTCCAGCCTGAGTAGGAGATGGTAATCCTTTCTCATTTACGTTGATATCTGACTGACCTCTTGATGCCGGTAGATATTCAGAGGTATCAGATTATTAGGTCAAGGAGTTGACTTAACGAGATCAAGATAAACAAAGTCCTATATTGTATACTGTCGTGATACATGAACGCATCCTCTGACCGAAGACAGATGTGTTACTATATGTCTGAGTGTACATTTGGCAGACCAATAGTTTGACGACCTAACCAAGGTCTACATACCGACACGCTGGTGTGCATGCAAGGGCATATGAGTAATACGATCTCTCAAAGGGATCATACATGTTCACTTGTGAACTAGAAGACATCAGCTCACTCATGAGGTATTGGGACCAAATTCTATGCATGGTCATCATGCTTTGGAAGCATGACAAGAATTAGAAGGTATGATATATGCTTTTGAAAAGCATATGATCAGTACCAAATCCCAATGACCAAGAATGAGAAACTTGATGATCAAACCATGAAGATGACAATGTAAAATTGATCTATATCTTCGGGTTGATCATAGGTCTTCTAGTATACATGATGTACATGTATTAGGAATACCTGAGGGTGATGTGATCTTAAATGATTGTATAACCATGACACTTCCATTCCGAGGGAGTGATGAAACATGTCTGGATTTTAGTGACTCCTCTCAGTAAAGAAGTGATCCGATCTTGGTCCAAATGTTGGACATTGATCTGAATGAGATTCAGATGCAATGAGAAGATTAGATTTACGGCCTTGATTAATCAAGTATCTATGAAAGGTTCATGGGATATGGATTTGGGATGTAATCTCAATCTCCAAGTCACTATACATGGTACAATACAATCGCCATGTCTTTATCTCCAAGTATCTGCGGAGAAAGCACATTATTCTTGAAAGAGTTCAAGAATAATTCCAAAGTTGAATTATGACTAAGCATTGATAAATGGATAATTAAATGTGATTTAATTATCATGAATAATGTGAATTTGATTCACATTATTTGAATGCATGAGAATGATTACCCAATATGATTAAATGATATTTAATTATTGTAGATATGTATAATGTGGATATGGATAATATGGATATCACTATCCAACTAACCATGTATATTATAAATGTGATTTATAATATATCAGAGAGAGACTTTTGTGATTGTTGACTAATTGTTAATGTGGATTGGATTCACATTGTTAATGTGGATTGGATTCACATCAAATGATTAATCGAAAATATAATTACATTTTGTTTTGGGCTATGAATGAGATTCACATAATTTCAATGGATTGATTGAAATTTTTCATAAGATAATTTTGAATTATTTTTTGTGAAAAATATTTTTGGCAAGAGATCAGGAGATATAATGAGATAATGAGATCTCATGATAATTAGAGGAGATATACCCATTCCTCCCAAGAGGAGTGGACGACCACTTCTCTCCATATAAAGAGGAGTAGTCGCCCCCATCTTTTAGGGAAGGATGTTAGTCTCCTCATTATCCTATCTCTAGTCAAAGGTGATTTAATTTGAAATTAATTTTATTGATTTATCAACGTAAATCAATTTAAATTAAATCATTTGTTGTTGTGTTTTTTACAAAAACATCTTATCCATTGAAAGAAACACAAATCAATCTCGTCCGTTAATTATGTGTTGTCCGTGGATTGGTATCCATGGACTCTCAAAACCCTATATAAGAAGAGACAACCCTTGCTCTTCGAGTTACGCAATCTCGACGAAATCTCTCTCTCTCTCTCTCACACACACATTCTCACGCATACTCTCTCCCTTCTCTTCTTGAGTGGTTGTCCACTCTCATAAAGAGAAGGTCGTCTTCATCGTCTCTTTGCCATTGTGCCCCACTTTGACGACTATTGTCTCTCTGTCTTATTTGGTGCGTGGAGCTCGTAAAGAAGGCATTTGATCTTGTGAGACGAGATCATGAGATCCATTTCTTGGGTCATTGATGAGTCGCTAAATACGATGTATAATTTGGGCACGTTGTAGTAGGTGTGCTTAGCGAATCGATCAGAACCGAGAGAAGATCTCCGTGAAGAGTGTCTCAACTTAATTTATATCCCGAGTAAGTCCGGGGTCGAATATAGGGAGGCAAAGGAGCAACTTCGGGTTAATTCCAAAATGAAGATGTAGGTTTCCACGGGACTAGACGAAGAAGGAAGTGGATAAGACTGGGAAGAAGAACGGGAAGACTGGCCCTGCTGGCTAGGGTACTGCCTCTGTTGCTGTTGCTGCTGGGGTTGGCTGGAATCTAGGGCTCTGTTGTGAAGGAGGTGGTACGGAGGTGAATGCGGTGTTGTGAAAGGTCGGGGGACGCTGGTAGGTCTGTCGGTCTCCCGAACTTTCCTGCCTGACAGGGTCCTGAGTATACCATACTCCATTCACCTCCCAAACCGGTGGAGACTCCTCCTGAACTGTCTTTGCTAATGGAGGTGGCTGCTGGAAAGAGTGGGTGTAGGATTGGTCCTGCTCCCATGACTAGGGTTGCCCTGATACCAACTGCTCCTGAACATGGTGAACTCGGTATACGGGAGTAGAGGGTGCAATCATGGCAAATATCTTTATCTTAGATACCCTATCAGTCAACTCCTCCATTTGTTTTGGGATCTTGGAGACACTTCGGTCTAATTCATCAATTCTCTTGTCAATCCTCTCAACTACAGTAAGCTTGTCAGCAAGGAGTCCCATGTTGGGGATCACGTTCTGAAAGATATCGACTACAACTGATTTTCCCCCTCCAGATGAGAGTGAACTAGGGGATGGTGTATAGGCCCTGCTGGCCATCTATGAGCGGCTAGTTTCAGCCATCTGCTCGAATACCCTCCAGACGGTATCCGCTCCTCATGATGTATAGCTGCCTCCACAGGCAATGCTCACTAAACCCTGCATCTCAGGGTTAAGACCAGTGAAGAACGACTGGACCAAGATGTTGTCATCTAATCCATGACAGGGACACTTCTGCAGGACATCCTTCAATCTTTCCCAAGCATCACAAAAGGCTTCATGGGGTAATTGGGAAAAACTCGTAATGCGCGTCCTCATCATGTTAGTTCTTCTCAACGGGTAGAACTTCTTTAGGAATAGGTCCTTGAACTGGGCATAAGTGGTGACGGTGATTCCAAGATTCTTCACCCAGTAGTCGGCTTTTCCACCCAAGGCAAATGGAAGGGCTTTGAGCCTAATATAATCCTGGCTAACACTATTATGTTTGAGGTTAGCACAGATGAGCTCAAAATCCCTTAGGAATGCATATGGCTCCTCAGAAGCATTCCCATCAAAGTGTAGCAGCAAGTTTAGAAAATACAGCTTCGATTTAAAATCAACAGTGGGTTCGGTCGGACTCAAGTAATTCCGAATTTGATACTGTCCGAGGATATACACCGCATACATTGGTGGTTCGACCCCAACATTTAACTGTCCTAACCGAGCTCTGAGAAGTGCGTGTTGCTGCTCAGATGCAGCTAATCTGGATAGTATCATTCTCATTGGGTCTTCATGATTCTCTTCTTCCTCGTCTTTCTTCTTTGGAGGCATTTTCGTTGAATCTTCTTTATGGTCTGAATCAACAAGGTGTTCTTGATTAGAAGAGGATTTATGAATCAAGGTATTCTCACTGAGGCGAAGGTCTTCCTCGGTGAGGTGGGAAAAGAGAAAGGGAATGGTTTGAGAGTAACCATCCCGAGAGTGGGTGATCCTGGGCTCAAGAGGGTCAAGAGTCTAGGTAGGTCCAAGTTACGCATGGACCTGTGAAGACATACTTCTTGGAGTGTTCAATGGGAGATTCACAAAGTCCGAATAAATATCCCCCCAATCGGTCATCTTTGATGTCAAAAGAACCGATTAGAACACGATATTCAATGAGGCGCTAGTTCAACGGTGCACGTAAATGTACGGAGTAAACTCACACTATACAAACACAATTCAAACCCTCAGATTCACAAACTCAACACGTTATGTCCGTAAGAGTTCTACCGAATTATCTTGTCAATTTTAGTTAGTAATAAATACAATCTTGGAAAGATTAATGAGCTGTTAGGTGCCCGTATTTTCTCACAGACTAGCCCGGTTCTTATGATTAGTTTGATCTACTTTCAGCCAGTATAGGAGTAAGTACATGCCGGAGCCCGTTCCTTGAGGACTAAGGCGCCCTCTAAACCTCCCACTCTGCTAAGGAAGTCCGGACCGTATAAATACAGCTACTCGTATTCCTCACCGAAAAGTAGCTAATCACCTAAAAATAAAGAACCAATAGTAAGTAAGAAATCCTGGCTTGGCTCTACCCTAGGGTCGTCTCTCTCTCACTTGCAAGTAAAATAAACAATGAGGGATTTATGCACCCGAGAACAGGGGTTCTTTTTATTCCAATTTTTATAATCGACCTGCTCAATGCAGTCCCAATTTTAGAGTTCGCTTATCACTTGAAATTTAATCTGAACACAAAAACACGTCTACCGTTCAGTCCCAATTTCCTTTTTGACCTTAAGTTATAAAACAAGAGGGAAATCAAAAATCAGAATGCAAACAAGAAACTATGATGCATGCTCAGAAGAAGGCATACTTACAGTGAATCCCAGCACTCTCTATGCATTATGCAAAATTGAATTTGTAAATATTACACTAAATGCATGCAGATCGAGAAAACCGCATCTAAACAATATACTATTAGTGGGGAAGAATTGATTTAATTTTGAGCTAAATAGTACGTGTCTATGTGCGTCTCATTATGAATCTTATAATATAAGTGAATCTTCTAAGATATGTGTGGCCTAAATTGCGATGGGCACAAACAAATTTGATGCTAAACTACCGTGTGCCTAATCCTTAAATTTGCCACTCAAGTCGAGCCCTACCCTCACTGGAGAGTGAAACAGGTCTCCACACACCACAAATAATGTCCAACTCTTTTTTACACACGCGAGATCTCAAACAAGAGCCGCTGTAAAGGAGCAAACTACCTAAATAATTACAACACGATAATTACAAAAATAATTTACAAAAAATTCTGTCGAAGATAAAATAATTCTCCTCGCTCTTCAGCAAACGGTGCGTGCCACATCCGTCGACCTTCGATGCACTCCAAGTCCACTGGGCCCTCGCAAGGAAAATAAGATTTATATTAGAGAGATAAAAACAAAATATATACAAGAATATGAAGAAAACAATTGAGAGGAAAATGGATTAATTACAAGTGGCTCGGGGGTCAGACTACCCGAGTAAGTGAAAATCTAAATCCAATTTTTTTAAAATTAATTCCTTAGTCGTTTGCCTCCCCGGCAATGGCGCCATCTGACGAGTCGCTAAATATGATAATTAATTCGGACACGTTGTAGTACATGTACTTAGCGAATCAGTCAGAACCGAAAGAAGATCTCCGTGAAGAGTGTCGGCTTAATTTATATCCTGGGTAAGTCCGGGGTCGAACACAAGGAGACAGAGAAACAACTTTGGGGTTAATTTGAAAATTAAGTTCTAGATTTCCACGCATTTTTTATTATTTTTGATGAAAAAAGAATGCAAATGCAGGTGAATTAAGTTAAGAAATCACACAACTTAGCCAAATTAATTTTAATGTCAAATTAATCCAATTCGACCAAATTATATTTTCCTATAATCCTAATCCTGTGATGAATGCAAGCATCATTTTTTGTATTTTTAGGAATTAAAATACAACAATTAAAAATGCACACTTTTTATGGGTATTTTTGCAATTTTTCACACAAACAGTAAGCAAAAATCATGAAAAATTTACTAGAACATAAACATGATGCAATAAGACTGCAATATTTTTTTGGAATTTTTTTGCAATATATGAATTTTTTTATAGATTTTTTTTAGTGAAAATAGAATGACAGTATAAATCCAATAACAAATTAGCCAGAGAGCAAATTATCCTAAATAGATATTTATACAAACAATCTGGGAGAGTTGAATTTCGCAAAAAACATGTATGTGGATTTAATTAAAAATCAAATACGAAAATCACTTTATGATTTATTTCAGGCACAAGATAACTCCACTTTGGATGAAATTTGGATAGTATCTCAATCATATTTCAAGGATCATCTCAAATTTTTATGGAATTTTTAGAGTAACCGTGAGTTAGATATCAATTTCAGAGTCCAGATTGGGTAAAATATACAGAATTTCAGTTAGACAATTTTAATTAATTACCCAAAGAAAATAAAAATATAACTAAATATCCACATGGTAGAGAACTACATCGAAATATTTTTTATTGAATAAAATGATGCATAACTGAGGTCCAAATTAAAATACGAACACATTGATATGTTTGCAATTTCAGAAAACACAACATATAAGAAAACTAAGCACAAGGGTCTTCTTGTAATTACAGAAACCTAAAATGAAATCTATGCAATTTGTACTTAAAATAATAAAAATATGAACCTTTCTTCTTCCTTGGGTGGCTGGAGATGAACCCAAAAGGGATGACGGAGGCGGGGGTCGGCGGCGGCTAGGAGGCACGTGGTGGAGCTGTGGTACGCTGCATGGGGTTGTCGGCAGCACAGGGCGGCGTGATGGCCGCGGTGGGAGGTGTCTCTCGTGGCTGAGATGAAGGCGGAGAGGACGGCGGCGGCTAGGGGCGCTGGCGGATGGTGCGGCTGTAAGCGCCAGCGGTTGGCGTGGCTGTCGCGTGGCGCACGGGACGGGGGCTGGTCCCGGGCGAGCGGCGAAGGACGCGACTGTGATGGCGGCGGTGCTGCGAGGAAGAAGGAGGGGGCGACGGCAGTGCCGCGGCTGCTCCCTCCATGTTCTTTTTTTAATTTTTTTTGATTTTTTTATTTTCTGTTGTACTAAAGTTTTTTTTAATTTATGTTTTTTTAATTTTCTTAAAAAAAGAAAAGAATAAAATAAAATAAAAATGGGGATGTGATGATAGTGGTGATGTGATAAAGATATAAACAAATGAAGGATTTTTGGGTGGTGAAATGATGTGCTAAAAAATTTGCAAAAATGTCAAGATAATAAAAAGAGAAGAAAAATTACCTACAATGGAGACGATCGCCTATGTTGTGCTCACGAGAGCATGATCTTCGCTCGAATCGCTGGCGAGCGATGAGCTCGAGCAGTGCGCGGAGGTGGCAACGGTGTTGGCCAAAAAGCCAACGGATCTCACCGGAGAGAGGGCTGTCGTCGCTTGACTGCGGTTGCGTCGTTGTCACCGATTCAACTCTGGGAACTAGGCTCTCCTCACATAAAGATGGATCAAGTGAAAATTGAGGCGGATGGGATGTATATGAAGAGGATGAATTGAGAGGTTATTAAAGTGGTGGGAGGTTATATTATTAATGGAGTTGAATGGTAGGTTTAAAAAATAGTGAGGTTGAATGGAGTTTGGTAGTAGAATGGAGTTGAATGGTGGTTATTGTAGAGAATGAATAAATAAAAGAAAATAAAAAGAAATAAAGTAGGTTACTTTAAATACAACAAAAAATATAAAGAAGGAAAAAATAATGGGGAATTTACAAAGGAATACATACAACATGTACAATTTTTTGTTTGCTTTTCTAATATGTATTTTTTTATCTTTTTAATAAGAGATATTTACAACAAAAAATACAATAAAATACTACAATCAAAATACAACACAACCATGATTTTTTTGTATTTTTAGTAATTAATAAAAAAATGAAGAAAGAACGAATATATACACATAATGTACATTGTACATCTAGGTCCCAAAACCCAACTTTTGCAAATGAGCTCCTATTTTAATGAAACCACTTCCGTTGGATAGATAATTTTCTAACTTGAACTTTAAAAGTAAGTTTGATAAATTTGGAGATCATACGGAGCGAGAATTTGGCTTGGAAGTTGGTCTTTACAACTTTTTCCCTTTGGGATTTAGGAGCATTTATTTGAGCTAAAATTTCTTTTATATTTTTATGTTTTTATATACATTTTTATGAACAGTTTAGAGAAAGAATTAGTCAAAGAGGAGTTGAAATTAAATTATTAAAAATACATGAAGTTTTGAGCTATTTACAGGTGAAAAACTCCTCTAATTTTGCGGCTTTTTATTGTTGATTAATTTTGTAAAATCTAATATACAATAATTAGTGTATTTTATTTACAAGAGTCATTTTGTTAATTTATTTATTTTATGGATATTTAATTGATAATTTGCTCAGGGATTTTGCTATTATCAAGATATTGAGATGATGAATCGCGGATTCATCAGTCATCAACTTGGATTACGAGAAGCAAGTGACTCATCCCCGCGCTCGCAAGCGTCTCCTCTGATGGATCGGACTTGAGACAGGATGTCTCTTCCTTTAGAGTCTAGATCGCAACCACTCCACAAGAGGCATTCCTATATCTTTGTTGTGGTTAGATTAAATGTTCCAAGAAATGTTCGTAAGTCATGTGGTTTCATCATTAAAAAAATTGTAAATTCTGTTGCACCGAGCAACTAGTGCGACTAGTCGCTCTTGATCGTATATGATACGATCATCATGCTTCCGTGATGCCCTTGATGATTTCACCATATCCTTCAAGTGATATCATAGCCGGGTTGGAGGTTTTGGATACGTTCCATGAACCTAGGAAGATTTGGGCTCGTTAGGGTTCGTGAAAATTTTATCGCATTCCAATTTTCACAACCCTATTTTGTGATAAATTTCGGCCATGTTAAAATGTTTAAACATGAATCTATCAATGTATTATGTTCCAAATTAAATAAGAAAAACATGGAATTGGAGTTTGCATAATTTAGATTCTGTTTTCTCAAGATATGATCATTTTAATGATCATGTATCTACTGTTTCGAGGATGGTGAATAATGACGTAATTAAGAAGTTGATTACTATTTTAAAACGTATGGAAATGCATGTTTATCACTTGGGTTCTGTTTTAAATCAAAGTAGAAAACTTCAAAAATTTTATTTGCTTAATTCAGATTTAAATTTATTGAGATATGTTAATTTTAGTAAGTAGGGGTCACTGCTGAAAATTACATACTCGATCACGAACCTTGTGATTGTCATTTAAGTAACTTGTGAAAATAATGGTTAATTTCTTGGAATAATTATGGATAATATTTGGAAAATATTTAATGATAATTTTTTCCTTAAATGGTATTTCCTCAACCAATGAGTGATTAGATTTGATCTAGATCACCAATTGATTACTTGATACACTTTCATCAAATATGTTACTTGAATAGGTTTAGGGAATTTGTTTAGCAAATTTCCTTATAATCAAAATGATTTTGATTATTACTATATGGTATAATTTTGGGTGAAAAATCTATGAACATCTCAAGTACACAATGATCGATTTGGCACTATCCTTTCCTGAGGTGGATACGGTGTCTAGTCGGGGAGCGTTGGTGTAGCAGAACGGGTAGGGGCTCGATAATGGTAGATAAATCATGGTGTATTTTCTAATTATTAAAATTCAAATAATACATACTTTGAGATAATGCCATTCTTTCAAGTAACAATCAAGTTTGATGATTGAATTGGATTGATAATTGATTTAATGATATTAAATTAAATTATCCAATTTAAACACTCTATTATGAATAGAAGTGTATTTCCCATGGAAGAATTAATTACATGGATATGATTAATGATAATTAATTAAAATTTGAATATGAGGTGGAGGATCACATAAGCGACATCCATGGTCTCCCACGCCAGATATTGTATGTCGGAGACGCCTGCCCGAAGTGACAACTCCTGCATATAATCCATTTGAATCGGGCTCTTTGATTCTCGAAAGAGTAAGATCGTATACATAGTGATCCTAATATCGGATCCTCATATTATTATGGCGATATTGGATTGCCTATAGCGAGTTTTAAGCATGTTGACGGTTGGTTCAATTAACAATGGGTCAACATCTCCTTAGGAGTGATGGGCTCGAGTGTCAAGGATCGAATTGGGAAATGCAAGTTGGACTTGCAAGGTGGAATGTGTTCCCGCTTCTCTTTATTGGAGTTACAATTTCTCATATTATTGGAGTTACAATTATTGGACTTGCAAGGGGATCCCAGTTCTTGCTTGAGATATAGCGGTAAGTATATCTCTTTCTTTGACAGTAATTAAGGGAATGAACTTCCAAAGTTTACAAAGCAAGACTAATTTGATTAAAAATTCCTTAATCAAAGATTTGTAATTGAATATATAATTATTTATATGCTCTGATATAGCGTATTCTTAATTTTATAAAATGAATTCCATAAGCCCACTTAGCAAGCTTCTGGAGGTCAATCAGTTGACCGGACCAAATTATTCGGATTAGATCCAAAATTTAGATCTTGTCCTTTCTATCGAGCGCATTTCCTATGTGCTATCAAAGGACAAGTATGTAGACCCAAAGATTTCGGAAGAAATTTCATTTAATGAAAATATAATGAAGATCATAATTTGGCAAGGTGTTACATACTTGGTTCATTATCCAATGTGCTTCAGAAGCAACATGTAGAAATGAACACTTGCCATGAAAGATATGTTTGGTGATGTCAACCGCACACAACGTTATAATATAATGAAAGAACTTCTTCGCTGCAAGATGCAGGAAGGGACCTCTATCAGAGAACATGTACTCAAATTTTTGGGTACCTTTCTGAATTGGAAACCTTGGAGCTGACATGGACTCAGGCATGTAGATTGACTTCATTCTGCTGTCACTCCCTAAGTCTTTCAATAACTTTGTGGTCACGTACCACATGAATAAAGAAAATTTTACTAACGCTGAGGTATTGGCTACATTAAAGTCCACTGAGGACATAATGAAGAAGGATAGCCCCTCTGGTAGTGCAACAGTTGCACAAGGGAAAGAACGGTCAGAAGCAAGGTTCTCGGAAGGGCCCAGCCCAGAAGAGAAAGAAGAAGAGTCAAGGCATTGGCTCATCTTCCAATGCATCCACTTTGATGACATAAAAGAAAATCGATGTCTGTCATCACTGCAAGAAGCCATGGTACTGGAAGCGCAATCGTCAGAATTACCTGAAGTCGGTCGACAAAGGTAAATCCCCAGCATGTATGAAATGTACTTTCATCATTGAAACTAGCTTTCTCGTTGAATGAGAAGCAAGTTGGGTTGATGATTATGGTGCTTCTGTTCATGTATGCAATTTATTGGATCTGTTTCAAGAAACTAAAAATCTGGAAGAAGGGGAGACAGTCATTCAGATGGGATCTGATGCAAGTGTTGCAACAATCGCCGTCAGAACCTGCAAACTATCATTATCTAGTGGAAGAGTCCTAGTACTTAAAGAGTGTCTTTATGTACCTGAAGTTAGAAGGAATTTAATATATGTATCTAAGCTTGTTAGAAATGGATATTCATACCATTTCTGTAATAAATTGGTCATAAGTCATTATGATAAACATATTGCAGGTGGTGATTTAACTTCTGGTGGACTCTATGAATTGTGCATTGATGAACATGTCATGAATGTTACTACCACTAATAATAAAAACCCTAAAAGATGCAGGGAGAATGCAAATCATTCAAATATGATTTGGCATCAAAGGCTTGGTCATTTATCTGTTTATAGGATCAATAGATTGCTAAAGGTTGGATCCTTGGATTTTCTATAGGTTCAATCTTTGCCTACATGTGAGCATTGTATTCGAGGTAAAATGACTAGGATGCCTTTTTAACAAGGTTACACAATGCGAAAGTATTCTTGACCTAATACATACTAATGTATGTGGTCCCTTCAGTATCGTAACTTGAAATGGAAATTGATATTACTTGATGTTTATTGATGACCATTCACGATATGGGTTTATCTTCCTAATGCATCATAAATCTGAAACCTTTGAAAAGTTCAAAGAATTCAAGGCTTTGGTTGAGAACCAAACCGATAGGAAAATTAAACAAATTCGATCTGATCGAGGTGGTGAATACCTCTCAGATGAATTCAAGGAATACCTTAAAGAGAATGGAATTGGCTCCAATCTCACTCCTCTTGGAACCTCCCAACTCAATGGTGTTGTGGAAAGACGCAACAGGACCATCATGGACATGGTTCGTTCAATGATGAGCAAAGTACATTTACCTCTTAGTCTCTGGGAATATGCAGTAGAGACTGCAATATATATCGTAAACAAGATTCGTAGAAAATCTGTGCCTAAGACTCCTCATGAGCTCTAGTATAGAACCAAACCTAGTGTCAATCACTTGAGGATTTGGGGTTGCTTGGTCCATGCGAAGAATATGGATACAAGTAAGTTAGAATCTCGCTCTCGTGAGTGTTACTTAATTGGGTATGTTAAAGATGGTATTGGATATCGGCTTTATGATCCTGAGATCCAGAAGGTTTTCATTTCTAGAGATGTGAAATTTCTGGAGAATAACTTCCTTAAAGGTCAAGACAAAAATGAAGTTGAGGAACTCATTGAATCCCCTGAGGATTCTGAGTTTCTCGAATTAGAAATTAAAGAGATGATTAAAGATGAAACACCCATACCTCTTCGAAGGAGTTCGAGGGTGGTTGCACCATTGGATTCCATATGTCAGGTGAAACTGAAAATGATCCTACTTCATTTGATGAAGCACTTGCAGATTGTGACATGGATAGATGGATGCTAGCAATGAAGTCAGAGATTGACTCCATGCATAAGAACGGTGTATGGACCCTAGAGGATCCACCTTTAGGGCTAATACCCATTGGGTGTAAATGGATCTTCAAGAGAAAAATGGGATCTGATGGGAAAGTGGAGACTTTCAAGGCATAGCTCATGGCCAAAGGCTACACACAGAGAGAAGGCATCGACTACGATGAAACATTCTCTCCTGTGGCTATGCTTAAGTCCATCAGGACACTGATAGCTATACCTGCATCACTTGATTACGACATCTGGCAGATGGACGTTAAGATGACTTTCCTCAATTGATATCTCGAGGAGGATGTCTATATGGAGCAACCCTAGGGCTTCATAACTGAGGATGGTAAAATATGCAAGCTGAAGAAATCCATCTATGGGTTCAAACAAGCTTCTCGTAGTTGGAACATCAGATTTGACGAAACCATAAAGAGTTATGATTTTGTGCAGAATCCTGATGAACCTTGTGTGTACAAGAAGCTTAGTGGGAGTGCCATTGTGTTCATTGTACTTTACGTAGATGACATAGTTCCAAGAAAGGGTTCCTCCCCTTAAGACATGGTATTCACATGTCTAAAGGGTTGGCTTCTCAAATTGTTGAGTAAAAGGAAGTCATGGCCAGATGCCCCTATGCATCAGTTGTAGGAAGCTTAATGTAAAGCATATGATCGATACCAAATCCCAATGATAAAGAATGAGAAACTTGATGATCAAACCATGAAGTTGACAGTGTAAAATTGATCTATATCTTCGGGTTGATCATAGGTCTTCTAGTATCATGGATGTACATGTATTAGGAATACCTGAGGATGATGTGACCTTAGATGATTGTATAACCATGACACTTCCATTCCGAGGGAATGATGAAACAGGTCTGGATTTTAGTGACTCCTCTCAGTAGAGAAGTGATCTGATCTTGATCCAAATGTTGGACAGTGATCTGAAGGAGATTCATATGCAATGAGAAGATTAGATTTCTGGCCTTGATTAATCAAGCATCTATGAGAGGTCCATGGATCTGGATTTGAGATGTAATATCCAAGTCACTATACATGGTACAATACAATTGTCTTGTCTTTATCTCTAAGTATCTGCGAAGAAAGCACATTATTCTTGAAAGAGTTTAAGAATAATTCCAACGTTGAATTATGACTAAGCATTGAGAAATAGATAACTAATTTTATTTAATTATTATGAATAATGTGAATTTGATTCTTATTATCTGAATGCATTAGAATGATTATCCAAAATAATTAAATAATATTTAGTTATCGTGGATATGGATAATGTGGATATGGATAATGTGGATATCACTATCCAATTATCCATGTATATTATAAATGTGATTTATAATATATCAGAGAGAGTCTTTAGTGATTTATATTTGTTGATTAATTGTTGATGTGGATTGGATTCACATCATGATTAATTGAATATATAATCACATTTTATTTTGGATTATGAATAAGATTAATATAATTTCAATGGCTTGATTGAAATTTTTCACAAGATATTTTTGACTTATTTTTTGTGAAAAATATTTTCGAAAGAGATCAGGAGATATCATGAGATAATGAGATCTCATGATAATTAGAGGAGATAGACAGATTCCTCCCAAAAGGAGTGGACGACCATTACTCTCCATGTAAAGAAGGATTGGTCGTCCCCCCTCTTTTCAGGAAGGATGTTAGTCTCCTCATTATCCTATCTCTAGTCAAAGGTAATTTAATTTGAAATTAATTTCGTTTATTTACCAATGTAAGTTAATTTAAATTAAATCATTTATTGTCAACATCTTAGCCATTGAAAGAAACACAAATCAGTCTCATCCGTTGATTATGTGTTGGGATTCATGGACTCCCAAAACCCTATATAAGAAGAGGCAACCCTTTCTCTTTGAGTTACGCAATCTCGACGAAGTTTCTCTCTCTCTCTCTCTCTCACATTATCACACATACTATCTCCCTTCTCTTCTTGAGTGGTCGCCCACTCTCATAAAGAGAATGTCATCTTCGTCGTCGCCTTGCCATTGTGCCCTGCTTCGACGACTATTGGCTCTCTGTCTTCTTTGGTGCACGACGCTCATGAAGAAGGCGTTCGATCTCGTGAGATGAGATCAAGAGATCCATTGCTTGGATCATTAACTTGCATTGCGAGAAGCACATGACTCATCCCCGTTCTCGCAAGCGTCTCCTCCGACAGATTGGACTTGGGACAGGAGGTCTTTTTCTTTAGAGGCTAGATCGCAACCACGCTACAAGTGGTATTCCTATATCTTTGTTGTGGTTAGATGAAACGATCCAAAAAATGTTCTTGGATCATGTGGTTTCATTAGTTAAAAAAATTTAAATTCTGCTGCACCGAGCAGCTAGTGAGACTAGTCGCTCTTGATCATATATGATACGATCATCACGCTTCTGTGATGCGCTTGAGGATTTCACCATATCCATAAATTACAATCTATATGGTGACTCGTCTGATGAGAAACCCATGGTCAGGACCGCACCACATCCTGAACCTTCAAAGGAAACAACCAGGACTGAACTGACCCCACCTAACAACACGATTGCTTCGTCCTCTAGTCGGTTTTCTTGTGAGAGAAGTCGAGAATTGATTCCTCGAGGTATTTCCTCGAACCCCTCAAGGCGCATCACTCTCCTCTCCCTCTCAATGATCCAGGTTCTAGAAAACCGACTAAGTAAATTTCCTTCAACATACCGGAGAAGGAATTTTCGTAGTATTCCTCATCAGAATCGGATGAAGTGATTTATATGAGTGAGCTCAGTTCGATTGTTCTTAAGTTGAATATAAGCAAGCAGCCGTATGCCGACCCTCGTTGGATAATCCCTTCACCTCACTATTATTCATCTGAGGACTATTCTGACAACGACACACTTGTATATTCTCCACCTCTTTGTTCATGCAAGAAAGTTCATTATAAACATTCTTGACCTCTGTATATTTTCTAGATCCCATCGGTCCTCATACCCATTCCTGTCCTATACTTAGGCTGACCAGAGCCTAGTTATAGGTGGAACCGATGCCCACCCTGTGTATACTCATCAATTCCTTCTTTTAACCTCGCCTGCCCCATTTTTTATCTTCTTCTACACTTAGTGTGCCAGAGCCTAAGTATAGAGGGGTGGAGCAACTTCTATACCTTTTGTTATTTTAGCTCTCCTACGCTTAACCCGAGCTATGTCTTTTTCCTCGCTTATCATGCTCTGAGGACATATCACACACTAAGTATAGGAGGCATGTATATAATACACATATACTTTATCCATAGCTCGTACTTTTGCATATTTTTGTACATTATGAAATCATTACGTGGTGGGTAAAATTTGAAAAAAAAATACATGTATACTAGTATGTATATTTTATAATCTGTATAATCCTTATATAAAAGGCTGTAAAATTCTTGTAAATAATATTCTTATAAAAATTGTTGTATACCAGGAAATAAAAAAATGAAAATAAAGGCTTCTTATTTACTCTTGCATATCATCCTTGCATTTCAAAAAAAAATCTTGCATGTCATTCATCTCTATAGCATGTCATCTGCATCTCATCTGCATATTTAGCATATGCTAAGTGAGAAGTTAGTAGGTTCTGAACCAAGTTATGAATATATGTCGATGATGGATTTTATTTGACCTTAATCTACCTAATTTTTGAGGAACCTTATAGGAACCGGAGTTAAGATTTTTCAGGTTGAGAGACTTAATTCTTTGAGTCCGCAAGTCTATGTTCACATGTCATCTTGATTGGTCTAAGTTGGATATTTCGTATATACGCATGATTCTTTTAGACAATGACCTAACTTGGACAAGTACCATGCACGTAACTCTTCATTGATGAGATGTTGAGGAGGTAGAATCCTTTGACTTGGAGTAGCACACGGGTGGAAACATCCGTCCTCCTCTAGGGAGGGTAGTACATCTCAACCTAGTCTAGTGGTGTTGACGTCTAAGGATATGATGCTATGGGTTGCAATAAAGCTTCAAAAGAGGGATAGCCTACTAGCTCAAGGAGAAAAACTCCTTATGTACATGCTGCACCTTGTATATATGTCAAAAAAAGAGAAAAAGAGAAAAGAAAAATAGCAGAATATCCAAAAGTGGACGTGCCTGATTGAAAAGTAAAATGTCTGCCTGAGTGTATATAGAAGTATAAAAAATAAGAAAAATATCGAAAAAATACACTAGCTATTACTAACACTAATACTTGCAGCTGCAAGAAAAACTCTGTAGTGTATATATTACTAACACTAATAAAAGAAAAATATCAAAAAAATACTTGTAATAAAATCTGAGCCCTAGTTTAAGAATAAGAACCTTAAAATGTGCATATCTCTCTCATATAGCATCCGATTTAGGTCTCCTCACTTTTAAAGTAATATACATTCAAAGCAAGATCAATTTCATAAAAATTGGAGTTCGTATGTAAAACTTGGATTTTGGACCCGTATTGTATGTTGCACATATTGACCATAATACGCTTTATTTTATCTTTTTATTTTCTGAATTATTAAAAATAAAAAAAACTAGATTATGTTGTAAATATTTCTGTCATATTTTCTCTAACTTTATTTTGATTTTTTCTTTAATTTAAAAATGACAAAAAAATGCAAAAGACAAAAATGCGATATTTTATACCTATAAGATACCGTCCAAAAATACTTTTTGTACAGATGACTTTCTTTAATTTTAGTCCTTCATCGAAATTATAGATCTCGTCGAGACAAGCAACTTTCAAGTTGACCACTTTTTGATTTGACTCCTTTTGTTTTTTATTTTCATTTACATTTAATATTTTCTCTAACTTTATTTTGATTTTTTTCTCCAATTTAAAAATGACAAAAAATGCAAAAGACAAAAATGTGATATTTTATACCTATAAGATACCGTCCAAAATACTTTTTGTATAGATGACTTTCTTTGATATTCAGTAATTCAAGGAAATTATAGATCTCGTTGAGACAATGAACTTTCAAGTTGATCACTTTTTTATTTGACTTCTTTTATTATTTCTTTTTTATTTTATTTACATTTATTAGTTGAATTTTCTGAGAGTGACACGTGGTAGTTCCTGGAGCCGCCACATGTCACCTATTTTAATTTATTATTATTTATTTTATATAATATTTATTTATTTTAATATTTATTTTATTTATTAATATTTTAATCAATTATATTTATTTATTTATTAACTTTTATTTATTTTCACTTCATTATTTTTAGTAGCCTACTTATATTACTTTATTTTTATATTATTTTTATCCCCTTTTACTTCTTCTCTACTTCTAATCCAAGCTGCCGACTCCCCATTCTCCCCTCATCTCCCACCACTCGTCCAACTTCCACCCCACTTCCTTTCCAACCTCCTCCTTTATTTATTCTACTCGTCCTCATTATTCATCTTCATTCACCATTCTACAAGTGAGAGAGGTTCTAGCTACGTCAAAGCCGTAAGCTGACAGCTCCTTCTTCGACGTCGAGTGACAACGAGCTGAACATGAGATCCAATCGTCTGCACCACCGTCATGAGTCTCTTCGAAGCTTGTCTAGTTTCTCTGCTCCGATTCCGCCCGAAGCTGATCGAGGCGACGATAGGAGTCCAATATAGCTGCTTCACACCCTCAGCAAAAATTCAGGTAAGCTTTCCTCTCTTTTTCTTTGTCATTTTTTTAATCTAGTGTCATTTGTTTGTCTTCACCAACAGCACCCACTGCACCTCCAGCCTGACCGCTTCCATCCTCTCGCGTCGCCCAGGAGAAGCCTTTATCGCGTGTGCCCGGGACTTCATCAGAGTGCGCCACCAACAACCACCGCAATGCACCGCGCCATCGTGTGTGGCCCTTGGGCTGCTCCTCGAATCCCACGCGACCTCCGTCTACCTCGACTCTAGCCGTGGGCGCACAACACTCCAGGAGCGCCGCCTCTTCCCAGCTGCAGCCGACCGTCTCTCGTCTCTCCCTGGGGAAGCACGCCTCTGCCCTTCACCTGTGCGCTCGTGCACGGCTGTCAATCGCCTCATCGCGTGGCTGCCCCACGCACACCATCCTCGCGTGCGCCAATCCCTACTCCGCTTGCCAATCCACCTGCGGCGTGCCACCCCCCAAGCGCCTACCAACTCCAGCCTCCATCTCCTGCCCACTTCCGCGATCAGCCACCAGCTGGCACGTGCGGCTGCCACCGCTTTCGCGGTCGCGACCTCCTCGCAGTGTGCATCACGTTCTCCCTCAGTCGTCTGCGCCGCTGCGTCGCATGTCTTGGCCACGGCTTGCCCCAAGATCGTGCATGCTGGTTGCAGGGTTGGGCATGGTTGGGTTGGGTTGGGGTATCCCTGTGAATAGTAAACCGTAAGGAGGATTGGGAGGGTTGGAAGGAGGGGTACCCCAGGTTAGACCAACCCAACCCTGCTCAACCCTGCAACCAAACGAACCCTAGAAGGTGCCCTAGAAGGGGTAGGTTTCCATAGGTCCAATTTTATTTTATTTTGTGAAATTTGCAAATTGCTCCTTTCATGCTTATTTAGTTGCAAACATATCCCTATGTTGTAATTGCACGGACACCCCCTATGTTTATGCTCTAATTTGAACATCATTTTACATCAATTTCTAATGAAAAAATTTCTTATTATTGATAATTTAATTCTTTATCTCTTCGATATTTATTTATAATTTTGTGAGTAGTAATTAATTAATTGAAATTGTTTTGAACCAAAATTTACATATTTTACCCATTTTAAGGCCTGAAATTCATATTTAATTAAATATTGCTCCAAGAATTGTGAAAAATTCAGAAATGATGCCTCTTGCTATGCTTTAACCACTTTCCAAATTTCATCAAAACTGGAGTTGTCTTGTGCATAAAATAAATACTTGAATTATTTCAATTTTTAATGAAAAAATGCAGAATCTCTAAAAGTGGATAGGCTTGATTGAAAAATAAAATGCCTACTGATATACAAGTATAGAAAATTAAGAAGAGCTTCAAAGCTTGCAGCTAGATGACTTGGCTACACTGGCCAAGCATCCTAGGATATGTAGCTACACTGGCTACCGTCCATTCTTTTCTCTATCCCCTCTTCTTGAGCCGGTTGCACTTGAACTTAGAAGAGAATACCCCGCTCCTCGAGGAAAGATTTACTGGACTAGGGAGTTAGATTTACCTAGTTAGAGGAGGTTGTTTCTTTGTCAATTCTGATGTGGAGAGCTATATTTCACTTACACAGTAAGATTCATTATCATAAGAATTTACATATGAGGATATGTTCTGACATCACTATTGAGGCGATTTGAATAGAATACTTGTGGAACTTAAGGTTATTAGGTCTTAAATTCAATTCCCAATAAGGTTCCGCCACATTATTAATCCAAAGGTCGAGCCAAGCTCCATATTCACCTTTTGTTCATGACCTTGGTATGGAACCCAAAATCATTTCACTTTTGCTTTTCATTTTTGTTGCTCAGGGATGAGCAAGGTTTAAGTTTAGGAGGTTGATGAATATGTGATTAATCACTCAAAGTGTTGAATATAGAGATTTGTTCTCAAGTAATTAGCTGCATTTCGTCACTTATATTGCATAATTAACATCCATGCATGTGTAAATAATGTATGCATTTTAGTATTCATATGTACATTAAATAGATAGCCTAATTCATGTGCAAATATTCACTTGTATATTAGTTAAAGTCACATATTATATATATTTTATACTAACTCTAAATCCAATAAAGTCAACTCTATAGTGTATATATTACTACTAATAAAGAAAAAATATTAAAAAATACTAACGTGTAAAATTGACCAATAAAACCCGAGCCCTAGTTTAAGAATTAGATTCTTAAAATGCACACATCTCTCTCATACAACATCTGATTAGGTATACTCATTTTAAAGTAATATACATTCAAAGACCTTCAAAATAAGATCAATTTCATAAAAATCGGTATTTGTATGTGAAACTTGGGTTTTGGTCTCCTATTGTATATTGTACATATTTACCATAATACCCTTTATTTTATCTTTTTATTTATTAATTATTAAAAATCCAAAAAAGATTAAGTTGTAAATATTTCCATCATATTTTCTCTAACTTTATTTTGATTTTTTATCTAATTTAAAAATGATAAAAAATGCAAAAGACAAAATTATGATATTTTATACCAATAAGATACCACACAAAAATACTTTTTTTACAGATAACTTATTTTGATTTTTGGTCCTTCATAGAAGTTGTAGATCTTGTCGAGACGAGCAACTTTCATGTTGACCAATTTTTAATTTGACCCCTTTTGTTATTTTTTTTTGATTTTGTTACATTTATTTTTTGAATTTTCTAGGAGCGACATGTGGCAGCTCCTGGAGGCACCACGTGTCAATCATTTTTAATTAATTATTATTTATTTTATATAATATTTATGTATTTTATTATTTATTCTTATTTTAATTATTTTAATTAATTTATTTTAATTATTATTTACCCAACACATGGCCCCATCCTTGTGCTGCGCCACGCTCCCTCCCATCCTCTCTCTCCCCCCCATATTCCCCCCATGTTTTCTCTCTTTTCTCTTTCTCTCTCCTTTCTCCCACGCATTCACATGGCCCCCCACTCCTTTTCCCTCTCTCACCATATTTTTTCTCTCTCCCCCTCTCACATTTTTTTCTTGCAACCCATGCACGCCCATCTCCCCTTCCTCTCGCATCGCACGGTCAAACCCATGCCCTCCACTTCCCCCACGTCTCGTGTATGGCCGCAACCGCCATCCAATTCCCATCACTTCACCCCCCATGACCTGCAAAGCACTCGCTCTCCATTTCACCGTACACTTCGCCTGCTGCCAATAAAAGCCTCGCCAACGTCACAAACATACGCTACCGAGCGAAAAGCTCCAGCTGTCTTGGTAACAACAAGTCCACCGTCAAGCGAAGCCCTCCTGGCGAGATCCACAGATTTCTTCCGTGTCGTGACTCGATTTGAATTGCTCAGCTTCGAGGTGCCCAGTCGTTCCACCTCTCGAGGCCATCACCAAAGTAGAGGTTTATCCTCCTCCTCATTAGGCGACCCATAATAGATAAACTCTTTAATCTTTTTCTATGTATTCTCCTCACCCTCTTCTTTGCACACCTTTGTCCCACTCTATCATTTTTCTTCTCATCTATTGGAAATCCAAACCAACGAGTTCATCTTCCACCTTCCGCCCGCTAGCAAGTGTGTCCCATCACCACCGTCGACCACCGCAACCTCGGGGAACATACCACCGCCATCCCCGTTAGACACCTCCACACCCTCCTCTTCATTTTCACATGCATCAACCACCACCACCTCCAGCCTGCTCCTTCTGCAATCTCCTTGCACCACCACAGGAAGCTGGCTCTCGCTGCGACACACTTCACCACAGTGGCGGACCCAGGAATATATACCAAATAGGGCACACTGATTAAGAAAATAAATAAGATTTGAATCATCCAAAAAGTTTAATCATTATAAATATTTATATGCATACAATTTATAAAGAAATATTTTACATATAAAGTAAATTTTAAAAAAAATCCATACATGTATTTAAAGTTATCCTCCCATCGTCTTCATATTTTGAAAACATGAAATACAAGACGAATTTAAAAGTAAGATGAAGTTTAAGTTGTATTATAGGATGCATTAATTAAAAACCTATAATATAAATAACTCTCATGAATCTACCTAAAGATATATATTAAATCTATTTTTATAGGTACGATTAATGAATTTAAAAGCAAATTAATTCTAATGCCTATGATTTAGGGTAAATTACAATTTGGGTCCCCATCTATGGGTCCGATCCCAGAATGGGTCCCGATCTTTAAATTATAACGATTCAGGTCCCAAGATCATTTAGGAAATAGAAAATTTGATGTTCATGACGAATATGCCCTTGTTGGGTAGGAAATGGGGGTTGGGTTCCGAGATGTGCGCGTCAACATTAGACAAAGACTGTCCCGACGTCCTACTCAGTTTGATTGTGGGTGAGCCATGAGCGGCAATGGTGTCAGTGGGTGCGGCACGAGGGCTTGGCTGGAGAATGCCGACGAAGGGGAGAAAGGGGGCACGTGAAAGGTTTTCAGTGATAGGTTTTTATTTTGGCTATTGTGAGGGGGCACAAGGGTTCATTTCAATGGGATTTTTTTCCAAGAACAGAGCATGATGTAATATATAATGAGATATCCAAAACTTAGAGGGGGCACGTGCCCCCCTTGGCTTATACTTAGGTCCGCCCATGCTTCACCACCATTTGCAGAGCTCAATTGCCTCAACAACCTCGACTTCTTCCAGGAGCTCGCACAGCTGCACGTCGTTGTCCCCTCGCCAAGTAGTCCATCACCGACCTCCGCAGTAGTAACCACATCTAGTCGTGTGTCGACGGAGGTGGTCACCAGGCTGTCGTCCCCTTACTCGTTACCTGCGGTCACCCTCCTCCGCACCTTGAGAGCTCTGTCGCACCACGCCTCCTCCTCGGTTCTCACCAGTTGCTGGACGTTCCTCTAACGCCACCGTACCATCTTACGAGTGTCGTGCCTCCACCTACGCCAACATGAACTCCAGGCCACCTTGGACCCACCAGCTGACCTCACCGCCTCACACAGCTGACACACGTGCAGCCACCACCCACCTCTTCACTGTTAACCCTGCCTCACGTGAGGAGCACGAGGGGTTATGTTATCTGCAAGGAGCCCCCTTTCATTCTTCAGAATAACAAGAGGCCCCCTTCTCGTTGTACTCACGCGTGCACTTCCTTGAGTTTCTGGAAAATCATGTGAACGCCCCCGCCCACTAGAGGTCACATGCAGCGCACGTGATGAGCTGGAGAAATTGCAACAAGGCTCCTATTATATAGGTAATTACATTATAGTCCTTGTCAACATTTTTTCTATTTCAATTTTTATTATGTAATTATATTTAGGCCCTTATCTTTGGGCATCATTTTAAATCTTCATTTAGTCTCAATTTGTCATTTTAAAAATTTCATATTATAGAGGAACTCCTGTTTTATCATTATGAATGTTTGTTTGATTTTTGTGAGCTGCAGATTATTTAATACAATTATTTTTGTGGAAAGTAGCATACTTTACCTACTACATGCTATTATATGGATATTAAATTATTCGTTGATTGAAAAATTCTCAAAATTCATAGTAGCTAGAGCGTAATTTGTTCTACTTTATGCCCAAAAATCACATTATTTGCACGCATATCTAGATTAGAATAAATTCATAGGTGATTCTCTTAATCAAGTTTTAATGAGTCATAAATCTATTATTTTTAGGATTTGATAATTTTCCTAGATTCCTCTCATATACAAGTATATAGGATAATTTTAGTTTCTCAAAATAACTTAGTTTTGTATTTATTAAAATTAATTTGTGAAAATCACCCTACATTCATATTTAATTCCTAATTAATTCATATTGAGTTGAAAAACTCCAAAAAATGCACTAGTCTAATTGCATCATTTTTCATGTTCTGGTCAATTTTGAGAACTTTTGAACCTTGTTCGAAGGTAATTTACATTTTAGTTCCTTAGCTTAGCCCGAAATTGCATTGCATTTTTAATTGCATTTTAAAAATAAAAATTGCTTCTCTGAAAATCTAGCATCTATATCGACTTTAAATAAATATAAGGAGAAAGTTGTCTCCCTGAGTTCGACCTTGGGCTTGCCCAAGTAAAATAAAATATAATCGCTTGCTTTAATCGATGAATCAAATTTGCGATTTTTAATTGATCTAAATTTATCCAACTACAACGCAATGAAAACAACATTATTAAAAGGATAAAATTATGGGTGTATCACTCATTACATAAGAGGTTTTTGTGGACAAGTTTTGCAAGGAGTTCTACCCCGACCACTGGGTAGAGGAGTAGAGGAGAGAGTTTGCAAATCCGAGACAAGGCTCCATGATAGATCATGAGTACCTAATATGCTATGCAGAGCTTGTATGCCATTCTCCTAGCACTAAAACATACCCATGAGAGAAATTGCAGAAGTTCACCATGGCAAGAGGTAGGAGGTACAAGATCGCTTGTCTACCCTAAACCTCATCTCCATCAAGGAGGTGATTACGAAGGCGACTAGATGGGCAGTTACTCATAGCTGACATCATGCAGGACATACGCAGTCCTAGTCTCAGCTTTACAGTAGGCCAACATGTCGAGGTTCTTTCCATTCACGTCAAGAACATCGCTTCCATCCAATTGCAATGACAACAACATCTAGTCATTCCATACAACCCCATACCTTAGGGCATGCATTGGATGATCACAATATAACATAAGTTCATCCCATGGTACACCCATACAATCAGAGACATCACAGAGGTGGTATTGTTTCTGGAGGATCCTTGTCACATAAGATTTGTTTTCAGTATCAACAACCTAGCTACCTCAGATCCCAGTTCCCATTACCTGCCAGCAGTTCATGTGCATCTCACTAGAGTTCAAGACCCATCACTTCTTTTCAATCCCAAGTATTTGATTTTCATCGCAAAGATAAGGGATTTCAGCATCCCCCACCGCATCCGACATATAATGCCGCATGATCCAATGCTTCACCTACACAGCAAAGGCACCTGAATGCCATTACTCAGGAGCATGCCCATGTCTCAGGTTTAGTCATCATAGGTATTATTTCTATAGATGGATTTTGTTCCATATCTTGTTTGATTCTATAGGGATACACTTGTTTCATGCACACCATTTAGTGCCCACTCTACGCAAGCCGACCACGAGTGTCTCGATTCCATACTACATCAAGGGCCTAGTGCGCCAGATGTTCATCATCACACATGACATTTAGGATGTAGAAGTAAAGATCAATGGACATCCCAAGCCTGCATTCCTCTTGGTTATACAGCTGGATGAGTGCGATATCATTCTGAGCATGATATTGGTTAAAGAAGCAACACACATGCTTTTATTATCTACACCCTTCGCTCTCTCTCAAGCCAAAAGGGGATGCATTATAGAAGCATCACACTATGTATACTGGTTAATAGAGGTCTCACATGCCGCATTTCATTGTCACTACTATGCTAATTGATGCAGAGTTGTGGATGAACCATGTGTCCAAGGTGCTACTTATCATACATACTCCAGAAGGCCGTTATCTTTCCTTTGCAAAATTTTCACTAGCTAGATATGCAGAAAAATGGTGGCATGCCATCAGGTAGCATCCCATTGAGCCAATTACTTGGAACGTTTTCGTGAATGAGTTCCACGAGGAGTTTTACCTCGACCACTAAGTAGAGGAGCAAAGAAGAGAGTTTTGTAAAGATAACACATGGTTCCATGACATCTCAGAAGTATGTGATACAATATATAAAGATTGCACTCAACTCTTCTGCCTCTATAAAATATCCACCTGAGAACTTGTAGATGTTCTGTGGCATGAGATAGGAGGTACATGGTCACTTGTCTACCCTGGATCTCACCTTCATCAAGGAGGTGATGACGAAGGTGACTAGATGGGAGGCTGCTCAGAGCCGATAGCCTGCATGATAGACTCAGTCCTAGTCCTAGCATTATAGTAGGCCAGCACTTCGAGTTTTTTCAATTCTCGTCGAAATCATCACATCCACCCATTTATTACGATAGCAACAACTAGAATTTCCACACAACCCCATACCTTAGGGTGGGCATTGTCTGATCAAAATATGTTATCTACTTGTCCCCCAATAAAACCATATAGTCAGAGAAAATAGGGAGGTGGTATTGTTTTTAGAGGATCCTTGTCACAAAAGATTTGTTTTCATAGTCAATAACATGATTACTTAGAATCTTGGTTCCCATTACTTGCTAACAGTTCATGTGCACCTCACTAGATTACGAGACCCATCACTTCTTTCCATCCCGAGGATCCGATTTTCATCGTAGAGATAGGTGATTTCAACATCCCCCACAACAACTGGCATATAGCGCAACATGATATAGTTCTTCACCGACACAACAAGGGTAGTTGAATGCCATTACTTAGGAGAAGTCCCATGCCTCAAGTTAAGTGCTTAAAGGTATGATTTCTATAGATGTGTCGTGTTGTTTTATTCTATCACTTTTTGAACATCATTTATTGCTTACTCTGGGCAAGCTGACCATGAGAGTCTCGATCCCATACTACATCAAGGGCCGAGGGGGATAACTGTTCATCATTAGATAGGACATCGAGGATGTAGTAGTACAGATCGCTAGGCATCTCAATCCTGCATTATTCTTCTTGATATAGTTGGATGATTGTGATATCATTCTGGTATGGATGGGTTAGAGAAATATCATGCATGTTTATACTATTTTGGAAAGATAGTTTTTTCCATCTACTAGGTCCACCAACATTCTAGTTCGTTGGATGTACATTAAATATAGAGCTTGAGTACATATTTGTGTTGAGAGCATGGTAATAACTTAGTCAGGGTTGTGTGAGTATCTTGCTTACATTGTTGAAATATCCACCTAGGACAGGATGGTTAAGGACATCAGAGTGGTCTGAGAGTTCCCTGATGTATTTCCTGGTGATCTTCCTGGATTACCACAAGAGCGAGAGATGGATTTCAAGATTGTGTTGCTACAGACGATCTTTATTCCCCCACACCAGATGGCACCAGCTGAGCTCAAGTAGCTCAAGATGTAGTTGTAAGATTTAATTGAACAAGGATTCATCTGTCGTAGTACATCACCATGGGGAGCGCCAGTCCTCTTTGTAAAGAAGAAGGACAAATACATTTGATTTTGCATTGATTATAGACTGCTCAACAAGCGAAGGGTGAAGAGGAGTTATCCACGCCCATGTATTGATGATCTCTTTGATCAGTTATAGGGAGCAACATTGTTATCTAAGATCGACCTACGATCTAGATATCATCTTGAGGATGAAGGATTTAAATGTATCAAAGCCCACATTCCATGCGAGATACGAACACTACGAGCTTGTCGTGATACCGTTTGGGCTCACGAATGCACCTGCCACTTTCATGGACCTTGTGAATAGGATCTTTTGGCCATGCTTGGATAGATTAATTTTGATGTTTGTAACTATTCTCATGATGAGTACGAGCACGAGTCACATCTTCACATCATTTTGCAGACATTAAGAGAGCATGAACTATATGCGAAGTACAACAAATTTGAGTTTTGGTTATCTAAGGTGGCATTTCTTGGCCACATGATTTCTAGTGCAGGGATTTCTATTGATCCCATGAAGATCGAGGTAGTTGTTTCTTGGAAGCAGCTCAAGATAGTCATCGAGGTTCATAGTTTCATTGGTCATGTCGCATACTACCGATGTTTTATTCAGGGGTTCTCTTAGTTAGTCCTTCCCTTTACTCGATTAACGTAGAAAAATGTACCATTTATCTAGAAGGACAAATACAAGCAAAGCTTACGTACGCTCAAGTAGAGATTGACTTATACACCTATTCAGATTCTTCCTTTCGATATGTTGGACTTCACGGTTTACACAAATGCATTCAAGGAAGAATTGGGCATTGTACTGATGCAGTGAGGGTAGGTTGTAGCATATGCATCATGACATTTGGAGATTAATGAGTGCAACTACCCTACACAGGACATAGAGTTGGTGGAAGTTATCTCCGAATTGAAGATATGTCGTCATTACTTTTACGGGGTTACATTTGTGATATTCACATATCACAAGATCCTCAAGTATATCTTTGATCAATAGGATTTGAATGTGAGGCAAAGGTGTTGCATGGAATCGCTGAAGGACTATGATTATACCATCTCTAACCATCCTGGTAAGGGAAACATTATGGCAGATGCCCTGAGTAGACATACACATACGGCGGGAGAAACAACTTCGTTACAAAGTTGAGATATGCTTTCTGCACTTAGTTATTGGCACCCATTTGAGAGCACATCAGATGTTGTGACTGTATCAGCAAAATACAATAGCTTATGGGACTGCAATGCGCAGACTAGATGTTACAAGACATCTACCATCGATGTTTGAATGACGAGTACGATGGATTTAGGGTTCGTCGGTCTATCCTATGGAAGGGTGACCACATTTGTTTCCCAGACAGTGGGGATTTTAGGATAAATAATCTGTATGAGGCACACATTTCTGGACTTTCCATTCATCCAGGCAGCACAAAGATGTATAGAGACATTTACCATCACTTTTGGCCATGAAAGGGAAGTAGCTTCATATGTTAGTTGCAGCCTCATTTGTCAGATGGTGAAGGTAGAGCATTAACACCCACCTGGTTTACTTGAGCCTCTTCCCATTCCTGTATGGAAGCAGTAGAGCATCTCTATGGATTTCATTATAGAATTATCACACACTACATGCTGTTAGGATGCAGTTTGAGTGATTGTTGACCAGTTGACCAAGTTAACCCATTTCATACCAGTGAACATGACTTACATGCCAATTTAGCTTATCATACTTTACATTAAGCATGTAGTCATATTGCATTAAATTCCCAAGGGGTGATTTCAGACAGAGATTCACATTTTACCTCACATTTTCAGGGAGAGTTAATGAGGGCATTGACACTAAGTTATGACTTAGTTTTGCATATCACACTAAAACAAATGGACAATCCAAGAGGACCATTCTGATGCTTGAGGATTTACTTCGTGCTTGTATAGTCGAGTGGAAGGGATCCTAGAAGTATCATCTTCCTTCGACAGAATGCATATAACAACAACTTTCATTCCATCATCGGCATGGCACCATTTGAGGCACTATAGGAGCGTCGATGTACTACAGTATTGAATTAGTAGCAGGTGGGTGATAGTACTCTTTACACCACCGAGATCATTGAGGAGAGTGTTAGAGACCTGGAAATGATAAGGCAAAAATTGTTGAGATCTTAGAGTTGATAGAAGAGTTATGTAGATCGTCGAGGATGAGACCTCGAGTTTCATGTTTCATATTTTTCCCTTGTGATTTTAAGCATAACTTGACCCTAACTCTACATCTCTAAGTATCCCTTATTATTACAGGTTGGGTATTTTGTCTTTTTGAGAGTATCCCCGATGAATGGAGTGTAGAGATTCAGTGCTAAAGGCAAGTTGACAACAAGGTTCATTGGCCCATTTGATATTCTAGCTTGTGCGGAGAAGGTTTCTTACAGAATTGCACTTCCCCATAACTTGAGGACATTCACAATGCATTTCATGTGTTGAACCTATGCAAGAACATGAGGGAACCCATGCATGTGATATCATACTAGGACTTGGCAGTCAAGCCAATTTTTTCCTTTCCAAAGGCTCGAATGCAGATATTAGACTGAGCAAACAAACGACTACAAAAGAAAAATATTCCTTTGGTCAAGGTCCTATGAAGAAGCCAGAATGTGGAGAAGGCTACATGGGATACTTAGACAGACATAAGGAAAATTACCCTCACCTATTTGCATGTATGAATGAAACCCTAGTCCATCCCTCTTTGAGATTTTTATGGGTTTCACTTTCTTTGATATTTTTATGAGTTTGTATGATAAAAACACATGGTTTACGGGGATCAGGGTTGGGATATACCTTACACATAAATCTCGAGGACTAGACTTTTCTTTGGGAATTTTATAATGTGAAACACTGATGTACCAGTAAAATTAAAACTCAGTTTCTAACCTAATTCATTATCCAAAGTGGATAAGTAAGAACTTTACCTTGTAGTGCTCTCGAAACCTTTCTAACAAACCCAAGAACATCTAAAACAGACACTGTATGTGAAAGTTACATGTGAAATACAATGGTTTACGACTTTCGAATCATGAACCCGAGCATATATAATGGCTAGGTGGATTAAACACTTACCCATTATATCCAAATCCATCGTTGGAGCGTCAAGCCAAAGCTTGTCGAAGCTTTGTTGCCAGTGAATTTTTCGACCTCCAATTAGCGATCTGAAGATGCCTTTTCAAAGAGGATGATGAGGTCTATGCTGTGCTAGCATGCATTTCACATTAAACACCTCCAAATCGTAGATTTCAAGGTGAAGGAGATATTTGAGGAATGACCCTCAAATGTACATATTTTGATTTCCTACCTTGTTGTTGGGTCACATGTTCTTCATACATCACATATTTGCCATTTTCATATCGATTTGTTGTCTGGATCGCCCGTATTTTCGTGTACAAAGTCATATTTCAGATCATATTACCACCTTATGTCATGATTTTTGAGAGATTCGATGATCCGAAAAATATGAAACTTAGGTCATATTGATCCTTGTTCCATGCTCTATAAACACATATAATTTTTTGTGAAATCAGAGAAGAAAAATTGAACATGAAGTCAGACCACCCACTGCATTCAACTACTTGTTTTTGATAGTTTTCATGATCGGGAGAATATGAAATATATATTAGATTTCTTCTTGTTGAATGACCTATCCATGTGTCTAATTTATTTTTGATTTGGAGATTTTTCTTTTGGACAACAAAATGGAGCACCCATCATATTCAACAACATTTTTCGATAGTTTTTGTGATTAGAAAAATAAACAATATATGTCAGATTTCTCCTTATTGAATTCTCTATCCACACATCTACTTTGTTTTCAAATCTGAAACAAAAGGCTGGAAACCAAATCGAAGCACTAACTCATGGTCTATGACTATGATCGACCATACAAGTGTTCGACCCGATGTAATGAGTCATTTCTTTAATAAATGTTAGTCTAAATAAGTTAATTACCTAACAATAATGAAACCTTTCACAACTAAATCCTAAGTGGCTAAACAAAGAATCATGGAAGATGATCTAAATGCTAATTGGATAATGAGTGAAATTGGGTAACTAAGTGAAAGCCTTGACAAATGTTAAATCTATTCCAATATGAGTACTTTGAATCTGTATGACATTTGGGTGTGTCGCAGTTGGAACATTACCACACGTGCCTTGTGCTTTGGTAGCCTCCATGGTTGAAGTACCCTCTCGTGTTGAGGGTTGTGGTGCCCACAATGTAATTTCCCGTGTCACCCTAGGTAGAGGATTAGACACCGCCAAGGAATGGGATATCACTCTTGGGGCCTCGGGTAAAAGACTAAATGATCATAAATCCACTTGCGTTGATCGAGTGACATGTAGTTCTCGATGCTTCCCTGATATTCTTTTGAGTTGTCGCGAGATGTCACCTTTCAAGATGTGCATTTAGTAGTCTGGTCTTCCCTTTTCATCACAGGATCAACATGAGGGTCTCATGATGCTCGATCACCAAAGTTGGTTACTTGTCTTGGTTCTCTGAGGGACTAGCAAAGGTAAGTATAGGGGGGTGATGAATCCACATTTCATCATCTTTATTCTATCATTTTGGCCTTAAAAACCCTAGTAAATGCGTGTAAATAGGCTTAATTTTGGCACTTTAGCATTCATGCATCATTGTGTAAATATTGTGTAAAATGTGGTTTTTAAAGCCAAAGTTATAAAATAAAGAAAAGAAAAGAATAAGAATAAAATATTGTAAGTATTTTATGACCCGAAACCCCAAGACCTAGGCATCTCGATGACTAGGTCGACAAGGAATAAAGTAGGGGGAGATAAGGGCCAAAATACAATAAAAATATCTTTTATTTAACCCATTCTTTATTCATTTTGGGACCTATTTTTAGTTCCACATTTTATACTTCAAATAAAGAAACTTTGTATATGAAAGTTGTGTATAACTAAATAAATAAAAATACAAAATTGATTTCACACAAAAATAGTACACAGATAAAAAGTTATGATCAGAATAAGATTCCAAAATCCCAACTTCCCAGACCTTTATCTCCCTAATAAAAACTCGAAACACGTCACAATCACCTTCAATTGTATATAATTCTAAATAAGCTATTTAGTGAAGGTGGTTTCGTATTTTGTAGAGCTACGGTTTGAAAGTTAAGTTTTGGACCCCTATTATATACTTGTACAGATTAAAATATTCATTTTATTTATTATTCTTTATTTTCATAATTTTATATTTTTATAATTTTGTAAATATTATTTATAATATATTTGTAAATTAAAATCAGAATAAAAACCTAAAGAAAAGATAAAAATAAAATACATGTATATAATACCTAGGTATAATACCTATAAGTTCACCAGTATATTTAATACTCCTATTTTATTAAGTATACAAATTACTTCATAAAAATAAAATAAAAATATATTTAAGTACATAAAAATATTTTATAAATTTATAAAATAATAAACAAAATAAATAAAATTAAATATACAAAATAAAAATAAAATATTAAAATATATAGATATGTATATCTATATAAGCCTAAAAAGGTAACTTGTATTTTTATACCTCATAAAATAAAAAAGCATAATAAAATACTTTATAAAATAGTAAATATTTTTATTTAATAATCAAAAATTAAAAAATTAATTTGCTATCTTTAAATGATTTTTACAAATATTATTTCCAGGCTTTTTCCAGGTTGGTCCACATAGACCAACCAGGAGGGCTAGAGAGTTGACCACGGGTCAACTCTTTGACCCAACGCATGTGCCCTTGTCATAGCTGTGTTTCCTCATTTTTCTCCCAATTTTGGAGACCGCCCCTTTCCTCCTTTCATGTCGCGTCCTTCTGCAAATTTTTGCCTCGTCCATTGGTGATTCACGCCTAGGTCTTTTCTTGGGCTATGAATCACTGATCGCGACGAGGTTCCTCGTTCTTCACGCCCGTTTCACCATCCATTCAAAAAAGCCCTTTACTTACTTTGCACTTTGAACCCCCTTATCCCTAGTTTTGAGCTCCTAGGCGTCGTGCTCCGGATTGGAGGTGTGACAGACCTCCTCCAGCCGGCGAAGGAGGCTCAGGCGAGGGCCGAGGCGGCCGTTCCCCCATCTCTGGCCAAGTGGCTGTCGAGGTCCAAATATCAAGTTATCCAACCTTGGAGGTGCTATTTTCTTTGCTTTTAGTGCGTTATTTCATTCTGGGTAGATGTAGGATCTAATATCCCTCTTATTTCTTGTGTTTTCCCGCTCGATCTTCCCGCCGATCACCTCACCGGAGTTTGCTCCGGCGAGTCCTCACCCTGCAGCTTCCACCCTTTTTTTGCTATCTGGAGGTGTGAAGAAATTTGCTCGTGCCCCTCGTCATCCTTTTTCGTGTAGGTTGTTGTGCATAGGGCTCTCCTGAGGTGATTTTGTGACGACCCGGAGGCACCTGGGGTGCGTCTGCTCCTCCGCCCTCGCGGGTGAGCTCCAATGCCCCTCCAGCCGTTTTGCGCCCTTGGACGACTCAGGATTCCTCCGAGAAGAAGCTCGACGTTTTTGGGACTTCACTGAACGTCGGAGGGGAGTGGATAGGCCTGAGGAAGCTCACCTTGGCCGGCGAGCATCCCTGTTCTTCCATCGTCCTCCGCAACCGTTGGATCGCCGCCAGTTCTTGAAGACATGCCATCATCCGTCCGATTCGGTCATCCCCGGCCATTCGATCATATGCCTCTCATCTAATCTTGGCCGTTGGGGAGCGAAGAGGTATCGCGCAGAGAGAGAGCTCGACACGTGTCAAGTCGACACCCTTCAGCCGCCCGATCCGCGCGCTTGGGTATTTTGCAAAGTTAGCCCATGTGCAATTTTGTATTTAATTATTAGTAGATAAACTTTCCACGTTCATTTAAAAAGTTTTGTTATAATTGCATGTGAACCCTCGTACTATCTTTATTTACATTCTAGTCCACTGCCACGTAGGCCGACAGTCTGTGGTGGTTTTGCAACCAGACCCTCGCATGTTTGGTCATTCTGCACTTGGTCAGATATTTCGGATATTAAGAGTAAAATTTTTTGGTAAAATTTCATATAGGCCCCTGAATTGTGCTCTATATACATTTATACCCTTATCAGGCCTTGTGTTTTTGTATGCTTTCCCTATTTATTGCATGCATCTATAAAATCTCAAAAATTACCAAAAAATTGCCATAGGATCCTGTTGCATTGCTCTTTCACGCTACATTTTTTGCATTTTATTGCATTTTCATATTTATAAAAATTCAAAAACATGTATTTTCAACACTGTTTGCATTAGAAAACACATAAAAATTGTAAAACATTTTTGAAAAATTCCAGAAAAACTATATAACGTGTGTTTCTGTGTGTTTTAGCTCCAGACCAAAAATCACTAAAAAATATATAAGAAAATTCCTAAAATTTCTAAAACCCCAAAAACCTTTACAAAAATATTAAAAATTCTATAAAAATTCTAAAAATACCATTTTTGTCTCTGAATTTTCTCTGTTCTATTATCTTATTTCAAAATTAATTTTGGAGATTTTTTTTACTGATTTATATTTTATTTCTCCATTTTAGTTTCAGCCCTTTTCTTCTATTCACTGTTTTCAGTATTTTTGCTTTTAAAAATACCAAAAAAATCAGGAAAAATCTAGAAAATTTACAAAAACATTAAAAAAATATAAAAATAACAAAAACACTTTATTTCCTATATTTGAGTATTTTTCCCTATTTTTATCTCTCTTATCTCTAGTGTGTATATACCCCTTATATATATTATATCTTTATTAAAATAAAAAGAAAATACAAAAATACAAAATACAAAAAGAAAATACAAAATCAGTAAATTACAAAAAAGTCAAAATACAAAAATATAAAATCAAAAATAATAAAAATATATATAATTAAAACCCACAAAAATAGCACAATTGTAGGCATTTGATCACTTTCACAATTTTGAGCATTTTTGCCTTGATCTATCTTGCTTGCTCCCTGAATTCGACACTCTACACATACTTGCACCTAACACACTTATTGTAGAGTTATAATAAATTTAAAATCCACATTTTCTTCTCATTGCTTGATTGTTATTGTGGGTTAACTATTGACTTAGCCATTATTTATAGAGGGTTGCCACAACGACTTTGTCTCCGCCTTGTGTGAGACATTTAGACCCTCGTATCTGCCAGGTTAATCAAATGGTGTCATTGCCGGGGAGCAACAGCGCTTAGTTCGGGTTTTTGCTTGTGTGTGCTATTTGTCTCTACTTGTCATTCATTTACTTTCATTATTTTTGATATATCTTGTTGAGCTGTCTAACCCATCTCTTTGTTGATTTCGTGCGAGGAACTGTGGATCGAGGGAGGCGCTCCACCCTAGGTACTACGCACCCATGTGAAGCCGACGACAGTCTGATCGCCTTGCACCGAAGGAGACTTAGAGATTTTTTAAGACCAAGCTCCATTTATTTTTGTGCATTTATTTGTGTATTTTTGTGAGAGAGGGACCAGTATTTATTTGTAATGAAACAGGTACTCAGGACTTTGTACTTTCGGGCCTAATTTCCAAGCGTTTGTTCACTTGGGGGCTCACTGCGATTTTTACGGTTTTCTTCGCATTTTTTCCTTTGTTTCTCGGTTTTGTTTTCCTTACTTTATGTGATTGAGTCCTTAGCTTTAGATTGTTTGCGATAGATTAAGGCCAAACAACTAATACATTTGCCTGTGCCTATAGATTCGTTTGGACTTTGTCAAATTTTAAATTGCTTCTCACTTAGTCTCAGAACCACCGCATCGCGAGAGTTCTCCATACAACGCGTGCAGGATCCACCTTGGTGGGCACCGAGGAAACTCCACGACCGGACACTTCAGTTCTATTCTAAGTCATTAGCATCGGTTCTTCACACTAATAACAATTTCTGAACTTAGGGCGATTTCATCGGCTTGCATTTGCATATAGATAAGTTTCAATTATGCTGAGCATCTTTGCATGTAGAGTGCTGGAGGCAAGGTGAGCATTTCTCTTTAGCATACATCATTGATTTGTTGCTTGCATTGCTTTTCCGCCTCTCTACCTCTGATTTTGATGACCTAGGTGCTAAGTGAAATTGACTCATCGTTATGCTCGTGTATTTCTCACTAAAAATCCAAAAAAAAGTGATAACCAATAAAATTGGGATTTCTAATATTACTTGACCCTAAAATCAACCAAAAAGAAAATCATGTATTGGGGCAAGTAATCCCCTCGTTGTCCTCGCTTTTACTTGCTCGCGCACACACTAAGGATAGTGCCCAAATCCCATTCAGTCCCTAAGTATTTGTGCAACTCTTGAACTTCTCACCTAACTCTAAAACAGACAAGATAAAAAGATCGACTTTTCGGTCTCTACCGAGTTGAGTAGGTGAAGTGAGGGTTTGTTTTGTGTGAGTTTGCTTGTGACTGTTTGTGTGCTTTCTGGATCATCTCTGCACATTTGTGCCTTGTTTCTCACTCTCTTGACTTGACCTTCGTGTTCTCCCGATCATTTTCCTCTTGTTCCGAGATGGCCGACCAGAGAGTATTTTATACGGACTTTGCGGATCCCTCGTTCACTCTAGTCGGTCCACCTCCTTTTTTTCAGGAGGACTTTGCTCCTAACTTTTGTACATATACTCAGCCACAGATTCAGGACTCGGACTTCTACCCACATCCACCACCACCTCCACAATTTCCACCTTTACATTCACCCGAGACTGATCTGTTGGAGTCACCTTTCATGGAGTCCACCCTCGAGCACTTGACCCAGATGATGGATCATATGAGACAAAGGATTGACCACCTCACTAGTTCAAATAAGAGCGACCATGACACTCCACCATTTGATGATATGGGTTCACTCGAGGATTTCCATGAGAGCTTGCAATCGCCCAAAATACAAAAAAAATGAGAAAAATTTAAAAAAAAAACACAAAAAGATTTTGGGAGACACATGGTTAATTCAGATTGTGAGGAGAGTGCCCTCTTTCCAGACCCTTTGACCACACATCCATTCACACCCAGTCCCACCTTTGACCCCGAGGATGCCGTTGTACAGACTGCTCCTGGCATGCCTCGTGTACATGATGATTCCGACTTCCTCCCTTATATGGAGGAGGTCCAAAATTCAAAAAATGCTATCTCAACCGTAAGTGGTGGCTACTATTCATGAGATCATCCAAGCCCCACTTCAGCAGGCCATTACCCAATTATATGCTCCTCTTCCCAGGAAGAGAAAGCGAAGGAGCAGATCTGAGCGTCATATCTTGACCATGGCCACTGCCCATGCCATCACACGCCGTCCCATTCCTAGGTAGAGGAACACAGCTACCCCTTTCGTCACTTGCACCATCTCTGACCATACTTGTGATCACACTCTCCTAGACGGTGGTGCTTCGATTAGCATTCTACCCTTCTCGCTGGTACAGTCTCTTTACTTAGGGCCTCTCAAGAAAACCAGGATGATCGTTCAGTTCGTTGATGGATCTATTAAGAGCCGAAGGGTATCCTTGAAAATGCCGTTATTTCGATTCAGGGCATAAGCTACGATGTTGATTTTGTCGTATTGCCTATGGAGACCTCCATAGGGGAGCCCTCTCCAATCATCCTGGGACAACCATTCCTTCCTCTACGAGGGTCGTTATTGACTATGGATCAGTAGAGATTCGCTTCCATCCTATTGACGAGAGCAAGGTGACCACCACCGCATCCACTACCGAGTTGAGACCTGCACCTGATGCACCTTCACCGATTCTAGCTGACTCCAAGGCCTATGACCTATCTGACAATATTAGAAAAGATTGCTTTGCGATCGCTGATAAGACCCGATAAATCCTTCGAAAGGGGGAAGACTCGAAAAGCATAGACCTTGAGGTTCCTCCTTCTGGTGTGTGGAGATGTGTTGATGAAATCTGCGGGATTTACATGATTGATACCATAGAGCAGAGGGCAGACACCAAGATTAGACAAGACGGACCTGGTTTGACTACTTTCACTAATAAGTCCATCTCAGGTCACTCAAATGTGGGTATGATTGAGGTCGGTTAAGATCTTGATGCTTATTTTCAGAAATTCGAGCCTTTTGATGAAAAACATGATCCGGTTGAGACTCTTGAGGATGAACTGAGTTCGACCACTTCCATTGATGACTTCGTTCATTTTGGTTTTGACCTGGACGAGACCTCGCAGGACGACACTAATTACACTTCTTCTGATAATGATGAGTTCGTCCCTTTTCACTTTAACACCGACGAGACCCCAAAGGACGAACCTAGCCATACTACTTCCATTGACCAGTTCGTGCCTTTTCGATTTGACTCCACTGAGGGACTACACCCCATCGACCCTGATCGGCTTCCGTCTACTATGGACCCTGATGTCGACCTGCACCACATTAGATCTATCCCTCAATGATCCCTCAAGAAGGTTCGCTTTCAACCTTCTTGACCATTTGTGTATCCATCTCTGTTGTATATTTACTTTTGTGTACCTCCGTCTCTCTCCTGTATTGCTCGTCCATCCATTCTCGTGTTTGCCTTACTTAGGACGTACTTTGTCCTAAGTATAGGGGGAGTGGACGAGCTAAGTGTTCATTCGGCATTCCGTTCATTACTCATGTTGTTGCTTATACTTAGGGCTTCTTTTACCCTAAGTATAGGGGGAGTGATGTGTACATCCGTTTCCATCCTCTGATCTCTTCTCTTCCATCTTCTGACTTCTTTTCTTCTTTTCCTTTTCTATCTTCTTTATCTATCGAAAAGGTGTCGCCCCTTGTAGTCAGTCTTCTATACTTAGGAAGTACTTTGTCCTAAGTATAGGGGGGTATGCAGCCCGAGTTTCTTTCATTCTTTTCGGTCCTCTCCATTGTCTCCTCTTCTTGTCTATACTTAGGGATATCTTACCCTAAGTATAGGGGGAGACAATCTGAGTACGATCTGTTCATTCCCACTCTTGACCCTTCCTGCTTTATGTAGAGTATGCTATACTTAGGATTATTTTATCCTAAGTATAGGGGGGACGATCAACTTCTCATTCGTTCATTCCTTCATCCCTTATCCATTTATTCTTTAGACTTTTCTATACTCAGTACGAGTTATGTCTTCTCTTTTATCTCTGATCTATGAGGACATAGCTCAAGCTAAGTATAGGGGGGTCGTATATACTACGTATATACTTTAGCCATAACTCGTACTTTCGTATTTCTTAATAAATATGGCTAATTACACAATTAAATTCATTAAAATACTTAATAAAAAGATGTGATTATCCCTAAAATTCTTTTTGTACTGACAGATTAATAAATCAGGTAAAAATATTTTTTTGCAAAATGTTTGAAAAATAGTTTGAAAATCTTTGTGAAAAATCTTTTGAAAACTATTTGGAAAACATTTTGTTACATGTTTTCAACCTTTGTAAAAATATTTTGATTGTAAAATTTATTTTCTTCGTGTGAAATAAAATGTTTGAAAAATGATTTGCAAATGGTTTGAAAAATGGTTGCAAAAATATTTTCAAAAATCTATCTATATTGTTTGAAAAACCTTTGCAAAGCAATTTTCAAATGTGTGTACATGTTTGTAAAGTTGTTTGTAAACATTATTTTGGACTATAGTTTACAAAATTGTTTGGAAAACGTTTTTCAAATAAATTTAAGGAATACATACATCACACCAAAATTCATTCTATATACTTATAAAAGTGACCACTAACCCTTTGTAAATTCTTAAAAACCACTTCTTGTAAATACAAGATGCATCCCCTTGTAAATATTTGTACCTAATTTTTTTAGCCAAAACCTTTTGTTTTCAAAAATTCTAAAAACATTTGCAAAATTAAAATCCAAATACATTTGAAAAATCTCTTTGAAAAATACAAAAAATGCATATGCATCATCTTTTCAAAAATCCATAAAAAAGTTCAAAATCTTTGAAAATTACATCACAAAAACATTCTCTGCATAGCATTTGCATATCATGAGCATTTTTCAGATTGAGTTTGATAGTTGAACGAGTCTAAGTAAAATCTGAAGGTTGGAGCTTCATTGGACCTTAAATCTACATAATTAACAGAAACCTTATAGGAACTGAAATTGAGGTACTTCAGGTCTAGTTGACTTAATTCTTTGAGGATCACAGGACTTGGTTCAATGGATTCTTGACTGCCTAAGTAGAGTATTTCGGAGCACATGCACGACTCTTGTTGATAATGACCTAACTTGGACACCTGCACCTTTCACTTGGCTCAACTCAATTGGAATGGTGAGGAGGTTGGATTTGCCGGTATGAGACGCACACAGATGGAAACACTTGTCCTCCTCTATCGAGGGAAGTGCACCCCAACCCATCTGGTGATGATGGGTTTTGAGGACAGGAGATTGTGGGTTGCAATAACGCTTCAAAAGAGGGATAGTCTACTGGCTCAAGAGGAAAAACTCCCTATGTAAATGCTGTTGTATATAGTATTCAAAAAAAAGAAAGCAAAAACTCCAAAAAAAGTGGACAGGCCTGTATAAAAATAAAAATGCCTGCCGGAGTGTACATATGTGTACAATCAATAAGAAAGATTGAGCTTCAAAGTCAAATCATGTGAGCCTGCAGCTGGATGACTTGACTACACTGGTCTTGCATCCTAGGATAGGTAGCTACACTGGCTACCGTCCATTCTTCTCTTCACCCCCATCCTCTTGAGTTGGTTGCCACTTGAACTTAGAAGGGAATACGCCGCTCCTTGAGGAATGAGTTGTTAGATTGGGGAATCATTGGGTTTTCATATTAGAGAAGTCAGTCTCTTTGTCATTCTAGTTGGGGAGAGCCACTCTCACTTACATTGTACGAGTCAGACTCATAGTCGTAAGGGTTTGCGTATGAGTTGAAATATTTCTGACCTGGCTACTGAGGAGACTTGAGCAGAATTTTAGGATTCTCGAAGGCTGTTGGATTTCAAATCCGGTTCTAATTAAGGTTCCGATCGCACTAAAATTTCAAGGGTCCGACTTAAGCTCCAAACTTTGATTTTGTGAAGACAAGTTCGATAGATAAACTTAATCCAATTTTCTACTTTTTCTTTTCTTTGTTTTTCTTTTCTGCACTCATTGCATAAGTGTTTGCTAGGGACTAGTAAAGGCAAGTATAGGGGGGGTGATGAATCCACGTTTCATCATCTTTATTCTATCATTTTGGCCTTAAAAACCCTAGTAAATGCGTGTAAATAGGCTTAATTTATGCACTTTAGCATTCATGCATCATTGTGTAAATATTGTGTAAAATGAGGTTTTTAAATTCAAAATTATAGAATAAAGAAAAAAAGAAAAAGAATAAAATATTGTAAATATTTTATGACCCGAAACCCCGAGACCTAGGCATCTCGATGACTAGGTCGACAAGGAATAAAGTAGGAGGAGATAAGGGCCAAAATACAATAAAAATACCTTTTATAACCCATTCTTTATTCATTTTGGGACCTATTTTTAGTATCACTTTTTATACTTCAAATAAAGAAACTTTGTATATGAAAGTTATAGATAATTAAATAAAAAAAATTCAAAATTTATTTCACATAAAAATAATACACAGATAAAAAGTTATGATCTGAATAAGATTCCAGAATCCCAACTTCCCAGACCTATATCTCCCTAATAAAAACTCGAAATGCGTCAAAATCAACTTCAATTGTATATAATTCTAATAAGCTATTTAATGAAGGTGGTTTTGTATTTTGCGGAGCTACGGTTTGAAAGTTAAGTTTTGGACCCCTATTATATACTTGTACAGATTAAAATATTCATTTTATTTATTATTCTTTATTTTCATAATTTTTTATTTTTATAATTTTTTAAATATTATTTATAATATATTTGTACATTAAAATCAGAATAAAAACCTAAAGAAAAGACAAAAATAAAATACACGTATATAATACCTAGGTATAATACCTATAAGTTCACATGTATATTTAATACTCCTATTTTATTAAGTGTACAGATTACTTCAAAAAAATAAAATAAAAATATATTTAAGTAAATAAAAATATTTTATAAATTTATAAAAATAATAAATAAAATTAAATATACAAAATAAAAATAAAATATTAAAATATATAGATATGTATACCTATATAAGCCTAAAAAGGCATCTTGTATTTTTATACGTCATAAAAAACAATACTTTATAAAATAATAAATATTTTTATATAATAATAAAAAATTAATAAATTAATTTTCTATCTTTAAATAATTTTACAAATATTATTTCCAGGCTTTTTCCTTGTTTAGTCCACGTGGACCAACCAGGAGGGCTGGAGAGTTGACCTTGGGTCAACTCTCTGACCCAACGCCTGTGCCCTTGTCGGAGCTGTGTTTCCTCATTTTTCTCCCAATTTTGGAGACCGCCCCGTTCCTCCTTTCATGTCGCATCCTTCTGAAAATTTTTGCCCCGTCCATTGGTGATTCACGCCCAGGTCTTTCTTGGGCTATGAATCATTGATCGCGACGAGGTTCCTCGTTCTTCGCGCTCGTTTTGTCATCCATTCAAAAACGCCCCTTTCCTTCCTTTGCACTTTGAACCCCTTATCAATAGTTTTGAGCTCCTGGGCATCGTGCTCCGGACTGGAGGTGTGACAGACCTCCTCCAGCCGGCGAAAGAGGCTCAGGCGAGGGTCGAGGCGGTCGTTCCCCCATTTCCGGCCAAGTGGCTGTCGAGGTCCAAAGCTCAGGTTATCCGACCTTGGAGGTGCTATTTTCTCTATTTTTAGTGCGTTATTTCATTCTGGGTAGATGTAGGATCTAATATCCCTCTTACTTCTTATGTTTTCGCGCTCGATCTTCCCGCCGATCACCTCGTCGGAGTTTGCTCCGGCGAGTCCTCACCCCGCAGCTTCCACTCTTTTTTTGCTATCTGGAGGTGCGCGACAATTTGCCCGTGTCCCTTGTCATCCTTTTTCCTGCAGGTAGTTGCGCATACGGCTCGCCTGGGGTGATTTTGTGACGACCCGGAGGAACCTGGGGCGCGCCTGCACCTCCGCCCTCGTGGGTGAGCTCCAGTGCCCCTCTGACCGTCTTGGCACCCTTGGATGACTCAGAACTCCTCCAGGAAGAAGCTCAGTGTTTTTGGGACTTCACTGAACGTCGGAGGGGAGTGGATAGGCCGGAGGAAGCTCGCCTTGGATGGCGAGCATCCATGTTCTTCCATCGCCCTCCGCAGCCGTCGGATCGCCGCCAGTTCTTGACGTCACGCCATCATCCATCTGATTCGATCATCCCCGGTCGTTCGATCATCTGCCTCTCATCTAATCTTGGCCGTTGGGGAGCGAAGAGGTATCACGCAGCGAGAGCTCGACACGTATCAAGTCGACACCCTTCAACCGTCCGATCCGAGCGCTTGGGTAATTTGCAAAGTTATCCCCTGCACAATTTTGTATTTAATTATTAGTAAATAAACTTTCCACGGTCGTTTAAAAAGTTTTGTTATAATTGCAGGGGAACCCTCGTACTATCTTTATTTACATTCTAGTCCACTACCACGTTGGCCGACAATCTGTGATGGTTTTGCAACCAAACCCTCGCGGGTTTGGTTATTTTGCACTTGGTCAGATATTTTGGATATTAAGAGTAAAATTTTTGGTAAAATTTCATATAGGCCCCCGAATTGTGCGCTATTTACATTTATACCCTTGTCAGGCCTTGTGTTTATGTATGGTTTCCCTATTTATTGCATGCATCTATAAAATCTCAAAAATTACCAAAAAATTGCCATAGGCTCCTGTTGCATTGCTCTTTCATGATACATTTTTGTTTTGCATTTTTATTGCATTTTCTAATTTATAAAAATTCAAAAACATGTATTTTCAGCACTGTTTGCATTAGAAAATACATAAAAATTATAAATGCTTTTGAAAAATTCCAAAAAATTCTATTTCGTGTGTTTCTGTGTGTTTTAGATCCAGACCAAAAATCACTAAAAAATATAAAAGAAAACTCCTAAAAATTATAAAACCCAAAAACCTTTACAAAAATATTAAAAATTCTATAAAAATCCTAAAAATACCATTTTTGTCTCTGAATATTCTCTGTTCTATTATCTTTATTTTAAAATTAATTTGGAGAATTTTCTTATTTATATTTTATTTCTCCATTTTAGTTTCAACCCTTTTCTTTTATTCACTATTTTCAGTATTTTTGCCTTTAAAAATACCAAAAAATTCAGGAAAAAACTAGAAAGATTATAAAAACATTAAAAAAATATAAAAATAAAAAAACACTTTGTTTCCTAAATTTTGACTATTTTCCCTATTTTTATCTCTCTCTTATCTCTAGTGTATATATACCCCATATATATTATATCTTTATTAAAAGAAAAAGAAAATATAAAAATACGCAATACTAAAAGAAAATACAAAATCAATAAATTAAAAAAAACAAAATATAAAAAAATAAAATAAAAAAATAAAAAAATATATATAATTAAAACCCACAAAAATAGCACAATTGTAGGCATTTGATCACTTTCACATTTTTGAGCATTTTTGCCTTGATCTATCTTGTTTGCTCCCTGAGTTCGACACTCTACACATACTTGCACCTATACACTTATTGTAGAGTTATAATAAATTTTAACTCCACATTTGCTTCTCATTGCTTGATTGTTACTGTGGGTTAACTGTTGACTTAGCCGGGATTTATAGAGGGTCGCCGCAGCGACTTTGTCTCCACCTTGTGTGAGACATTTAGACCCTCGTATCTGCCAGGTTAATCACATGTTGCTTTACCCATCATTTAAATACATCCCTACTGGACAACTTTGCTCATAACGTACCCTTTTTCGTGTGATCCAACAGGTTCGCAGGACCTGCTGCAACAGTAAGATATAGTTCTGTTGTTGCAGAACATTACGAGTTCATATGCACTTTCAAGGTGAGTACTTGGTGGTTAATTTCTTGGTAGATTTTGACTCATGCTTTTGTACTTGATAGATAATTTTTGTAATATTGCTTTAGATGGACAATTACTTGTTTTGCACTATTCTGGACATTGCTTATTATAACAATTTGGTGTGTGTGTGTGTGTGTGGTGTGTGTGTGTGTCATGTGTAATGCAAATGAATTATGCTCATCCATTTCCTTATTCATTTTCTTGCAATGGATACATTTGTATAAATTGTCTGTGTTCTGAATGTGAATGTGGTGTTTATGGGACATGCGTTGAATATCATGATCCGTGGGGATGTGACACACATCACTCATATTCGACCCTTCAAAATTGAAGAATATGAAGTACAAGAAGAGCTCTCAAACTCAGAGGAGATTGGAACACTCGAGTATGAGTATAGTTCAGATACTCGTTACACAGTTGAACATGACAAGAAAGTATGTCCTTCTCCTCGTGAAGTCTCAGAAGATATATTATGCTCTCCATCTGAGTGGTTCTAGTTATCTTTAGCTATCTTTGCAGTTATTTTTTCCTTCAGTACTTTGTTTCTTTCTAGGTTTTGTAATTGTATTGTATTACTAATGAAATATACATGTTTTCTTTCTATTTTGTCTAAACTTTTAAGTGATTACAAAAAATGGAGAAGAAAAGGCCCTAGCTTAAAAAATAAAGCTTAAGAGACTTTGTATTATGGAGGAAAAGATTAAAAAAACTTATTGTATAACTCTCATAAACCGTACATCTCAAAGAATCAAAAGAAGTTTTACAATTCTTTTAGTAAGGAGGAGAAATTAAAATCAAAGTTCAAATTTCTTAATTAATCTGTTTCATGTACTTAACTTATTCGAGTTTGATTTGAAATTGTTATGCATAATTGATTACATTTCTTTAAGGTTTTGAAAGATTTTTGTTATTAAAATGGGAAGATTGTCAGTTCTTTGTTCTCTAATGTTTTAAAGATGACACATTGATGAATCTGTGATTCATCACTTTAGAAGTTAAAAATAGAGCTTCATTGGCGAGTAATTAGTTGTATTTTTTCAATTTATTCTGCATTATTATCATTCATGCACTTGTAGATAATTTTTGCATTTTAGCATGCATATCTACATTAATTAAGAATCCCAATTCCCTTAGAAATATCACCTATATTATACCGTATTTTTCCTATTTTATCTAATTTTCACTAACTCAGAATTGAATAAAATCAACTTTATAGTGTACATATTACCAACTCTAATAAATAAAAAATATCAAAAAATACAAATTTATAAAACTGCCTAATAAAACCCAAACCCTAGTCTGAGACGAAACGTCTTAAAACATGGGTATCTCTTTCGTATAGTCTCCTATGGATCCGTACTCACTTTTGAATTAATGTACATTCAATTATCTTCAAAACAAGATCAAATTCAAAAGAACTGGAGTTCGTATGTGAAACTTGGGTTTTGGGACCCTCATTGTATATTGTACACATGTCCCCTTTATTTTATTTATCTTATCCTTTTATTTTCTTAATTATTAAAAATATAAAAAATAGATTAAATTATAAATATTATTTCATATTTTATCTAACTTTATTTCATTTTTATCTTATTTAAAAATGGTAAAAAATATCGTAAAATACAAAAATGCAGTATTTTATATCTATAGGACACCACCAAAATATTTTTTGTACATATGGCTTACTTTGATTTTGAATCTTTCATGAAAGTTATCGATCTTGTCGACACGAGAAACTTTCATTTTGACCACATTTTGATTTGACCCCATTTGTTATTTATTTTTTAATTTTTCTTTTGAATTAATTTTTGATTTTTTTGGGAGTATCATAGTCGCTCACTTGTTTATTATGTTCGTAGAACTACAATTGCGATTTCATCTTAGTTATTCTTTGAAGTGACGTCGAGTTTGAAGCAACAAAAGTTTGGAAAGTTGTTTAACTTTATTCAAAAAGTTGTTTCTTATTTACTTGTATTGTTTTAAAAAGTTGTAATCTCTAGCAAGCGTCAATGAACAATTTCCAAATCTAAATGTCAAACAATGCAATTTTGATTGACCATCTGTTTTAGTGATCGACCATCACAGATTGACCATAATCTTCTACTTGATTGGTCATCCCTTATCAACCATCCCTTTTTATATGATTGATCATAATTTATATTCCACTCCAATGGTCAGAAATGATCGACCATAATTTTTTATCTGATCAGTCACTTCCATCCCATCGATCATTTCTTTGTGTTTAATATATCATTACTACAAATCTTCATCGATTTATTGTTAATATTGTAGCCAACAACCATAATTCTTGGATCCCTATATAAGGGACTCGGTCTCATTGTTGGAAAAGACACATTTTGAGTATTCACTCTCATTCTATCCAGAAAATAAAAAACTCTTTCTGAGTGATTCTCTCAATAATTCTTTCTCAAGTTCTTCGATTCATTCAATTATTTCGAGAAGAACTTTATTAGTTGATAACTGTGAAGCTATGTTATCGAATCAGTAGATTTCGATTGCTCGCCAGCATTCAAGTCTTTCTGATAACCGCCAGGATACTTTTGGCAGCCCTCTTTAGCATGATGATATTTATTTTGTGATTTATATTGCTTATTCTCCCGTATTGTCTGTGATATAATTGACGTGCTTATTTCTATGAGTATATTGTGCAATTATATTTTGCTGGTTATTGTAGATAACGTTGTTCTTAATTTAGGGATGTTTATTGATATTTGTTGTTTTATTCTGGAAAAGATTATTGCATATATGTCTTTTGTTTACAACTAACCTCTTTATGTAGGACTTTGGATATCTTACCTTAAGTTTGCAGGGAAGCACTTGGAAGTGAGAACTTCAAGGAAGTTAGAAGAAAGATCGAGTTCGCATGTTCTTCTGCAAGTGCTAAACTGTATGATTTGTAGTGTTGATCTTGGTGTTTGATCAAAGATGTGAAGCATCAAGCTTTGTAAATAGTTGAGATAAGTGTGTTGATTGATTGCTTATCAGAATACTATGTGCTTGGTGAGTATTCCACATTAAGTTTCAAAATTATCTTGAACCATTATTCACCCCCCTCTAATGGTGTTGCGATCCCCAAAATCACTGACATATGTGAAATGATTCACATAATTAAATGTGAATTGGATGGATATTTAATGTTGGACTAATAGATTATATTCATTTATTCAAAGGATTATTTTATAAATCTCTCACTACTAAAATTTTTAACTTAATTAATCAGGGGATAATTAAATTAAATGCCAAGTCCTTATTGGAATTGAAATGAGAGAGAGAGAGAGGGAAAAGAATAATGTAGATGTCCACCATACTTGCCTTGCCATGTGGACGTCCTTCATGCATGCCATTTGGATGTTGGAGGCTAATTAGTTAGCCTCTTTCCTTCTTGGTTTAAGACTCTCTTTTTTACCTTATTTATTATGATAATGTTGGCTAATTGATTGATCAACTACTTGAATGATTGGGAATTCATCACAACCATCCAAAGTGAGATCAAGGAGCCACATTGGTTGTCGTCCCCATGAAGAGTATGAATCCCCAATGGACATCCACCATGTATTTAAAGATGGGCTTGGTCTCTCTTCCCCCATTCATTCATTCATTTCCCAAGAGTGCTTCTCAAAGTCTTGAAGAGAAAATAGAAGGGAAGACTCTTCTTATTTCTTGCTAGTCCCCATCGCCCACTATTCTAACCCTAGCCGCCACCCGTATTGCATTGTCCTCCTTTAAGTTGGCTTGGCCAAGCATGAGATGAGTCACCTTCTTCATCATACTATGTGTACATGAAGGACTCGATTTCGTGCAATGAAATCGAGAGATAGAGATCATCTAGATCTTTATTTGCATGGACAACTTGATGGATAATATCTCTCAAGTTTGTGGAAAAGCAAAAGGAGTCAAAGTTGTGCCCATGAGAGGGAGCATTGTCGGATCTTGATTCAATATATACCTTCCTTTAGATACTCCTACTTCAAAAAGTATTCCTAAACTTTTGTGATTATGAATGATTTGGAATATAGTTCATATATCATGTGGCTTTGTATTTGCAATTATTATTATTTTGTTATACAATTGTGTTTGTGCTCAATGCGAATTTCAACCGTTTATTCCCCATTTCCGAGATGTGCGAGGTCAAACCTCCCTTCATACACAGATATATATATATATATATATATATATATATATATGTATGTATCGTTATCCTACCATTTCTACCCATGTTTCAATTAATATATGGACAAGAACTCGATTTATTTGAATGGATCACATGTACCCATGAGTATCCAACTTATACATTTATATATGATAGTAGCTTTGCTAAGAAATTATGCATGAATCCATGACACATGAGTTATAGGGATGCAAATGGATATAAATATATCCAATCTGCCATGATATCCATTCTATGCAAATGGCATCCATGTTGGTATGTGTTCTACAATTAATATACATTTATAACACGTTTGATATATACAAATACATAGGGGTGCACATGGATCGGATTGGTTCGGATTTTAGCTTAATTTGTGTCCAATTCAACCTTAATGGATTTTATTTTTTGAATCCTATCCATTGAATTACATATGGGATCGGATTGGTTCAGATTTTATACTTACAATGTCTCTCCCAATAGTCTACTTTATACTTATATACTTTAAAGCACATTATCCCTTGAATATTCAAATAATGATTTAAAAATCGATCATATGAACAGAAGTAAAGAAGAGAAAAACACACAACAAGTGGAAGTTGAAGAATTCCATTAATCCATCATAAAAAGTTGAAGACCACACAATCAAATTAAAGGATTATATTGAATTTGAGATTTATTTTTTCTTTAATAAATAAAGCATTAATTAATTTCTTACAATTGATTGCCATCAAATGATTCCAATAAAAATAGTACAAGTTATCAAATAAGGATAGAAATAATAGTTAGATAAATAAAAAATGTGATCTCTATGATCGGATATTGATGAAGTTCGTGATTAATTTAGACTGTTAAGCTATGCCAAACCCAACCACTCATAAGAACATTCCTCAATGCTCCATAATATATCATTAAAAAATGAGAATTATAGAACATTCATACTCGATTGAGTATGTAAGACAAAACTAACTTAAATGTAGCCCATCAATTACACACATGCCTCTCATTTAAAATAGACTTGAACTGAAATTTATTGGTAAGATTATATCTACAGTATTATATCTATAGTTAAAATATGTAAATTCTATGAAAATATGATAAAAAGTATATATCAAATTAAAAATGAAAATAATTGAAATAATGCCTATTTCTTCTCAGATGGGTGTGTGTAATTGATCTAATTTCATCACTAAAATAAGGTTGCAAGCAAGAGCAAGTAAAAGGTAAGATGCAAAGAGATCAAAAATAGCTACCAAATGTAACAGACAACTATCTCAAATCTGTTGTCTTTTAACAAAGATAAGAAGAGTGGCATCATACGAAAGCCCAATGGTATCATGGGAAGGGGATTGTGTTGTTTGAAACGAATGGTGACATCGTAGGGACGAGGCATGACAAAATTGTGTTGGAGAGGAATAACATTGTGCAAGAGGAGGGGTGTGCATCATTGAAATGAACTGAGAGGGAATCGGAAGGAAGTTTGGCGACCAATAGTGAGTGAGGAAACTGAGAGAGGAATAATAGAACATTGATTTATAATTTTACAAGTTATAGTCATACTTTATTATTTTGGAGTTAACATTTTCCTTTCAAAAGAGAGAAGAAAGGGTGATATCAAGAGGACTTGTATCCAAGACTAATGTGGGAAAAATGGCATGAATGACATTGATTATGTCCTTAGAGAGAATTCAAAATAGGCACACTATGTATGTATGCATCTACATGCATGCATATGTGTTAACGGATTAACGGATAGCATTAGACCAGATTTTGGTAAAGATCTAATTCAATCCATAGTTTAACGGATTTCAAAAATTCCAATCCGATCAGATCCATTAGAATGATAAAACCAAATCCAATAACATTGGATTGGATCGGATTACAGATTTTATACGATCCATGTGCACAACTACAAATACATGTTTATATAATCGTATATCCATTTTCCTATATAAATATAATTGTAAGTTTATTTTAACTATAGATAATATAGTTGTATATCTTCTTTCATTTTACGAGGGAATTATGAAATAATACATTTATTATATTCATATCATATGCACCATATCCAATACATACAGGTTTTTGATAGGGATGCAAATGTATACAAATATATCTAGTCCACCATGGCATCCATTTTTTACAAATTATGGCATCCATGTTTATATATGTTCTACATTAATGAATGCACACATCTATATCACTTTGGGTATTTACAAATATCTGCATTTGTAATCATATATCCATTTTCTCATATATATATATATATAGTTCTAGAAATATATTAACTATATATAATATAATTTTATATCTTCTTTATTTTATTTAAAAATGATGTAATTATGAAATAAATACATTTAGTATATTCATATCATACGTAACATATGCAATACATACAAATTTAAGCTAATCTTTATAGTACTTCTAGTATTATCCATATCCATTTGATATGCATTTTACATATGTATCCATTTTGAAAGATATGTTAACATATTTTTCATATCCGCCTACTTATGCTGCATCTATATTGGTACTAAAAAATGAATAGAGATATAATAGCACCAATATCCACACTTGTATCCAGCCATTTGCATCCACATTAAACGATTACTGCCTACTAGTTTGGAGGAGCAAGAAGAAGGAACATTGCGAGGTTAGGCCATAGATCGTGCTTCTGAGTCAACCATTGGGTACTCTTTCATGATGAGATCAAAACCCCGTATGGATTTAGGGTCATAGTATGCGGAATACTTTGTTGGATATTCATGCCTATAAAGGAGCAATTAACTCAACCACATCCGAGACTAAAAAAATCAGCTTCTACGAAGGTAAGTCAGAGGAGTCCCCCTTTCTATATAGTTATAGGGATCAAGAGAATGAGACAGAACGGCCTTGTTTGAAAGAAGCTCTACAATGGTGGAAATATTTGAAAATTTTGATACGCACGAGCATTTAGCAATTAACACGTATTTTTCTTTGACTATTAAAAACCATTTTAATATCGATGCTACCTCATTTAAATCATCCAACGACCGACAAACTGGGCAGGAACAAACTGGGCAGCATTGCGAAACGATATTGTTGTGTGACAACTTGCATGTAAGGATCTCCCGTTGAGAGATCACCAAGTAGTTTTCTTTGTGGGTTTTAGGAGAGAGATGCATAACGTTGCCTCCTTTCTCTTCCGTATAAAGAAGCTATATATAGGTGCAATTATTTAAATTCATCAACCTTGTCTACAAGTTATCGTGCCAAATATATATATAATTAGAGAGTTCGAATCAGAATACAGCAAAAAAACGTGTAATAGAATAAGTAACGTCGCATGCTACTGGTTTTCCAACTATACCTACCAAAATACATAACACACCAGCTCCTGGCCTTCCATAAATTACCCAGCTGCGATCAGATCAAGTATTTGAGATCTTATCACCCGTACAAATCGATCAAATACTAAAAGAATGCACAAGCAGCCATACTAACTTAGTGTAACAAATCAAAATTCTTCTCTCGGTCAAAATTTGGACGGCAAAATACTTGAACCTTAGCAGATGGAACAGCTACGTTATGACAATTACAGCCAGAGGAAGCCGGTAATCGGTTACTCATGATGTCTACGATCAGTACTCCAATGATGACAGCCTCTAGCTCACTTGTTGCTGGTTACCATACATCGGATATGCACCATATGTTGCAGCATACATGGCAGGATCAGGCGAGGGCATGGCATATCCGTAACCACCATAAATCTGCCCTCCGTAGTATGAGTTGTTCCATTGAGAATTCAGGTCAGCCCTTGCCTGCTGAACATGAAATGAGATCTGCAACATACTGTTGACAATATTTCTTAACTTTTTTGCAAGGAAATAACTTTACCTGCCTGTTTGCAGGGCTCCGACCCCACGATAAGCGAACTCCCTGCCTGCCAATAACAGTTCCATTCAACTTCTCTAGTGCCTCTTCTGCGTTGCTTCTACCATGCATTGCAAGATCATGTCATTATTAGTCATTCAGTAAATGAAAATCACACACTGCACTCGTAGTAAGCCAAACCTGTTCACAAATTGCACAAATCCGCATTGCTTTCCAAATGGAATTTTCACGGAAGCAATCTCACCATAAGCAGAAAAAGCCTGCCTGAGATCCTCCTCACTGGCACTTGAGTCTAACCCCCCCACAAAAACCTACAATGAGGATAGTTTTCAGTAAAGAAACACCCCAGAAGATAAGGAGTGAAAAGCAAGACTACCGTAGTGTTTCCTAAATCTCCATCATCCTTGATGCTGTGAGAAATATTAGACGAGAATCCACCTGAGGAACAAAAAGATCAGAAAGGCCAAAGTTGTGTTTGTGTTGCTAGCTTTACCTATTCTGGATACCAGAAATACTGAGGTGCATAAGAAGAAAATCTTTTCATAAAGGAAAAGCATCGATTGATCACTAAAACCGGGATTTTTTCTGATATAATCTAAAAAACATTACCTAAAACCTGGATTCATTCTGATATAATCTAAACGAAAGTACCTAACAACATTTTTCAGATGCCAGGAGAATGATCTCTGTGCCATTTCCCTGAATACAAGGGATCTTATCAAAACAGGAAATCTTTGGAGTTAAAAGTTGACTGCAGCATTGTAATCAAAACCTCAGTATGCCGAAGAAGGAAGTATCCATCCCAAATAAACTAATAGCATACCTCATCGGAGGGGGTGGAAGCTACAAGTTACACTAACCCTAGGGGTATTCTTATCGTCTCATTGCATAAAAGACGACTCCTACTGTACCAAAATCATAGGACTCCACCTATAGAAGGAGCCCTACGGTTCTTATTTGATTCAAGCAATTCATTTTCATACTTGGTATCAGAATGGTCCCCCAGAATGGTCCCCCACCCTTTCCTACACTGTCGCCTTCTCCTCAACTCCTCCGTCTCGTCAGTTCAGCCCCAAGACTCCATCCTTCATTGCCAATTCCCAGTCCAATACAACACCATTGCCTTCTCCTCAACTCCTTTGTGCCACCGAAGGTTCAGCCCAAAGCATCCATCCCCATTGTCAACTCAATTCACCCAAACGCGTTAGGGCCCAGTCCCAATTTCCATGCACCCTTCACCCCACCACCCCCCCCCCAAACCACCACCTTCCTACACTGTCGCCTTCTCCTCAACTCCTCCACATCGTCGAAGGTTCAGCCCCAAGACTCCATCCTTCATTGTCAATTCCAAGTCCAATACAACACCATTGCCTTCTCCTCAACTCCTTTGAAGGTTCAGCCCCAAGCATCCATCCCCATCGTCAACTCAATTCACCCGAACCCCCTAGGGCCCAATCCCAATTTCCATGCACCCTTCACCGCCTAGCTCCCATCATCCAAACCCTCCAGCCCTTATCCCCAAAACCCTCATCGACCAACTCTATATCCCATCGCCTAACGTGATACCCCTTATTGCCAATCCCCTCCAGCTTGATGACCCTATCACCAAGCCAGCCTCGTATCGGTTTTGCAATCTCTACAGGTTCTGGTATGATCAGAAAAAGATATTGAATCTTGGTATCTCTCTACAGCAGGCTCGACATGTTTAGAGATATTAGAATCAAAGGTGACATCTCAAAGATATAATGGAGGAAGTACAAGCCAACCCTCGTTCAACTCGATCCTCAAATTGGACGACACCAATTATCCCAAGTGGTCATGCATGTTCCTCATGATCATACGAGGATATGATAAAGAAATATTCTGCTAGAGTAAGAGTCTGCTGACAAAACTAGAAAATATGACACATGAATAAATTATGACGAGATGATTGGTTATGGATAAAGGTCAAATGTTCTGCTGGAGTAAGAGCCTGATGACAACACTGGAAAATGACACACGGGCAAAAGATGACGAGAGGATTAGTTTTTGGATCAAGGTCAATACCATTGATAGGATTGCAAAGGAGTTGGGCTACTACACCACTGCTCATGGCATGCAGACCTCTATTAAGGTCACATATGGATAGAAGAATTCTAGCATATTGTACCGGACATACTTCGATACGAATATATGAAGGAAGCAGGCCGTTCCCTAGTCGAGTACTCTTTATTAAAATCATTATTTGAACGGTACAATGCTTTCATTCCATGATGCACCTGTCTTGCACAGAAGCAATACCGTCAGCATATGGCTATTCCGGATTTTATGACCAGACTCGATTTGGGCTATGCTGCAACACGAGACCAGATGATCATTGTTGTTGTCTTCCCAACTATCGAGGAGACTTATAATACCCGAAGTCATCACACCTACTACCAGCCTTGCTATTGATATTCAGGGACAAGTTACTGCACTTGTTATCACATTTGGACAAGGAGGTCATGGATCATTTAGAAGTTGGGGTCGGGGTCGCTTCGGTATGGGACAAGGTCGAGGCACAATCCAATGCACTTACCGTCACAAATTCAGCCACAAAGAGGTTGTCTGCTACAACAAATACGATTATTCTAATCCTATTGATCGAGCCATTACTACTGAGAGGGTAATGGTCCCCCGTGGAAGTCCCTAGAAAGGACTTCGAAGATTTGATGCAGTATTCGAACATGCTCCACCCAGGAGAGGCCACGCAACCCAGAGACTGTGACCATTGTCCATACAAGTATCTTTATTGCCTCCGCAAAAAACTTTACAAAATCAGAGTGGTTAATTAATACAGGCACCTCCACCCATCTTTGTGGGGAATAGACCCTACTTCATCAAATGTGTGAAGCCCCCTCTGAACGCACTGTACAGGTTGCATATGGAAGATTTTCCTCGTTAAGGGAAGAGAGAAGAGTGGATGTACACCTCACTCCTAACATTAGGCACAATAATGTTCTCTTTGTCCTTAAGTTTCCCATCAACCTTCTTTCAGTCAGTCAGATTTGTAAAGAGCTCAATTGTCGAGCTATAACTGATGTTGTTTCTTATGTTTTTCAGGATATATTGACTAGGAGGACGATTGGTGTAGGAAATGAAAAAAGAGGTATCTACCTTCTTGTCCAGTCATTTGGGACTATTGTTTACCCTGGGAAACTTTTTTCAACGTCTTCTGGTGCTCTCTAACGCTAATGTTTGGATCATCCTTCTATTCAAAATCTTTGTCAGGTTCTTCCCCAGGTCCCTCCCACTATCAACATAGAGTATGCAGCTAGCCAACTAAAACAGCACCACAGGAGTTCCTTTCATTCATCCGGTACCATCCATTCCAGTAGTCTTTTTGAGCTACTCCATCTTGATGCATGGGATCCCACTAGGTATCCTGATCATTTAGAAAATATATATTGTTTAATCCTTATAAATGATTTTTCTCGTGTGTTATGGACCTTCACATTTAAAAATAAGTCTAATGGTCTTCATATTATTGTTCATTTTATAAATGAAATAAAACCCCAATTTGATAACACTACAGAACTGGTAATGCTATGTAGATTCTTTCTCGTGACATGCAGTCTTTTCTATCATCACATGGGATCTTACATCAGACCACTTATGCCCATACACCCTAATAGAATGGCGTGGTTGGAGCCGAACATCAATATATCATCGACATTGCGCGTACCTTGCTCATAAATTATCATGTTCCATCTACGTATTGGGGTGATGCAGTTCTCATCGTCACATTACTTATCAACCATATATCATCTACCCCCATTGATGAGCAGCTAGCTACCTATTGAGATTCTTTTTCCAAGGAAGGTCGTGTGTCATGTTCCGCCGAAGGTCTTTGGATGCACCACCCGTGTTCACCTACTTGGACTTGGCAAGGACAAGCTTTGCTAGAGCAGTAAAATGCATTTTCCTAGGGTCTGTTACGTATCAAAAGGGATGTAGTATCAACGATCATTGATCTAGAAAGCACTACATAAGCGTGAATGTTACTTCTTTGAGTCCCTTTCCTACTACTCTAAGTTTGGAGCACATGTACCTCCCCCACCAGCTAATCTTGCTCTTCTTCATGTTCCCATTCCACAAGGTCATATTTAGACGACTGCTACTCCATAGAGACACCCATTCTGAGTTGACACCATCTCCTCAGGTATGTTCTTCAACCAAGTCTTTACATATTAATGGCACTCCTAAATCCATGGATATAGACACATATATGACCAACGATCCTATAGATGATTTTGTTGAACTTTCAATAGTTCTGTGGAAGGGGACCTACCGGTTTACCAAGCATCATATCTCTATTGTTGTGTACTTCTTTAGACTTAGCTTAGATAGCTCGCCCATGCAATCTCCGATTTAGTTATCCCTCGTACTCATATCGACATACTTCATGATTATAAATGGCGTTTAGAAATGGAAGAAGAGATGACTACACTTATCTCCTGAAATATCTGGATGCTAGGTGATCCACATGTCGACAACATGATGGTGTGATCCAGATGGGTGCTCACATCGAAGTACAATTCAGACAAGTTGATTTCCTTCTACAAGATGCGGCTACGTAAAGGAGTTCACATAGAAATATGGTGTTTGACTTCTTTGACATATTCTCTCCAGTTACTCGTCTATCTATAGTTCAGATTCTCATAGCAACTGCAGTGTAGCTTGATTGGCCCTTACATCAGCTTGACGTGATCATTTCCTTCTAATATGGTGACCTTCATGAGATTGTATACATGCAGCAACCTCCCACCTTTGAGGCTCAAGGGGAGTATCATGAGGTTTTCCTACCATGCAAGGTCATATATGGACTCAAGCAGAACCCTCACGCCTAGTTTAAGAAATTATAAGAAATCCTCGAGAACCTGGACCTCATCAGATCTTCGGCATGCCATTTTTTATTCATAAAAAAGAATAGAAAAGGAATCATGGCAATTCTTGTCTATGTAGATGACATGATCCTCACAGGAGATGACTTTGATGGTATTTTGGATCGAGCAGAACTATTTGTGATCAAAGACTCATGACCACTATGATACATCTTTGGGATTGAAATAACTACATCCAATCAAGGATTAGTTACGCCCAACGGAATTATGCTACATATAGGCTTCAGGAAACATGAATGTTATGATGCAAACCGGCATAAATACCATCACTTGACTTGATATATCTCTTGCTATCGGGGAACTAAGTCGGTTCATGAAATGTCCTACCTTAGCTCACTTCGATGCACACATGGTGATCCTAAGGTACAACAAGCCCTCTACAAGAAAAGGTCTAAAATTCACGAAAGGCAACAACTTCGATCGATCTCATGGTGTACTCAAATGCAAACTATGGAGGATAAAGGATCCCAACAATACAGCTCAGATGCGACAATCACCTAACAACTCATATAACCAACGATCCCATGTTTCACGAACACACCAAGTATGTGGAAGTTAAGTGTCTACTAGATATCTTATACAGAAAGGTCTGCTTTAAACTCACAATATACTATCTAAAGATCAAACATCATATATGTTTACCAAGGCACTTGTGCATATGCTATCGAGAAATGATGCAATAAATCGAGCATGATTGATATATATGCTCCAGTCTGAAGAGGAGTGTTGAGTGAAATTGTAACCCTAACCCTAGGGTTACTCTGGTCAACTCATTACATAAGAGACGACTTCGGTTGTAACTATAACCCTAGGACTCCATCTCTATCAAGAGCCCTAGGGTTCTTATTCAATTCAAGCAATTCACTCTCATTGATTACAACTCCATCAAACTTAAACATGAAACCTTAAAGTTAAGGAGGTTGCACAACAAGCTCTACAATGAGGGCGGTTAAACAAACAAGTCATGATTCAAGGCATCTCAAAATTCTCAACAACAAGTTCATGATATATATGGTTTATATAATATACAGAGTGCATGTATTTAATATATTTTTATTTCAATCTTTTTAATTGTTTGACTATAATATTAAATCTAGACTAACGAATGATTTTTTCTTCTACTTGAAAGGTCTGCTTTAGATTTAATCTATGCCTTTTTTTGGAAATTTGAATTTATTATTTTATTTTTAATTATCTTAATTAGAATAATACAAACTACATAATCTGCATATACTCTAACATATACTTCCACTTATTCATTTCAGACGTCCTGACCGAGCAAACACCACGTACCGATTTTCTGAAGGGATATTTACACCCATAACCCTGAGTAATCTCGTAATTACCCCAGAAACCCTCTAAAAACATGAATTATCCTCAGGACCCTGAATAACCACGCCGTTTTACACCCATAACCTTCCGTAAGTTTTGTTCGTTAACTCAACCATATAGCTGAGTTAATCTAACCCATTTCATGATCCTACGGTGGAGGTTAATCAAAAAAATAAAGAAGGACCACAGGCAGCGACGCGTACGTGCACGCTCTTCCCACCGCGCCCCTCACCGCCCCCGCCACCGCCACGCACTCCGCCACCGCCTTCTCCTCCGCCTCACCTCCCATGATCGGCGGGTACAGCAGCAGCATCGTCGTCGCCGTCACGAAGCCCACCGTCAGCGGCGCCGCGACGGCCCTCGGCAGCGATCCCCACCCCCTCCTGCTCAGCCTCATCTTCGTCTCTATCTCCGCCACCACGCACAGCCCCTGCAGCAGGAAGAAGCCGGTCGCCTCCCCCGACTGCCTCTCCAGCGTCCCGCAGTAGAACAGCGCCTCGCGCGCGATCCCGGAGACGAAGAACGACGCCACAATCCCCGCGTACGCGCCGAACCTCGCACGCACGGGCTCGTACACGAGGCTGAGCAGGAGGCGGCTCCTGTCAGAGGAGGCAGGGGGCGGCTCCAGATCGTTTTCCTGTGAAGCCACCTGGTCACAAATCACCATCTCAACACAATACAGAGCCAGCAGTGTCTCAGAACTCCCTCATTGTAGAAACTTCTTCAACTTATGCTTCCTTCCCGGATCTAAGCAATCACATTCCCTTGCCACGTTAGTCACAACATGGACAGTCTGTGCCACAGAGAGAAACACAATCCCATCTAGCGAAGGAGACAGGGAAACAATTTTCTCGTGGCACATCACCAAATACATCTGCTGATACTTCCGTCCAATCAAGGAGGCAGGGAGCAGGAGGCAGGGGGCGGTGGGGGTGTCGGGGAAGGGGGGCTTTGCAGGCGGAGGAGTGGAGGTCCGTATTTGCACCAGGCGGTAGGGGTGCCAAGGGGGCGAGGGGCTCCAAGGCGGTGGGGCTCGAGGAAGGGGGGGCTCCGAACGGGCGGTAGCAGGGGGGAGCGGGCGGTGGGGGTGTCAGGGAAGGGGGAGCTGGGCTGGAGGGGGGGTGGCGGAGTTCTTTGAGCAGCCGCGGGGGGATCCGAGGTGGCAGAGCTCGAGGACGGGGGGCTTCGAGCGGGCGCCAGCGCGAACTCGAGAGGGAGGTGGTCTTTGAGCAGCCACGGGGGCCTCCGAGGACGGGGCTTCGAGCGGGCGCCAGCTTGAACTCAAGGGGGGGGGGGGGGGGGAGACAGCAGGAGCTAGACGGGTCAAGGGCGGAGGCACGGTGAGGGGGAGGGCTGCAGCTTGGCGGGGGGAGAGGGAGGTAGCAAGAGCAGGACGTGGGGCTCCTCGGGGGCGGAGGCGCAGGGAGGAGGAAGGCTTAACCAGGATGGACAGCGGCACGCGACGCGGACGAGAGGTCTTCACGGGGATACAGGGGGGTGACGGGGGTATTTTTTGAGAATGAGATTTTGTTTTAGGGATAAAATTGTCATTAATGGATGGAACCTGTTAAAGTTAACGGCTTAAATGGATGGAAGTTGACTCAGGGTTATGTAATGTAAGGGTTAAACATTATTCGGGGTTCTGGGTGTAATTCGTGCTTACGCAAGGTTCTTGGGGTAATTACGAGATTACTCAGGGTTATGGGTGTAAATATCCCTTTTCTGAACTTTGATGAAATTCCATTGAAATTGCATGTTGTTTCGGTGAAATTACAAAAAAATGGAATCTACCCTTTCCTTTAATCGAAATATACTTATATCAATGATATTTCACCCATTTCGATGTGTTGAGTTCTTTGAGAACTTTAAATTGTATGGATAGATTTCTTTAGTTAGTTCCAAAATTATACGTCTAAACACAAATCAAATAAGTCAGATACAAGCTTCAAGAGTTAAATTCAAGTTGTAACTAAAAAGCTTTATATTTTTTGTTCTTTTTTTATTTTGATATATATTTTTTTCATATATCATCTCGTTCTTGTTAAAGAGGTGATTACCATAGCTTTCGCTTCTAGTTAAAAAGGCAAGACACTGCTACAACATATCAGCAAGTGGGGTGAATGATGATTATGATGATAATATTTCAAAACTTATACTTATACACCTCTATTTTACAAACAAGTATGTACTTATACTATATTTATTGATTTATAAACATTAAAATCTAATTTTTCGAAAAAAATAAAATTAGAATCGTGTCCATGATTTTTGATGATTTCAACAAAATTTCAACAAAATTCTCCGAAATTTCCCCTTCCAAACTTTGTCGAAATGAAATCGAAATATGAAATTTAAGGTTTTGCATAGAGGCCCCCAAAGGTATTAAGCATCGTTTTAACCATGTGCACTCTGTTACTCCACCTTCTACAAAGAAAGTTGTGGCATATGCATACTGCAAAAGCAGGATCTCGGGATCGAGAAATCATCTCTAGAATATCCCTTAAGAAACCTTCCTCCTTAGCAAGCTTCGTCATAACCGCTAGTGCCTCCATGGACAAAACAAATAGAAGAGGAGCCAATTTACACCCATGCTTAATGACCCTTTGTGTTTAAAAAAAATCCCCCTTCCTGCCTACCATTGACCAACATCGAACACAAGGAAGCAGTGGTGCACATCTTCATCTAATCAATCCAAATCCTGTAAGGAATGATGGGCACCAAGCACCTGTCTGCCATGCATCCACAACTCTACCATCCTGGATTGCACCAAGCATGAAGAGCCACTGGTATCGAGCTGTCAATGTTCCTCCTCCAATTAAATCATCCTTACATAAGCAAAAAAAGTGAACCATTCCCTACAGCTAGCCCCATCTATCCCCTAATCAATGGGATATTATCATATATACTATAACAAAATGTTGATGGTGTTGAATATTCACGCAGATCCATGATCAAACCCATATCTATGTCATAAAGATTCCGCAACATGTAATCACCAAGTCTTCATGTGGACTGCAGACCCTTGCAGTCTACTTCATCATAAGGGTTTCATTTAGTTCCATCAATCTTTTAACCCCAAGACTTCCCATGACCTTAGGAGTAGTTACTATATCTGAGCTTAGGAGTAGTTACTATATCCCAAGTCACCAACGAGAAGTACTTAGTCTCCTATTTCATTCTTGTCCACATAAATCATATCATGAAAATCTCCATATGATGCTGCATAAAAAGTAGAACTTGTTTGGCTGACATAAAATATGGGAATAGCTGGTAACATCAAGTTCACCGAGGCCAAACATCCTCCTTTTGATAGAAAGGAGGATTCACATCTCGCTAGCTGTCTCTCGAGTTTCTTTATCAAGGGAGACATTGAGCTTTCAAGTGCCTCCTATAGGCCAGGGGAAGTCCCATATAGTGAATTGTCAAGCTAGATATAGGGGTACCTAGTAAGGTATTGCATTCAGTGACCTCGTCGTCTGAGATAGTAAATGGGACACATGAAGATTTACTTCTATTAATTGCAAGTCTAGAAATGGCACCAAAAAGGTCTAGAAGAGCAGACATTTTCCATACCTCTCGAGATCCAACCTTAATGAAGAATACTATGTCGTCAACATATTATAGCAAGGGAATTGAAATATCACTATTGGTAAAGCCAACATTGTATCCAACCTATCTTGCCCTCCTAGCAAAGATGGCCAACATATCCACAATAATGACAAATATGAAGGGTACAGGGGCGCATCGCTATGGAATCCCCTGTTGCAGTTGGAAGAAACTGCTTTTCAATTTGACATTAACTAAAACTGAGGAGGAGTTGGTCATAATGCATTGCTTCATCCATGCTACCCAACTATTAGGAAAACCCCTCTTTTTGAATGCGTCCAATATGAATCTCCAATCTACACCGTCATACGCTTTGGTGAAATCAGTTTTTTTGGCAATAACCCTATATTCTGGCACTTCTTCATGTCTGTGATTATCTCATTCACAATAATTAAACTATCCAACATGTATCTACCAGAAATGAAAACAGACTGTAGAAGAGGTATGATACCATGCACTACCCTATGCAATCAGTTAGCTATTGCCAAAATGCAATAAATTCCATTAGAGAGTGAGATTGATCCATAATTTTGGATGAGAGCAGCAACATCTCCCTTCGGCAAAAGAAAGACGAGTGCACAGTTCAGCAACTCAATGCCATAATTCCCCCTATGGAATTCATCAACAACCTCCATTACATCATCTTTGATAATGTTGGTCTGTAAAAATTTCATAGAAGCCATCGAGGTCAGGCACGTGATACACATTCATAAACTTCTTAAACTTGTATTCTAGACAAAAACATCAGCGCCAAGGTTTGAAAAAACAAAAAACGATACAAGGCGGTTTCCCTCAAATCGAGGCGAGGTGTAGTCTCGAGGCGATCGGGGCATAAGGATAAATATCCATAAAAACTACAATAAAATATATACTAGGAAATTATATATTCTGACCAACATATGATATATAGCACTATAACATATGATGAAATTATAAAGATAGGAATACTGAAAGAAAAGATACAACTCTATATGCCTTTTTAATAAATTTTCACCCAATCAGAGAGGGGGTCTTTTAATATGCATTCAAAACTGACTAGGGTTGAAGAACCGGTATATGCACCCCCTCCAATCGTACCTTACCCAACAAAATGGGCGAAAACTTTTATTAGCAGTTTTATTTCTATTCGAAATATATAGATTCGTTGTATCAGGATCCATCTGTACTGGAGTAATATATAAATCACCTTGAATTCTATCTTGTTTGTTCTGTTCAGTATATTGCATACCTCATTGTGTGACCTCCTTAAAAACAAGTTTACGGGTAATGTTTTCTGTGATATTTGTGGATTTGTATGTATAAGGGTGTAATGTTAAGAGTTTATTAACATAAATTGGACATGTTTAACATTAAATATGAACATGAATGCTACTAAATTTAAGCATTTGTCTTGTATAATTACATCCTAAACAACTAGATATTTATAAACATCTGAAACTACCAATAGGGACAAATGATTTACATAAAAAATGCTTGAAATTCACTAATGCCAGACTCGTGCCTCACCTCGCTCCGCCTCACCACCTCGAGCATCGAGGCACTTGCCTCACAGATGCAAGCTGAGGTGCATGCCTCCAAACGGTTTGGGGCCACCTCACCTTTGAGACATACACCTCATGCGCCTCGAGGTGTGTTTTTTCAAACCATAATCTGTGCCTAATATGCCGAAATCTTTGCCAACATTAATGCTCCTTCAAAGCCATGGCCCATGGATATGTCACCCCCCGTATGCTAAGTTGTTGGACAGAACCCATTATGGGCGCTCCAATCTCCCTCTACCCACGTGATGTTGATGCCCACTACCTTAATCTAGTGAATATGATTATGTCTTCTCCTTGCATCTCACCATGCTATGAAAAAAGTTGGTGTTTCACATCTCCACGTAGATATTTGTTTCCATTATAGTTTAATATTCTTATCATCCTTTAAATTACATATTGATGAGGTGTCAATGCTCTTATTATCTTAAGTACGGTCCAATTGGTCTGATGCTATTAACGATGTGTCCCTTTGTTCCCCGTCTTGCTAATACGGTATGTTTCTTGAATGTTGTTAGACATTTACAAAGTGTAATCAACTTGCAATAAGAATCGCCTTATTGCCAAGCCTTGAACCTTGTACGGTCTCTAGAAATCCATCGCTAACTCAAAAAGCCCTCTCACGAGTCCACGCTTCTCGAATCTGAACATGCAACGAGGGCAAGGAATGTTCGTCCTTGATTTAAAGATGATAGGAGTATGGTCTCATGATGCCCTCGACAAATCATCCACTCATTGTTATTGAAATCTTCAAATGCATACCTCTGACACCAAGAATCTATCTATTCAGGATCTAGATGATCGATTTATCCAAGTGAAGCATCCATCTCTAACATCCATCATCGTTAGCTCCCCACAAAATAAGCGAAGTCATGAAACCCTTAAACATGTCCACTTCTTCACCCTAGTCGGTCATCAGTATACAAGGTCACATTGAATTCCGTACCAATTATCCAACGATGTTCCAAAAGGAACCCCTAGCCTGACTTAATTCAAACCACAACTCAAACCTTAGGAAACCATCCATTGATACATACACATTCATCACCAGAGGCTCAAAGCTCTCGACACATTCTTGAGGAGCACAGATAAAAGGAATTGCCCTTCAAACTTAGCAAGCAAGGACCCAAGCAGCTCCCATTCTATCTAATTAACATACCTCCAGAGTTCTCGTTAGAATCAGAGCATAATAATTACTTAGACTAGGTTGCAGGCTCTAGTGGATAGTCAAATGGTTCTGTAGCCGTATGTTTGGGATGGAATTCATTCCTTTCCTCGGTTCAGATTTGAGTTATCCAGACAAACAAATGGGCAAGCTATTGGCTATGTTGCAGGGATCTTAAGGAGGTTAGCGGAACCCACAGAGGGTCGTGACTGTGGTGCCGGTATGATGGGCAACTTGCGGTAAGGAAAGCTTATGGGGTTCTAAAGGCCCAATTGTATTTGACCCGGGTGGATGTAGAATAAAATTGCAGAAGAATCTAGAGTTGGAAAATCTTGATGCATGTGAAATTGTTTTGTGGCTTTTTCAATGGGTCCAAGCGAGAGATTTTGGCAATTTATCAACATGTAGGACCCAATCTGTTGTAGTTATCATGAGGATGTTAGAATGCGGACCTTTTTTTTGGTTGTTCGGACTCAGTAGCAGGCACA